>CM035787.1:49624471-49709471 GCA_020466265.1 Siphamia tubifer
TCTTTTCACAAACTGATCTTTTCTTTAATTCCTCATATTTTCTCTGTATTTGACCTTTTGTTGGTGTTTTATTGTCATTGATTATAATATCTACAGTATTTTGTGTTTTTTCAGTGAAAATCGAGTGTTTTTTTCTGTATTTAAATCACTGATCATGTAGAGCAACATTTTAGTTCAGTTCTATAAGGCACTTAAAGGACTTTAATTTTCTCCAAAAACTACAGTGGTTGTGCTTCCTGATTTGGAATTTTGACTTTGTATCTCATAATTTTGACTTTTTATGACATAAGTTTGACTTATTATCTGATCATTTTGACTTTTTATGACATAATTTTGACTTTTTAATCACATCATTTTGACTTATTATCTGATCATTTTGACTTTTTGTCTCATAATTTTGACTTTTTATCACATCATTTTGACTTATTATCTGATCATTTTGACTTTTTGTCTCATAATTTTGACTTTTTATCACATCATTTTGACTTATTATCTGATCATTTTGACTTTTTGTCTCATAATTTTGACTTTTTATCACATCATTTTGATTTTTTGTCTCATAATTTTGACTTTTTATCACATCATTTTGATTTTTTGTCTCATAATTTTGACTTTTTATCACATCATTTTGACTTATTATCTGGTCATTTTGACTTTTTGTCTCATAATTTTGAAAAAAGTTTCTGATAATTTTAGATTTTTGTCTAATAACTTTGACTTTTTATCTCATAATTTTGACTTTTTATGACATTATTATTATTGCCCTTTTGTTCAGGTATTTATTCAGGTTTTTGTAAAAGGATGTTTTTTCAATCTAAATATTTTCACGTGATTTTCCTTTTTTTTTACATTAAAATCTGCAGTTTTCATTATTTATAAGTAATTATGATCATATTTTACTGCTCTAACCCAATTGAAATCCAATGATTCTGAATGTAGAACCTGAATTAAAATAAGTTTTACACTGTTAATATCATTGTATTCATCCTATGGGTCAGATTGGACCCTTTGGTGGGCCGGATTTGGCCCCTGGGCCTTATGTTTGACACCTGGATGTAGATTTTCATGAAAGCGCAGATTAATATTGAGGTTTATTCTATAAAAAAACCCAAAGAAAACTCAACAAAAAGTCATCTTTTCATAAAAATATGTCAATAACTGAACATAAAAATAAGTGTGTTCATTCACTCTCATTGATTCAACTCCATGGGTTTTAGAAGTGAATCAATTTTATAGAAGATGAGGGTGTTTCCATGGTAACTACAGAGCCTCTGAACGTCCAAATGGGTCATATCTGATGACCATGAAAAGATGAATAACTGTATTTTACACCAATTATTTACATGTATTGATAGAATTAGTGGATCAATAGTTATTCACCAGTGTTAGGTTCTGTATCCATGAAAATATTAGTTTGAATAGTTTTGGTGTCGGCTTCTGTATATCCAGGGTGTGATTTGTTGGGGAGGTGTGGGAGGGATCAACTCCCCCTGGTTTTTTACATTTTTACTTTTGCTCTGTGATTTTTATTTTTTTTTTGGGGGGGGGGGGGCTGTTTCAACCAACTGGAATAACAGGTAGATTTTGTCAGTTTTCTTACATGTATATCCTAAATTCATCTGAACTGAAATGTTGACAGTTGCAGAATTAACCAAAAAAAACATTCAGAGCCCCCCCCCCCCTGAAAGACACGCATAAATATGAGATTAAAAAAAATTAAAACGGCATAATTATGACATAAAAAGACAAAATTATGAGATAAAAAAAAGTCAAATTTATCAGGAAAAAGGCCTTAAATACAAGTTAATAACTGTGTAAATACGAACATTCTCAGCTCAGAAAGGTCTGGTGCCGGATTCAAACCAGGGTCCTTCTTACTGTGAGACACGAGTGCTAACCCCTGCACCACCGTGCTGCTGCAACTGAACTATTGTGATCAATTAATTTCCCTTGTGGATCAATAAAGTTTGTTTAAGATTAAATTTAAGTCTAACAGCAATGGCAGCTCATTCCTAGAAGACGCTAATGCTAATGCTAATGCTAATGCTAGGTACTTTGTGTATTTGGTGTAAAATGCAGAGAAAAAAATACCTCTGTGGTGATAAGAAAGCGAGTTAACCTTTGACCTTTAATACATACATCAATATACAGTGTACACACCTCCTTCTTTGCTGTAACTGGAATATTCTTGTGTAAACCAGTGAGGGTTCATGACACACCAGCAGGTCCATTAGTCTGCTGGGATCAGTGTAATATACTAGAACCAAATCCACATCATCATGTTTCTTATTACGATGCAAAACTATTGGATTTAGAACGGCAAAGCCGCTGCGACACATCCTGTCAAACTGACAAATGCCGGAATAAATTAAACTAGTTTAAGCTTCTACAACAGATCAGATTATAAATCAACCAAGTCTGTGCATTTCATTCCAACAGTAACTCCTCTTTACATCTGTTGAAACCTTCAGGCTTTTCTGCAGCTGAATCATCTTAATGAGGACAGTGATAACGACTTATTTATTATAGATACACGTGTATTGATGAAAAAAAAGGACTCAGAATTTGTCTTTTACTAAATGTTGGAGTCATTTCTAATAAAACTCAAAGCATCGATGTAGAATTTGACCAAACAGCAGGTAATAAAGCAAAGGTTTGTGGGAAAAAAAAAGAGATATAATGCATAAATATAGTGGAAAAACTTACTCGAAATGGATCAACATGTCGACGTCATTTTGAAATGAACCTGAATAAAACACTTAGAAAATCACTTTTATTTTATTTGTTCTGTACAAATTAAATGTACAGAATAAATAAAATGTACAGGTGAATCTGTGTATCATTTGTTCATTAGGTTTTTCAAAGTAAAACCATAAATAAGACAATGAAAAATCAACTACTTTCTTCATTATTTGTTTCCAAAACCAAAATGAAAAATATGGATAGTGATGTGTTTTTTCATTTTTTTGTGTTTAAATGAATAATAGAACAAACAGACAATGGCCGTTTCCCATTTTATCCAATTTTGACCTGAAACAAATTGAGTAAAATGGAAATTAATCTTAACAACCGAAAGAAACATGTCCACTGGACTTGAAGAAAAACTGTTTCGTGATCCTTTTTTTAAATTTTGGTTTTGGAAACAAATAATGAAGAAACAATTTGTTGTTTCATTGTCTTATTTATTCTTTTATTTTGAAAAAACAAATGATACAAGGATTCAGCTCCATTAATTTGGGGTTGTATGTAAGTGTCATTAAAATAATCTCATCTATGTCCCAGGACCAGGATATAAGGCTGGGAAGAAATTAAGTAAAGGAGTTGAATCAGTACTTTTATAAATGTATTTTTCACACAAATACACTAGCTACATACATTTATACAATGTTTTTAAATTCCAAATCATTTGTTCAGAAAAAAAACAATCCTTCATATTTACACGGACATGTTAATTCTGATTCAAGGTTTCCATGGTAACGGATGTATTCTGCTCTAATTAACTGGTTTTTCAGAACTGGAGGTACAGAGGGTTCTGATTGGACAGAATGACCAGAGGGTTCTGATTGGACAGAATGACCAGATAATTGCGTCCACTTCCTGTTTTGCAGTCGTTCCAACTGTTAACATATTATATCAAATACTACATGTCATGTTTGTATTCATTTTTGTGATAATTACGAAGCAGCGGCAGTTTGACTAAATCAACCATAGGAATAAACAAACTAATGCCGACAGCGTTAAATATGTGCATCATGGCGACAAGACCAGGAGCATGTGGAGAAGGACAGAAATAATGTTAAAGTAGAATTAACTGTTTACATGGCAAAGGAATTAACAAATTAAGTATTAAGATAGGAAAAAAAATTACTTTATTCTGAATTTTATGTGGCTGTCGAATTGTTATTATTGTTATCATGGTTGTTTTTATTTTTATTATGTTTTTAGGCTTTTATTAAGTGTATATGTTTTTATTAATGTATCTCAATTAATGTTTTTATTGTGGGTATGAATGTAAAGAGTGGAGTGTTCTGTCTGCAGTAGAACCCTCTGTCTAAAACTAATTTCACCAGAGGGAGACAAATAAAGATAAATTGACTTGACTTAATTAATTTTAATTCAAAATGATCATTTTCAATTGTAATTAGGTATTTACCTGCTTCATCTTAAAGAGGAATTAACCTTTAATCAAAAATAAACAGGAATAAAAACAGTCCCATGTAAACAGAGCTAATGTCAACACTTTTTCCACCTCTGAGGTTTTCATTGTTTTTTTGTTTTTTTTTTAAACATAATCAAACTCACATCTTTAGGATGAGGATCTCATTTTTGGCAGCCTTTCGGACCTTCCTTCCATCCTTTTTCAGGAACTTTTTACACGTGTACATTTTCATGGTAGTTTTATCCTTGGCCCTGAAGATCTCGCAGAACTCCTCCCTGAAACAAAACAAGATTATCAACACGTCAGTCCGCCCACACACCGCTGCCTTCGTCCAAAAAACAAATAAAGCTTTAATCAAAAAGTCTCCAGCCGACGTGATGAGATACTCACGATTTAACGATCTGACCCAGATCATACTTGTCTGTGACGTCTGAAGGATTGTGATAATCCTTCTTTTCGCCAACTGTTAAACAGCCAAATGGCATGGCCACTCCTGACCTGGAGAAGACAGAAAGGAGTCAATAACAGGACACTTTCATCAGTCTGTCCTGGTCTTATGTCCCTCGTAGCTGATGATTTCTCCTCAATTTGGCCTCACACTGTGCTGTGTTATTACACTGGATGATGACTGAGCAGAAACCAGGGCTCCCTCGGTCATAAAGAATCACTCCAGTAACGCTGAGACAGGGCTTCTAGAACCACCAGAGTCACAGTGGGTCCAATCCACTGTCCCACTAAACTCACTGTGATAAAGGCTTATAGTGGAAAAAGTCTGTTCATTTGTTCTCAGAATGAAAAAAACTATCTTCACATGATCAGTAGCTGTGTTTCTATTACCCTTAGAAATTCACAGAATCTAAATAACGCTATAGAAACTGGTAATGGAAACACCTGAATTAAAAAAAAAAACACTCAAATAATGATAAAGTTTTTATGCTTTCATGAGGTGGTTTTTCAGACTTTTGATATTGTAATATATCACAAAAGTGCAATGGAAACACTTTTTCTGCAATTGTATGTCATAGGATGTGACATATATGGTCACATGATCACTTCTCTCTGTGTGAAAATGGAGAGATACAAATGGACAGAGGAGGAGACGGAGACTCATCGAAATAATTCACAAAAAAAACCATAAGTGTCACTTTTAAGACAGCAAACAGCAGAGAAATGCAGTTATGAGCATATGTTTTTTTCTACCACCTTACATGATGTAAATTCATGTTTTTTTGTTTTAATACATTTTTGTGGTCTTGTCATTTGCATCTGAATACAGCTCATATGTGTGTTTATTTTTTTATAAAGGAAAGATAAATACATGTTTTTTTAGACAGACAGACAGACAGGTACTTGGGGCAGACATGGCTCAGAAATTGGGTGACCAGATGTCCCGAAAAATTCGGGACAGTCCGAATTCTAAGCTGTTGTCCCGAATCCAGAATCTGGCTGTACATGTCCCAAATATTAAATGTATACCAAATAATGACTTGTTATTCCCAGGTTTTAAATGATTTCCCTACTGTCTGACTGATGCTGAGTCTCGAATGTCTGTGTTCAGCCCTGGCTACAGTGGATCTATTTGTTATCTTTGTCACATTCTAGTTCAATTTGATTGATACAGTAAACGTGAATAGTGTATATATTATGTATGCACATATATATATATATATATATATATATATATATATATATATATATATATATATATATATATATATATATATATATATATATATATATATATATATATATATATATATATATATATATTCATTGACAATAGCGATAGAATAATGAAGATTTGAAGAGGCGCAGGTTCATTATTATCCTATAGTTATTGTTCAACTTCCAACGTCTACACATTCAACAATGTTAGGTCTATTTCAAGGTAACATTTGTACGTGTATTGTGTGCTTGTATTAATATTTGATTACTATTGATTAATAGACTATTAAATACATAAATAACATAACATTCATTTGACAAACTTGGGTTGTCCAAATATGTTCTCATGTCATTTTACAATAATAAACAAACAAATCATTACATTTGTAATTTAATGTAATGTCATCTTGTTGGCTCATCAGTGTATTGCACTAATTGTCTGCATCAGGTTTTTCACGACAAAAAAATTTGACACTGATCATGTAATTGTCTTCAAACCTCATGTATCAAATATGATGCGTTGGGCGTTACAGGGGTTTGGAAATATGCATAATATCCTCACCCAGATATTGGAATGTTAATAAAGACTACAGATGTAGAGATCTGCTGTGAAGGTTTGACTTCATGCAAAGTTGTAACACACTAAACAAAAGCCCCAGAGGACTGCAGAGGTTTGGACTGAATGTACAAGATGCAAACCAGGGGTCAGAGTTCAGCCGCTAATGCAAGTCCCGCAATAAGTGAAGCATTTCCAATCGAGGGAAGGCGCCGGCAATTACAGGCAGATCAGCCCACTGCTCCGAGAGGAATTTACGCTCTTTACAAACCCAGCATCAACACTCCAACAGCTAATTGCAGCGCAGCCTCTCATGGAGCAGCGTGGAGTGGAACCTGAGAGCAGCTGATGTAACTTTACCACAGGTTTTTAGCAGAAATTAAAGGTTTTATAGTCGGCTTAGTTGGACACACCGTTTTAGTGATTGCACCGTGGACTCAAGAGATCCCCCAAAATGAACAGAGCTGTTTTAGGAACACGATAAAACATTCATGCTGGTGCGCAGTTTAGTGTGAGCACTGGAGGGTGCACATGTGTGGAGTTAAAACCATAAATTCTGTCTATGGAGGAGAGGTTTATCGACGCTGATGTGAAGAGATGGAAAAAGATGCAGAATATTGTTGTGAATATGAGGCTTTTGTCGACTTATACTCTATATATAAAAGTAAATGAATCATTAAAGATCATCTGTAACTTGCTAAAGGGATTGTACTGAGTGAAAATAAGTTAGAAATAAGTGATTCAATTCAATTCAATTTTATTTATAAAGCCCTAAATCACAACAAAGTCGTCTCAGAGGGCTTTACAAAAACACAATCAACTACAGAAATACATGAAAAAGTCCCAGGCATCCCCTGTCCTTAGACCCTCCTTCTCGGCAAGAAAAAAACTTCAAAACCCAGTGGGAAAAAGAAGAAATCTTGAGGATGATGAATAAGTACATTTATACAATGGATTTGTAAATATTCCACTACAAAGAACCTGTAAAGTTAATGGATCATAATGTATAGACAGTGATTTGATTATGTTTTTATTTATATTTTTGCAGAAAAAGCCAGTTTTCATCAGTTTTCTCTGTTTTGAGAAAATAATCAGAATTTTTATTAACTTCTAGAAGGAAAACATCTACATTTCACTCAAAAAATACACATTGCAAATGATAATATTGGAACAAATGGTGATAAATCCTTTAGAAATGCTTAAATATTCTACTGTGCAGACTGTTTTGAAGTAGATCTGAGACCAATATTCCTTTGAAGTGAAACATATTCTCTTGTTCATTCTATGAATTTCACATTTTGACACCAGACGTATCTTGGAAACTTGAGCCAAACATCATTTAAGACTTGAGTTTTATTCTGAAAGGATCTTACTTGTAAACCAGTGGTATCGGTCAATTAAATATTAGGGAAATAAATAATTTTCACAAGAAAACAATTTGAGATTCAAAGGATAATATAATAAATGGTAATAAATCACTTAAAAAAGCTTAAATAATGAGTTTGACATTGTTTAGTTGTTCTTTTTACATTTAGTATCTTTTCATTGTAACATAATGTGTTCAGTTTTATTGTGAAAGGGTTGGATTCGATAAGTTTTACTTCCTCCCACTCTATTTACAGTAGATTGTGTTCTAGAATTATATGACAAATCTGACTGCTGTTATTTATTTACTTTAAAAAACAAAATCTCTGTTTTTCTTCCCTTCCTCATTTGATTCTTTTCTTTTCTCTGTGACACATTCGAAATAAACTAAACTAACAAAAAATAACAGAATATATTGAGTTAATAGAAATGTTGCTTTAAAACAAAAACATACCTTTTCTTCATTATCGTTAGAATTTACTCTAAACTTTTATGAACATCTTCATGATCAGATAATTAAATGTAGAAAAATTTATGATTTTCACTGGGGGAAAAATGTTAAGATTCAGAGGATAATATAATAATAAATGGTAATAATTGACTTAAGAAAGGTTAAATAAAGTGTTTGACATTGTTTAGTTGTTCTTTTTACATTTAGTATCTTTTAATTGTAAAAAAAAACATTTCAGTTTTGTTGTGAAATAAGTTTTTGTTTGTTTTGTTTGATAAGTTTTACTTCCTTCCATTTACAGTAGAATGTGTTCTAGAATTATATGACAAATCTGACTGCTATGTTATTTATTTACTTATTTTTTTTCATTTATTTCTCTTTTTTTCTTCCTTGTTTGTTCATTTGATTGTTTTCTTTTCTCTGTGACACATTCGAAATAAACTAAACTAACAAAAATATCCAAAAATAATGTATTCAGTTAATAAGAAATGTTGCTTAAAAACAAAAACCTACCTTTTCTTCATTATCTTTTACTGTTTTGATATAATAACCTTAGAATTTACTCTAAGCGTTTATGAACATCTTCATGATCAGATAATTAAACATATAAAAATTAATGATTTTCACTGGGGGAAAATGTTAAGATTCAGAGGATAATATAATAATAAATGGTAATAAATGACTTAAGAAAGGTTAAATAGAGAGAACAATTCATTTGAGAACTGTCCCATAAATCACACTGGATCCTTAAGGGTTAATTAAGAAAAGACACATGAGGAAACTGTGGTGAAAAGAAAAGTTGTTCAAAAAAAAGCAACAAGAAAGAACAGACATATTGGGTAAATCTGGGGGGAAAACAGTTTCTCAGTAACTACTGATGTGTGGTAGAATAAAGCTTGTGAAGCCAGCGTTGTTCTGAAGCTGCTGGAGGGTCGACTCCATCGCAGCACGTGCACATTCTGAACATTTGTGCACGTGGCGAGTTTTCATCTGAAGCAGGAGGCGACTGAAAATGGAATAAAGAGTCAAAACATTTATTTCCTGTTCACACCGTATCCATGTGCAGTGTCCGTGTGGATGATGGATGTAAGGATGTAAATGAGCGCAGCCGGTGTGAGGACGCAGGCGATCTGCTGCTGTACCCCACCCCCCCCGAAATCCAAGAGAAAATACCTAGTCCACTGATAGTAAGGCATACCAGGCATCTGCCCAGTGGGCTGTGAGGACTATGTTTTTTTGTTTTTTTAATGACGTGAAATAATATTAATAATTTAACATATCACTATAGGTGGATATAGAGTCCCAGAGAGAGAGGGAGAGTCACGACATTTCCATTTACTGCAATGGTTCAGGTTTGTCACAGCAATGGTGGAACATGACGACTCTCAAAAATTCCCAGAAGTTAGTAAAAGCTAACTGCTGCTCAATGTATTTCAATGGACATACACTGACTTCAGTTTTTTTCAAGTCGACTTATCTGTCAATAAAGTCGAGTTGCGTCGACTGAGTCATGATGATGTCATCATATTGTCAGCGGACAAACAACAGACACATGGCTAAAAAAACAAAACAAAAAACAGCGTCTGTCCAGTAATGACCAACTTGTATTAAAGTTCACTGTAACGTAACAATGTCCACTGACACAAACAGCACTTTAACTGCAACAAAACAAAGGCTAACGTTAGCAAAGAGTTTTCTGTTAAATGTAACTGAACATCAGTAGGTGAACATATGTCTGCATTTGGTCTGAACCCACGGTTCTAAAACTGGACTGTCCACGTCTGTCACACGTCCTCACTTTTTATATTACATGTAATAAGTTTAAGGCCAATAAGATGAACACAACACTGTCCATATCATGTGTTTGAAGGAAGAAATAGTGTGTTGTCTTAATGCAGCACTACTTATCACACAGGTTAACAGATACCTCTTCAGATGGCGCGCCGTTTTTTTTTTATGTAAAATGAAGTATTTCCACACATGTGATGCGTGTTTTGTTAGCCCACCATAACTGTCTTATCTGCAGGTGTGTTGTTTACGCGCGAGCACAAGAGACAGAGAGGAGGCAGGGCGAGAAAGAATAACATGCAACTTGTCGACTCCTCCAAATTTAAGTCGACTTATGCTACGACAGTCGACGCGTCGACATTTTAGTTAATGCCCTAATATACACACACACACACACACACACACACACACACACACACACACACACACACATATATAGTAAATTGAAAATGGCTGCCATCTCTCCCTCATATAATCTAGAATGGCTCCACATCTACAAATGTTCAGAATATCCTTATCTATACATATGTCAAATTGGGTGCTTTTATACCGAGGTGAACAATTGGTTTGTTACCTCACTGGACTACTAGGCTTTACTCAGTGAACTCCGCCTTTTCCTACAGTCTGCAGTGGAGTCTGCACCACGGTCCACCTTTACCAGACACTGATCTGGAGTCAGTGGAAAAGAATTTAGCTTAAAGAGAAGGAGGAACCCCAGTTTGGTTCATACTAGAGCTGCATGATATTAGAAAAACACTGACACTGTGATCTTTTTGAACCCTGTAATATACACTATATTTATTACCAACAGTATTCACTCACCTGCCTTGACCTGCATATGAACTTAACATCCCATTCTTAATCCATACAGTCATATGTCTTCGTCCTTTGCAGCTACAATAGCTTCAACTCTTCTGGGAAGGTTTTCCACCAGGTTTAGGAGTGTGTTTATGGGACCATTCCTTCCAGAAACATTTGTCAGAACACACACTGACGTTGGACCGAAGGCCTGGCTCTCAGTGTGTGCTCGAATTCATCCTAAAAGTGTTCTGTGGAGGTGAGGTCAGGACTGTGTTCAGGACAGTCACATTCATCCACATCAAACTCGCTCACCTTTTTTCTTTATGGATCTTACTTTATGCACGACTGTTCCCACAACTTGGCAACATGAAGATATCCAAAGTGTGTGTCTGTCTGTCTGTCTGTCTGTCTGTCTGTCTCTCTGTCTCTCTCTCTCTCTCTCTTCACAAATGTCATATTAAACTCCATAAATTAAGAATAGGATGTCACTTGAGTGTATTTCAAGGCAGGTAAGTGAATACCTTTGCTATTATATTGTATATAGTGATATGAAACAATCATCAGGATTATATAACAGCTGTGTTTAGCAAATGTTCAAACAGATTAGCGGTCGACACAGAACCAACAAACATGACCTAATAATACCAAAGCTTATTGCAGTTTATTTATTTATATCCTACCTTTATTATTTGTTAAAGTATGTAATAAACGTATGTAATAAACACTTGAGATGCTACAGATGAAGGTAGGACATTTTAACTGTCCTCAGATGAGGCTGAACATGCAGCTTTGACGCCCCCTGGTGGTTCGGGGACAACAAGTATTTGCCTAGTTTGCCTATAGCTAGAAACAGTCCTGGATTTGATGCAAAATTTGTGAGGAACAACATATACAGCTTTAAGGAAACTTCGTGTTTTCCTCTTTGCTCTGGTATACCTTTAACTAGACAGTCTGCATTAATCCCACAATGAAATTCTAAATGTTTGTTTGTTTTTTAATACATTTGTGTTCTTCCTCCTCACCACACTAACTTCAGGCTCTTTTATGTTAAACCAGAATGACTGAAGTGAATCTAAAAAGCCTCAACACACACGTCAGATGTGTATTTTCCACTGCCAACCTCACCCCAAACAGCAAAACAAAAGAAAACAAAGGATACTTACACACACACTGTGTTATTTCTTCATCATTTTGATGGATAATTAGCTTCCAGTGTTTTGTGTTTGGTCATTTATATAAAACTTTTAATTAAAGCTACACTAATGAATACCTTTACTTTAACAATAGATCAAATGGAGCTTTGCAAAAACATCTCTTGCATCTTTCAGTTAATTAACGTTCAAAGACCTAAACTGTTGTCAGCAACCAAAACCTACAACTGACGTTTATTCTGTTTATTCACCCATAAAATCCCAAACAGCCACCGCTGACCTTTAAACCATCTACTGAAATAAACAGTTTAATATCTGTTCATCCACTCATTCTTTTAATACAAAGAAATAATTACTAGAAAATGTTTGTCATCAGATATGAGCCATTTGAATGTTCAGTGGCTCCATAGTTACCATGGAAACACAGTCATCCTCTACTACATTGATTCATCAGTAAAACTCATTTATTTAAGATTGATTTTAATGCTTAAATACTTTGATTCTAACTGCTTTGTTTCATATTGTTGTTGTTTTTTTATTGTAGAATGGCTTTTATTATACTGTATGTAAAATGTCTTCAAGTGCAATTATTATTATTATTATTATTATTATTATTATTATTATTATTATTATTATTATTATTATTATTATTATTATTATTATTATTAGGGCTGTCAAAAGGCATGCATTAATGTGACTTAATCCACCATCATGATTAATCTCATTAACAATGTTGTCTGTTTTGACAAAATAATCTTAGTTTTTATGAACTTCTGGAAGGAAAACACCTACAAGTGATTGGAAAAAAGCAAAGTGCAAATGATAATATTGGAATAAATGGTGATAATTCTTTTAGAAATGGTTAAATATAGAAAAGATATTGATTTGGAATTTGCCACAAAATATATTTAAGGTCATTAGAGGTTAGTTTTTTTTTTCTAAAAATGACAAGTGGTGATAAATCTTTTGAAAGGTTAAATGTTGATGGATGAAAATTACATTTGGAAGTCGCCATGAAAATAGTTCCTTGTCATTAGGAGGTAAATGTTCAGTGATAATATTTCAGCACTTTGACAGGTAATGTTTTCAGACACAACAGCAGAGGTTTTAAAAGTACTTCCATTCTGTACTTAAATAGAAGTACAAATACCTGTGTGGAAAAAAGAAGTAGAAGTACTGATTCAACTAAATATATTGGAATATTCAACAGTTTCTTACTATAAATGCACCATTTTCTTTTGATGTAAAATGTGATATAATTTGCTCCTTCCTGAAATCTAGTTTTTGTCGATAATCAAAATAAAAATATATTTTAACAATTGCAAAAAAAACACTAATCCTAAAGGCACATATTTAATTACCTTATATATTATAATGTATGTAACATTGTTAAATAGTAAACAATCAGACAATCAGTGGCGTACCATGCCTTTATCTGGGCTCCTCGACCATCACTTATAAAAACTAATAATGTATTGTACATGTATATTTATGAAATTATCATAACTATGAAATGTATTGATTGTAATGTGTTGGTGGTCGATCAATAAACTATGTCTATGTCATCCTCGTATAAATGGCCCTTAAAATAGTTCCACCGCATGCACCAGGACAATAGAAGTAGTAAAGTGCTTCTGAATCGTAATCAAACCCCCCCCCCTGCACAACAGGCAGCTATCTACGAATGCAGACAATAAAACACCAGAGTGATAAACGATCAGCTGATGAACAGAAACAATAGAATGAAGGGAAAAAAAGTCAGATCTGCTACAGACAGAAGCGTCTGCAGGATTAATTAGGGTGAACATCCCAAAGCAAACACTGACAGATCTGAAACAAAAGGAAAGAGCCCAGAGGACGAAAAAAAAAAAAACATGTTAATAATTGGTGAAAACTTTGGATTCCACTGTACTGTTCTGTGTCGTTTCCCCAGAGAACACGGTGTTCTTGAGTACTTTTCAACAAACCCGTAATTCTGTTTTGACAAGGCTGAACACCAGCCACGAAAAATATCATCTCTGCCTTCTTGTTGTGTCGCTCTGTCTTCCTTCCCATTTCCCGGGGATACATTTCAGCCTGGATCCCAGAAGAACAAGCTCTCCAGCTATTAGGAAATAAACATCCTTGACATTCATTTTCTTTCATCCCTGCTGATCGCCCGGAATTGCCCAAGAGAGAGACTGCAGTGGCACTTGGCTTTGAGCAGAGAGGAGAAGATAAGGTCAACACAGATGGGTCCAGGAACAATGGTGCAGAGAAAAGATACTCATTTGGTTTCCTCCGAATGAAACAAGGTTATGAGTATGAAAGCAAACACAGCAGCTGGAGGACAAAAGACCACGGGACAAACTTCTGCTTTTTAACACCAGGAACAAGAATAGATATGAAATAATATTGAAAACACTGCACATTATGTTGGTTCTTATACTGAAAATAAGTAAATATTATCAACTGTATGATACAAAGAGAGAGAGAGAGAGAGAGAGAGAGAGAGAGAGAGAGAGAGAGACAGAGAGACAGAGAGACAGAGAGAGACAGAGAGAGACAGAGAGAGAGACAGAGAGACAGAGAGAGAGACAGAGAGAGACAGAGAGAGAGACAGAGAGAGACAGAGAGACAGAGAGAGAGACAGAGAGAGAGAGACAGAGAGAGAGAGAGAGACAGAGAGAGAGAGAGAGAGACAGAGAGAGACAGAGACAGACAGACAGAGAGAGAGAGAGACAGAGAGAGACAGAGACAGACAGACAGAGAGAGAGACAGAGAGAGAGACAGAGACAGACAGACAGAGAGACAGAGAGAGACAGAGAGAGTAGAGATAGAGTTAGTGAGATAGATAGGTAGATCATGGTGCAGTCAAATACTACATGTGTGACTTCAACATTTAGGACATTTAATATCTGAAGCAGATACTTTCTAAAACATTGTAGAGCAGTGATAATACTGAACAAACAATAATTCAAACTATGAACGAGGCCTATACTCCGACTGCTACTGCTCCGACACAATGCTTACCCATCATTTCCACCCATTCATAAACATATATATTAAATACAAAATATAAAATAAGGAGTTCATGTGCCAGACCTACAGCATTAGCACACTGAATTTGGTGGGAATTCGTCCACCTGTTGAAAAGGCCAGACAAAACTCGGCCATCTTGAAAGTTTCAACCTCCAACATCTACTCAGATCATGTACCTATGCTAGAACATTAGCACACCCAATTCAGGACAAATTTGTTCAGCTGTTCAAAAGTTATCATATTAACACGAACTACTTTACGCAATGGCGGCAGCACACGCAGCACCTTTACATCCGTGATGCTCCACGATTCAGGGATGTAATTATCAAAGAGTTGCAGCAGCTGAAACCCACCACCATGAACATTTGACACATAAACACTGGGTGTGATGTGCTGAGGGGGGGGGGGGGTGGGGGGTCACTGTTAGACTACATTTATGCTCTGGAGCCAAGTCATCTGTGATGTGTCTGTGACGTGTAGAGACTTGTGCACATCTCCCAAAAAATGTGACCCACCGCAGACAGTGACGCAAAGAAGACCTGAAAAGAGGCCTGTGATTGGTCCATTCTACATCCCTACTTTTCCTTCTTGTTTTGTGAACATGAGCTCATTGTTGAAGACGAATCGTATGAATATGGATTCGGTCGAGTGCGTGAGGAAGTGAAAGAATCTGTGAGACAAGTTTGTTCAACAACGAAAGGGTCTGATGACGAAAAACAGCGAAGATCCAGGTGGAAAATCCTAGCAAGTTTGTGAGAATGCCCCTTACATTGTGGCGGTGAATAGCCATGTACTCCCCACGCTGGGAAGCAACGAAGTCTGGGTGGAGGGTGCTGTAAAACCAGAGGCACGAGCCACCTTTAGCCCCTGAACCCTTCCTGGCTGACCCAGAGCCGGTCGTAGTGCACTGCTGTGAAGATAATTAAAGAAAAAAAATAGGGAAAAAAATCACCCCCCCCCTAGTTTTTTTTTTTTTTTTTTTTTAGAAATCACACCCTATATAAACAGTACCACAGTGCTTCAGTTTCACACTCACTTACTATACATTTCAGACGACCCCACTGCTTTAAATCCTCTGAGACCCTCAAAGTTTTTCTTTTCGACTTTTTCTTTTTGCAGCCTATATTTTTAGATGAATACTTGACTGACACATATTTTACTTCTTATACTCCTATACTTAGATGCAAATCCTATGCGAGCATTACAACATGTCTGTTGAGCTGTGGTCATATAAACGTCGTTTTGCACTGCATGCATTCTGCTGCGATGATAAAAACCTGAGCATTACATAAGCGTGTTAATGAAATTTGTCACTCGTAACAGTGAAATCCCATTAATGTCAAAGCTGTTGGACTCTGAGTGAACTTTTATGGATGAGGGGCTGACCCAAAGACTGAGGAGATCCATTAGAGATGACATTTACTCTAAACAGTGTACTCAAGGTGGAATAATAGTGCGATAAATCTGGATGTGTCGGTAGGTGACCCTGATAGCAACCCCGGCACTGAATATTTACAGAAAAACAAAAGAGAAAAAAACCAACAGGATATCAAAGCATTTAAAACATGTTTTGCTTCAGGGTGTCTTGGCTCCACACCTTTATCTCATTAAGACTCCATTACTGTCGCACCATCCTCTATGGGTAACAGCTCCAAAAACTGCAAAACAGTAGTCGCTTTTCAGTAACACTTTATGTTATGGAACATTAATAAGGTGGTAATTTCATGGTAATAATGCCTTTGTAACCACTTATTTATTACAAGGAATTTCCATGCAGGTTCTAGTGCAATTACTCTGCAGTTTCTAGGTAACAGCCATGCAAGCAGTTTTCATTAATGTGGACATTTTTATGGTTATTTGGATGTAATTTCATGGTAATAATCCTTTGTGACTGCTTATATCAGGTCATTTCCAGGCAGTTTCCAGGTAATAGTGATGCAAACAGCTTTGATTTCAAGTATAATAAAATGGTAATTATTTGAAATTAATCTGTAGTTAATGAAATGATGAGTCCAGGATTTGCTTGTTTTTTTTAAATTACCTAAAAACCAAAGAGATCATTTCCAGGAAAACCCACAGCATTAGCATCGTACAGATGCTAGTCTGGTCATTTTCTTTTGTTTACAATTTGGACGTTTATATGATGTTTTTTAATTCCAAATTATTTATTCCAAATAAAGTAATTCAGAATTAAAGCTATTCCCTCCATGTTTACATGGACATGTTAATTCTGAATAAGTGTTTACATAGGAAACGGGTTTATTCAGCTCTAGTTAATTCAGCTTTAAGAGCTGAGGGTAAAGAGGGTTCTGATTGGACAGAACGCCCACATGACGTCTCCACGAAGAAACAACTGCGTCCACTTCCTGTTTTGTCGATAACTCTTCCCATTATATTTAATTCTTCCAATCCTTCAATCAAATACTTAATTTCGCTGTGACACCAACACTTACTTCGTACAGCCATCTTGGAAAATGTTCCTACACTAATGTCGGCAACACGGAATATGTATATCAACGCGAAATATGTACGTCATCGTGATAAGACCAGGAGCATGTGCAGAACGACAGGAGTAATGCTAAAGTGGAATTAACTGTTTACATGTGACAGGAATTATCTTATTCAAAAGTAACATCGGAATAAACCAGTGATTTAGTCGGAATTAACATTTTCAGATGGAATCAGGTGGTCATCTTAAAGTGGAATTAACAGGAATAAACCCTTCCATGTAAACAGGCCTGTGGTGCCAATTTTAGTTGGTGTCCAGAATTTTAAAGATCATCGGAAAATTAACAACTTTTAATTTCTGTCCTTGTTTAAATTCTGAAAAATATGAAGTTTTTTTTTTAAAGTGTGAGTAAAATGTACACCCCAAAGGGTTAATAATAGCTCTTTTTTTTTTCTTCATTCACAAAGTCGCCGAAGAGGAAACTACATTCTGCCACATCATCGTAGCGCCTCATTACCTCACAAGAATTATGGCTTTTTGCGTTCGACTTGAAGGGGAAATATGGGCATAAAAGTTTGCAGCGCCAACCCTAGATTTTATTTTTTTATTTTTTTTAGACTAATTAAAGTTGCAGCGCAGTGTATTATGCTTGCTGTTTCAACCTCTGCAGGGCCGGCACAGGAACGAGGAGCTGCCAGGTCTATAACGAGGGAAGAAGAGCACATACGGAAAGTTGCATCAATCAGCAGCGTGGAATAAAGATGGTGGCAAAGGTTTTTTAAGAAAGTGCGCATACACAATTCAATTAATTATTCATGGATGACAGTCTCCTTTTCCACAGTGTGTCTCGCTGGGCTTGTGTCTTGTGTCTTTCTTGTATCGAGGAGTCGCTGTGTCCCGAGGCGGTTGCTTAACAGTGCGCTAGCAGCAGCTCTGGCACTGTTGTAATAATTACCAGCCTTCTCTCTTCACTCTTCCTCTAATCCCAGTTCAGAGCTGTGCACTGCCTGTTGGCGTCGACGTCAGCCTCACACGTGTCCAAACTCCCAGAATACCCACAAATATACATCACAGTCTTTTATTGGCTCTCCAGACAAATATGAGAATGACATGGACACATGACGGATGTGAAATGCACCTCAGTTTTTTTTCCCACATTTTGAGCCGTTTTAAGAACGCGATCGTGAAAATGACTCGTCCTTCAGTCAAAGCAACTTCTGGATCTGAATGTTGATGTTCTTCAGAAGGGGGCGTGGCCACGGTGAAAGCAGACGTCACTTTGACAGCTACTGTTTTAAAGCTTCTAGTTGAACTGGTTAAGAGCTGTTAGAGCTGCTGCACAATATAGTGTTTGAGTATCGACACCACAGTGTTTGTGTGAGCAGTAGTCCTGCAATTATTTAGATTATTTACTTTGATCCTTTTTTTTCATTTGTTTTTAAGTTTTTTTCTTCATTTATTATTATTTTTGTCTTTTGTTTATTCTTAATTTTTATGTATTATTTAATTTTTAATTCATTATTTTTTTATTTATTTGTCTTTTTTTATTATTTCTTCATTTATTTATTTATCTAAAATGTTTTAATTAATACAAATTATTTATTTATCTATATATTTTTAATTATTAATTGTATTTAATGATTTTGGCTACAAGATGGATGAGAGTGACATATGTTCTGTATATATATATATATATATATATATATATATATATATATATATATATATATATATATATAAACTAAGAAAAATAAAATAAAAAATAGACATGTTGGCCTTCTTTTTTTAAACACCATTTTCCTTGTATTTTTTTCCTGTTCCTTCTAGTGTTGTGGTGATTTTATTTATTTTCTTTCTTTCTTTCTTTCTTTCTTTCTTTCTTTCTTTCTTTCTTTCTTTCTTTCTTTCTTTCTTTCTTTCTTTCTTTCTTTCTTTCTTTCTTTCTTTCTTTCTTTCTTTCTTTCTTTCTTTCTATTTATTTTTTACTGTGTTTTGATTGCACTGTTTTTCTTCATTTTGTTGCTTATTTTTTTCTTCTTTTTTTTTTTACTCAGGTTTGAGACAAACAGGAAAATAAGCTGCAGAAACAAAAAAGCAAATCAGGCTAGTTTCTAAATTACTTCTGTTTTTAAATCACGTCAAGCTGTTCTATAGATTCCTTTAAATTGCCTCCTGAGGAAAAACAAAGTCCTTGAATTGAATTGTAGATATGACCGATTGATTTAATTTCATATTTTCCGTGCACATAAGGGACGTAAAAGACTTCATTAATCACACAAATTAAACTACAGCCTGAATAACAACATAAATTACCCAAAATACTGCACAAATGAACCCTCCCTCCCAGCTTTATGTTAATTTCTGCTGTTTAACATGAGGATCCACGAGCCTTGAGTCACTTTGGATCAAGTATTGAGTTTTAATTTGACGAACTGCAGGTTTTGGCGCTTCGCTCTGGCTTCAGTTTTCAGCCCCTGGAGCTGGTTGTCGACTCCAGTATCAGACCCACATGGCCGCCGTTGTAAGTGAATGAAAGTGGCGTCTCCTTCAGTGAATCTGTCTGAGAAAGCCCTCCCAACCCCCCCCATCTCCTCGGCGCCCTCTTCACTTCCTGCTCTCAGCGACACTTGAAGCCTCTCCATTAGCGCCAACAGGATTCACCTCACACAGAATCAACGGGAAGAATCGCAACTGTGGCGAAACTGCAACATGTTGTGACATAGTGTGGACAAGAATCAGCGTCCTGTCACTGACACATTAGCAGCCCTGGGAGGACAGACAGACAGACAGGCAGGCAGACAGACAGAATACCCTGCTGCCTGTTATTATACCAGGTAAAAAAAAAAAACCCAAAAAAACACCGTCTTAACCCTTTAACCCCTGATGCTTTAGCGCTGACGCCTTCTGAATGGATGGTTTAGTTTAAAAATTCAGAAAAATACAAGTTTTTTTTGGGTTATTTTACTGATAATTTTGTTGATGAAGAGAAACTGATTTAGAAAAAGGAAAAAGTCCAAACTAAAACTACTGGAATCAAATGACAACAATAGTCATTTATTACTTTTTTTTTTTACTTCATTTGGTTTTTTTTTTGGTTTTGATTAGTGCATTTGTTGTGTTATTTGTTATTTTGTGAATATTTATTAGTTTCTGTTGATGCTGTTGCTTATTTTTGTTTATTTTTTTCTACGTTTTGTTGTTTTTTATTTCATTATTTTTCTTCAATTGTGTTCTGTTAGTGTCTCACTTTGTTCATGTTACATATTATTTTGTTAGTTTAATATTAATTTCTGTTCATTTTATTGATCACTTTGGCAGTTTTTGTTCATTTTGTTGCTTATTAATTTTTTTTTACTGTGGAACTGCTAAAGTCTCAGGAGTTAAAGGGTTTAGCTTCAACTTCAGAATAGACTTCTTACTTTTTCAAAATAGACAAATGTGACAGTATGAAAAATAAGTCACAAATCAGAAATTGTGACTTACTATATATCATTTTGACTTTTTATCTCATAATTAACCATTTCTTATCTCATAATTATCATTTTTTCCTCATAATTTGACTTTTTAATCTTATAACATTGACTTTTTATCTCATAATTCAGAATTTTTTCTCATAATTTTGACTTTTTATCTCATAATTTTGACTTTTTGTCTCCCGATTTAGATTATTTTATCTCGTACTTATGTTTTTTTTATCTCCTATTTATGACTTTTGAATTTATCCTAGATGTCCTATCCATACCCACTTAATCGAGTATAAAAAATGTCATCTACACAGTAACTCAGTTTTAAAGGGTTGAGAAAAGTATGTGTAATTACACCAATATTCTGCCTCTTGTTAAATGTTTTGAGTATTTGTAATTCTAATGCACATATATGTAAGTGATGAACTGAGGTAGAATAATGTTTAAATTGTACTTTTTTTTGTTGCATTCAAAGACTCTGAAAGATTAATAATGAAAAATAATAATGGGTATGAAATTACAGTTACACTTTGGGGGGAGAATACTTTATTACTTACTTTTGAATACTTTTTTTTTTTTTTTTTTTTACTGTACTTCATCTGTCGTGAAAACACAGAGTGAATGAATGTGAGATGCTGTGGGTTTGGTTCCATTAATAATTAAAATGATTCAAGCTGCAGGATAAAGCTGACGTGGCTCCTGGTGCTTGAATGGTAATTGTAAGCACGTCTGCCAGGGGGGGAAAGATTTCATTTCCTGCATCTAAATGTGCTGTATGTAAAGTTTGAGAATGTGTTTTAAATCATTTCAAGCCTTTAGTTCAGGCTCATTAACAAGCACAAAGTGGGAAGTGAAAAGTCTTCCAAATACACATCAATACTTAATCAGGATTACAGTAAAATGCGGAAAATTCACACACTTTAGTAAAAACTGCATGTGGGTATTGAATGCTGATGGGATTTTTTTTTTTTTTTTTTTTTTTTGCGGGTCGATGACTTGTTTGACATCAGACCAACCACAGACTGACTCAATAAAACATAAATCTAATAAACAACCAACAAGAAACAGGGAAAAAATTAAATCACAGCTGCAAATCAATTCAGTTGCTTCTTTCTCAGTGTGTGAATCTTTATTAACCCTTAATGACCCAAACATCCACCATCAACCAAAAGGTGACGATGTAGCAGATATTGTAAGTAAGGTGCAGGTATAAGATTCATGGAGACTTGAATGAATGAATTTATTTATTTATTAGATTAATTTTTCATTTTATATTAGGTACACCATCTAGATATCATGTTACTTTTGATGATTTTAAGAAAGCAGAGGTGTTAAAAGTACTCACATTCTGTACTTAAGTAGAAGTACAGTTACTTATGTGAAAAAATACTCTGGTAAAAGTAGAAGTACTGATTAAAGTAAAAGTAAATATGTACAATTTCTCAATTGTAATAAAGTTCAAAAGTAAAAATCGAAACTAAATTTTTTCTCATGAATGCAATAATACTTATTTAACTGGGAAAAATCTGAAAAGTTTCAAAAGCATCTAAAAATAAATCCTTTAAGAGTGAATTACTGTGCAGATAATGTGTTTATTCAGGTAACAGTTACTCAGTTTTGGGGGTTCGGACAGTCACAATTGAGATAAAAAAGTCATGAGATGAAAAAAGAAAATGCATAATTTTAAGAAGAAAAAGTCCAAATAGAAAGTCAAAATTATGAGATTTAAAAAGATTAAAATGACATTAAAAAGTCAAAATTATGAGATTAAAAAATCTAAACTATAATATATAAACTCACAGTTTCTCTTCTCCACTGATTTTTTTTCTCTGAAGTCACTTATTTTTCATACTGTCACATCTGTTCAGTTTGAACAGAGTCTTTTCTGAGAATATAATATAAGAAGAATATAAAGTACAGATATTTATGCAAAAATGTAGGGAGTAAAAGTAAAAAGTTGCCAGAAAAATAAATACTCAAGTAAAGTACATCAACTTAAGTACAATATTGAAGTACTTTTACTGTGTTACTTTCCACCTGTGTAAGAAAGTGGACTTTTTAAAGCTAAGGGTTGAACAGTTAAAACTGAATCATTTGTTCAATAATATCAATAGGATTTCTCCTCAGTATTTGGGATCTTAAATTGTAATGGTTCATACTCAACATGCCCATGAAACCAGAGCTCGTGTACAGTAACATCTACAAAAAGTGAAGCACGTAGCTCTTTCTTTGATACTGGGATTATGTTATGGAACAGCCTCCCACTGAACATTAACAGAATCAAAAAGGGTTTTTAAACAAAAGGTTAGAGTTTTTGTGGCATAAAGTACAGAATTAGGTGATTTAGGCAAGTGATTGTATATTAATGTGGTTGTATTTAGGTCAGGGGTCTCAAACTTATTTTCTTCAGTGGCTACTTTAAGCCTGATTTGACCTTCAATGGGCCAGACCAGTAAAATGAAAACATAATAACCTAGAAATAATGACAATTTCAAATTGTTGTCATTGTTTAAGTACGAACCCCCCCCCCCCATTAAACTGTAAAAATATTTTTATAAATTTTCCAAACCCAATTTTAACAATATTCTGCCTCAATTTATCATTTGTCCATGTGTTTTATTATGGATCAGTTTTACAAAGACACTAAAGTCTTAGTAACAGAAGCAGAAAATGGTTCAAATTGTGTTAGTTTTCTTTGGACATTTAAGGTTGTTCCTATTTCTTGAGGTTATTGACATTTTATTGTTATAGGATAGTTTGTGAATGTAAATATTTTCATAATTTATATTATATTTTGCAGTAAAACAATGAAAAAAATCAGAAATTGTCATCATTTATGGGCAAAGAAAAAACTAAGAAGAAAATATGGAGTCATTTAATAGGTTATTATGCTCTTCATCCCAAAGGGCCACAGTGGAACCATTGGCGGGCCACATTTGGCCCCCGGGCTGCATGTTTGACACCCATGATTTAGGTGATATTTTGTTGCATGTATTTGTATGTCTTTGTCCTTTCCATCAGGGACCATGTTGGAAACAAATGTTTACACTTTTACATGTTATCTCTTGGATACCTTATTATGCTATATCCATAAATAAACCAAACCAAAACCAATGAATATAGAAGACAATAATTTGGGAAGTGCCACAAATGTCCCACTGGGTTCTTCCAGGTTAAAAGCAGATCAGTGAACACAGAAGGAAGTTACTTTTGTACGTTCACTAATCCCTCACTGGCTAATTTATGGAGGAAACAAATGACAATCAAATTAGCCTGAAGCATGCTAATAAGATACGTTTGCAACAGGACAGTGACAGTTATGTCGGAGCAAGCGGATAATAAGCAATAAAGATGATTAAATTCTTAAGTGGTGAAATAATTATCGTCTGTCAGCCAAAGCAAAACAAACATAAATAGCATTGACTGTTGAATACTGATGAGAAGGTTGGATGGTAGGTTTGGTAAAAGTCGTCCACCCACTGCTGCCGCTGCCTTCCCTCTGCTGACCCCCCGTGAACGCAGGGGGTGGGGGCGAGGGGGGGCTTCACTATCATATACAGTAGCGCTAAGATGTTTCTCCCGTGGACAGAGGGAGCGTGAGAGCAGATGCAGGTCTGCTCTGAATAAACAGCAAGAGACAATCCGTCCTGAGGGACAACAGCGTGTGCGAGCGTATAGACAGGACGACATGCCTGGGTGAGCACATGAGCATTAGGCCGTGGAACCGTATATGTACCGCACTCAAACAAGCCACAAACACGAACGTCTTTTCTCATTTGGAATAAATACGGTGGACGTTTCTAATTTTAGCTCGTGAAATGGCTCCTCTGTCACAACTTCTGTCCCTCTGTGTCAGTTTGGTGCAAACGCAGGCGAGTGCCGGGACGGTGAAAGGAAACATCAGGTGATAACTGCGTGTTTTGGTTCAGCAATTAATGATGTGACCGAAGAAGGAGAGCATGATGGGAAATGAGACGACTTAAGTTTCATCCCAGTCTTCTAGTTTCCCTCATGTAATGATGTTTGTGTTCGTTGACTGGAAGTTCAAAAGACAACTTCAACAGACAGTTGGTCTCAGTTTAATAATTTATTCAGGTCACGTGGAAAATATAAAAGCCAGCGCTGGTCTCTGTGGACCAGAACCCAAAAGAGCTCAGGCCCAAAAAAACCCCTAATGTTGGGTCTGAACCAACACCACCTTCTTGGGTGAGTCCACCCCAAACAAATGGGTTGGACTTTGCAACGTCATCTGACCCTTGTCTTCTAATTGACGTGGCTGTTAACCTCAGGCCACGCCCTAGTCACCGAAGAGATTCTAATGTGTGTGTGTGTGTGTGTGGGGGGGGGGTTCTCAAAACAATATCTCTGTTCACATGGTAGGTCATAGAATATTAACACCTCACATCAGATCAAAGGGTTAACATTGTTCTGTTTGGGTCAGATCAAAGGGTTAATACTGTTCCATGTGGGTCAGATCAAAGGGTTAATACTGTTCCTTTTGGGTCAGAAACAAAAAGTTAATATTGTTTCATGTGGGTCAGATCAAAGGGTTAATACTGTTCCATGTGGGTCAGATCAAAGGGTTAATACTGTTCCTTTTGGGTCAGAAACAAAAAGTTAATATTGTTTCATGTGGGTCAGATCAAAGGGATAATGCTGTTCCATGTGGGTCAGATCAAAGGGTTAATACTGTTCCATGTGGGTCAGATCAAAGGGTTAATACTGTTCCACGTGGGTCCGATCAAAGGGTTGATATGTTCCATGTGGGTCCGATCAAAGGGTTAATACTGTTCCATGTGGGTCAGATAAAAAAGTTAATATTGTTCCATGTGGGTCAGATCAAAAAGTTAATATTGTTCTATGTGGGTCAGATCAAATGGTTAATACTGTTCCATGTGGGTCAGATCAAAGGGTTAATACTGTTCCATGTGGGTCAGATCAAAGGATTAATACTGTTCCATGTGGGTCAGATAAAATGGTTAATACTGTTCCATGTGGGTCAGATCAAAGGATTAATACTGTTCCATATGGGTCAGATCAAAGGGTTAATACTGTTCCTTTTGGGTCAGAAACAAAAAGTTAATATTGTTTCATGTGGGTCAGATCAAAGGGATAATGCTGTTCCATGTGGGTCAGATCAAAGGGTTAATACTGTTCCATGTGGGTCAGATCAAAGGGTTAATACTGTTCCATGTGGGTCAGATCAAAGGGTTAATACTGTTCCATGTGGGTCAGATCAAAGGGTGAATTTAGTTCCATGTGGGTCAGATCAAAGGGTGAATTTAGTTCCATGTGGGTCCGATCAAAGGGTTAATACTGTTCCATGTGGGTCAGATCAAAGGGTTAATACTGTTCCATGTGGGTCAGATCAAAGGGTGAATTTAGTTCCATGTGGGTCAGATCAAAGGGTGAATTTAGTTCCATGTGGGTCCGATCAAAGGGTTAATACTGTTCCAGGCCATTAATTGTAAAACAAATGTGATGTCAAAAGAAAAACAACTGCCTAATCGATACAGTACTAGAGTCCATGTACTTTTTTCCATCTTCCATTAGCCTGTGATGCTTTTTATTGCATTTTTATCTGACATTAGCTCCATTTTCCCCATTATTTCTGACCAACATTATCACAGTACCACTAGTGTGTCGATAAAGTAGATCCTCATCCATATTTTCTTGCACAAATAGGTTTTCTAAGTTGTCCCATGAGTTTGATAATGAATCAGGAATGTTTTTGTACTGGCAGAACTCGAATAGATCCTCGTAATATTTTGGACATTATTTGAAATATTCTCCATTTCCATCTTTCAGTCTGACACTGAAGATGATGTGGAGACGTTATTTAACACTCTGTGGATGTGTGATGATGGTGTGTTCACTGACCATGCACTGGTTTACTGTGGATGTGTGTGAGCAGACATGTCTGGTGTTATTATTACCATTATCACTAACAGGATGGTGTTTGCTTGGTTCTGTGCAGACTGGTGCGTTAAAGCTGCAGGAGATGAAATTAGAAGAAAGATTAGAGAACATGACAAAGTACCTGGAGTAACTGAGAGACACTTTAAGACTCTTTACTTTAATTAGTTTATAAAAGATAACAAATATATAAGCAAGTACAGTGGTACCTCTACTTATGAAAGACCCAGCTAACGAATGATCCAAGTAACGAAAAACCTTTGCCTTCTTGAATACGAAAGAAAATTCTATCTACAAAAGGAAACCTCCGAGATATAAATACAGTACATTACTATAAGTAACTAAATAATATATGTAAATATGTCACGTACATACTGTATGTAGCATCCCATTGGCTATGAGGGAGCTACCCATGATGCTTTTCGTTACCCTTTGACCCTCATTCGTCACAGTTACTGTTTCCTGAGTTTTTCCGAGTGTCTTCATTTAAACTTTATTACAGTACGTATTATAAAATAACAGTAAACAGGTCGGTGGTGTCGCCCTGTTTGGCTACAGCTGCTGTGTCTCCATGGTAACACAGTCACTTTAACAGTCATTTCTCCACCTAGACAAATGTTTTTAGTATCAAAAGTTCAGCCAGATGCTGCAAGAAGAGTATATGACCGACAGACTATCATCAGCTTAAGGAAAATTGGACTTGGACTCTGCAAGCATGGAGACGAGGACGAGGACATGGACCCCCCCTCCCCCACAGAGGCTCCACGTCCTTGAGAAGGCACACAGGGGGAAGCAGAAACACAGCTGTCAAGGCTAAGCTAAGAGCTAACCTGTTCCGACCGCCGCTTCCATTAGTCCTGCTCGCCAACGTACGCTCACTGGAAAACAAACGGGATGACGTGAAGCTGGATTTAACACCAAACATGATCCACCAGACTGATGCATCCTCATTCTCACCCAGACGTGGATCAACACTTCTGTCCTGGACACCGACATTAGCCTGGACGGGCTAAAATCTACATCTACATTTTCTTTTAACACATATTTCATACAAAATCTGTAAGTTTTAAAATAATTTTTAAAGGGTTTGAGGGGTAGCATTGGGGGCCGTGGAACAAATAAGGCCTTTTACCTTTTTTTAAAAATGCAACTATTAACGAAAAATTCACGGTATGAAAACACAAATTAATTTTGTAAGCCACATTAGACGGAAGTGTGGACCTATAATGTATTTATTTCTTTTTAAATGGTATTCTGTAGAATCCACTTCATATCTATCAAATTTCATCACAATCATCATCAAAAACAATCATTCAACACAATAATCTTGACAATAATCCGGTTTTAAAAAACACGACGATTCAGTTATTCTACTCATAAAAAAAATTACACACATTTCCCGTTAAATAATTCCTTCCATATAAATCTTCTTTGCTTCACCTCAGAAGTATTTCACGCTGCTACGCCAACCATGGTTTTACATGTTTTATATGTTTCGAGTCAATAGTGATGTTGCTTCACACATAAAAGAATGATTTGCACACTGAGTAAAAACTACACATGAATTAAACACTGGAATAAAAAGGCTGGACTGGTGCATCCATAGCCAGGGGGTGATCAGTTTTGGCGTTATTGGGCCAAACATCCATAATCTCCTTTAAACATATTCTAACAGTATTATAGCAGATTTATGACTTACGCTGTCATCTCATCCATCTTTATTCTTTTATTTTAGACACAGAAACAGCTGTATAGGGAAGGATGTCAGCTCCTGCAGCTTTAATGCATCAGTATGGACAAAACCAACCTGACAAACCACTGCTGTTCCAGACAATAGACCTGACCAGACATGTCTGCTCATGCACATCCACACAAAGACCACCACAGGGTCCAAAAAAAGACCACAAGTCCACAGAGCATGGACTAACATCTTCACTTTGTCTCTTGGAGAATGGAAACACTGGGAAACCGTGAATGAAATAAATAATGACAGCGCTTTGATTTGCGTCTGACTAATCAGTTCTCACACTCTGAGCCTGTTTGTGTTATTGTGTGACTTGTCTCAGCACATTTGTTCACATCTAAAGCAGCAAACAAACAACAAACAAACTGGTTGAAGCAGCGGTAGGTTACGAAGCACCAGGTCGAATGACTGGTCGTCTTCTGTTTCCTCCTATCGTGTTTTCAGTTGAAAAACATTAAGAACAGAATATCAGTCAACAGTGTCCGTTCCTATCATCCATCCATCCATCCATCCATCCGTCCATCCACCCACCCATTCATCCCTTTCATTCATCATCCTTTCCTGGTATCCATCCAACCATCCATCCATCCATCCATTCATTCATCCACCCGCCCATTCATCGCTTTCATTCATCATCCTTTCCTAGTACCCAGCCAACCATGCTTTCCATCCTTCCTTGTTATCCATCCACCCATTCACTCATCCATCCATCCATCGGTCTGTCCATTCATCCATTCTTTCTTGTTATTTATCCATCCATCCATCCATCCATCCATCCATCCATCCATCCATACTTTCGTGCCATCCATAGTTTCCATCCATCCATTTTTTCCTGCCATCCTTCCATTTATCCATGTTTTCTATCCATCCATCCATCCATTCCTTTTATTCATACATCCTTTCCTGACATCCATCCAACCATGCTTTCCATCCTTCCTTGTTATTCATCCACCCATCCTTCCATTCACTCATTCATCCATTCATCTGTCCAGAGGTCCGTCCATTCATCCCTTTAATTCATCCACTTTCTTGTCATTTATCCATCCATCCATCTTCTTTTGGTATTTGAAAAAGAAAAACAGTTCAATAAAATACAAATCTTTACCCAAACATGAGCCCACTTCATAAAATTATGTGTGCAAATAAAAATTTTCAATCCGATTCTTGACTTTCATTTGATCGGACCCAACGGTAACATTTTCCTGTTGGTGAATGGTTACAGGACAGAATCCAGCTCTGGTATCACAGTCTCACAGTGGATCAGATACTTGTTCTGTATGAGTTTCCCAGTACACTGACAGTCATGTAGAACTATAGTGGTGTTATTAACCTAAAAGACGTACCCCATGCATACCCTACTCCTCCACTCACAGGAAGATGTCATTAAAATGTGTAGTAGCCTATATT
This sequence comes from Siphamia tubifer, assembly GCA_020466265.1. Classification (NCBI taxonomy): domain Eukaryota; kingdom Metazoa; phylum Chordata; class Actinopteri; order Kurtiformes; family Apogonidae; genus Siphamia; species Siphamia tubifer. The sequence continues at coordinate 49,654,409 of CM035787.1, forward strand.
GTACAGTCTGGGTCTAACAAGACAATTACATAACAGCTGAAGTGATACAGAAATGTCACAAATGTGAGCTACATGTTGGATGCTATTAAGTCAGACTAGTGTTCTACAGCCTCAGGATAACTTCTGCTACAGTGCAACACCACTTCGCTCCAGGAAATAGTTCATCCAGTGCCGGGGACGAGGATTTTGCTACAGCGTAGCATTGTTGGCTTGGAGACGGTCACAAATTTACAGCATCCTTTTGTCAGATTCATTAATGGGGATTCTTGGATTTACTGCTGGTAATTTGTGTGTCTGTTGCACCGTCAGTTCCACAGTCAGCACTTCCACTGGACTTCAATTAGCCCGAGCACGACATTAAACCCAAGCCTGCGTTATTTATCTCTACATTTAAATGATAATATTTCACGTAATGTCGATTTTATGAGCGGCAATTAAAGTTTCTGTTCGATGAAGCAGCGGACAGAAACTGAAATTTAATGAGACGACTGAACAGGGGCTGGGGTGGGGGGTGTCTTCGTGTGAATAAAATAACCACTTTAGGCAGAAGAGGATATTGTTCCTGTAATTATAATTGTTACAAATATAAATGGAAACACGTGGGTAAATACAGGTTGTATTTATTTGGACATTCTAACAAATGCCAGATCATATTTTAATACACAGTTGTGGAAAAAAATGTTAGACCACCTATTTTTTTCTTCAGTTTCTTGTTAATTTTAGTGTCTGGGTCAACATAAAGGTACATTTCTTTATACGAAAATAATCATAACAACTGCAAAAATTCATAGTAGTTTAATTTCAGATCTGATAGGTATCCATTTACATTTTTCCTGATTAAAAAAATAAAATCCCTTCAGTCATTGTACTGACAAAACCAGTGCTTTTATTTATTCAACTGTCTGTTTTGGTCACATGACACACACAGGAGTTAGCATTGGATTACATAACCATTGTTTTTGATTATGTATAAATACAAATAAAATGAGGGTTCAAAGGATATTCTGCCAGAAATGATAATTGTTAAAAATCAATACAGAAAGATGTAGAAACATAATGTACGAATTTCCAATGGGAGGAATTTATTTTTTTAAAAAAAGACCAGATCTTCTCATATTTAAGGTCTTATTTATTTGTCATATTTTAATTGATCAGCAAGATTTAAGCAACTTTTTTAAACAGGTTATTGAGTCAAGAGGTTACAAAGGATGGATGACAGACAGGCAGACAGACAGACAGACAGATACTCTTTCACTTCTCCAGGTGGATTCAAACTAACCCTGTCAATCTCAGACTCATTCGCTTGTGCAGTTGTTTATCTGTTTTTTTTTGTTTTTGTTTTTTTTTATCTGCATTGAATCAGTGAATAAACATAAAATACAACTGCTTCTACTTTACGGCTCGACTGTGTGTGTTTGTGCAGAACTGACATCATCTTTCTGGCAAAAAGACTAAAGATGTTTTCAGACACTGCAGGCACAAAAACAAAGCAGAGTTTTCCTCCGTTCTACAATGACAACACATTCCTCTCAGCGTCCTCATCTCGTCCTCTCTCACAATCTGCTCTTTTCCCTCGTCTGCGCAAAGTCAATAGATTGTGTCTAATGCTCTCATTAGTTCCTGCCTGTATCACTACATTATCTGTGGCTCCAACCATCCCTTTCATCCATCCATCCATCCATCCCTTTGTTTCCATCCATCCATATTATTCATCCACTAATTCCTGTCATCCATCCATCAATCCATCTTTCATTTATTTTCTGTCATCCATCCATCCATCCATCCATTTTTCCTTTCTTTCCTGTCATTCATCCATCCTTCGCAGTTATTCATCCATCCATGCTTTCCATCCATAGATCCATCCATTCGTCCCTTTCATCCATCCATCCATCCCTTTGTTTCCATCCATCCATATTATTCATCCAGTAATTCCTGTCATCCATCCATCAATCCATCTTTCATTTCTTTTCTGTCATCCATCCATCCATCCATCCATCCATTTTTCCTTTCTTTCCTGTCATTCATCCATCCTTCCCAGTTATTCATCCATCCATGCTTTCCATCCATAGATCCATCCATTCGTCCCTTTCATCCATCCATCCATCCATATTATTCATCCACTAATTCCTGTCATCCATCCATGAATCCATCTTTCATTTCTTACCTGTCATTCATCCATCTTTCCCAGTTATTCATCCATCCATGCTTTCCATCCATAGATCCATCCATTCGTCCCTTTCATCCATCCATCCATATTATTCATCCACTAATTGCTGTTATCCATCAATCAATCCATCTTTCATTTCTTTCCTGTCATCCATCCATCCATTTTTCCTTTCTTTCCTGTCATTCATCCATCCTTCCCAGTTATTCATCCATCCATAGATCCATCCATCTGTCCCTTTCATCCATCCATCCTTTCCTCTCATTCAGGTTGAACAGCTCTATTCTCCTTATATCATGGTTTCACTGAGCTGAAAATAGGAAGCTCAGGGCATGAAAATGTGTTTGACGGTGGGGGGGTTGCTGATGCTGCACCCAAAAGCCTGACGGTTAAGACAACGCAGATCTGGAGGATTTTTTTTTTTTGTCTGAAGTCCAGCAGCACAACTAGAAACACAGCATGTATGATGAAGACGTGGGAATCAGCACCATTCACTATTTATTCTATGTGATGTTTTTTTTAACTAATGAAATCACTTAAATCTGCAGGGGGAGGTTGTACTTTTTTCCCTCCCTTTTTTTGTGTTAAATAGGCCTACTTCACACTGTGTTATGTAAAAAGATCAAACAAGACAAGAAGACGATGTGGAAAAACATATAAAGTCGCAAATATGATTAGTAATCCGAACGATGGAATGCTGCCTCTCATAACTTGCAACGGATGTTGGTATATTCGCTAAAACAATGAGTCAGCAACAGCCAGAATACTGCAGTGGAAGGTTTAATGTGGTGCAAAGGCAGAGCAAACTCATATGTCTGAAATCCATCTGCTCCTCCAGTAAAAAACGTTGGTAACACTTTACATTACGGATTGCTAATACGGTAATAATGCCTTTGTAAGTACGTATTACACGCAACGGCTCGCTAATAAGGTGGTAATTCTATGGTAATTTTGATGCAATTTGATGGTAATTAGGCCTTCACCGCAAACCACTTCGGGCTCAAGGTCTATTGATACTGCTGGCAGTTCGATCTGATTCTGCTATTTGAGCTCTAATTTGACCCCCTGAACATGCACGAAAACTCACCAAATTTTGCACACACTTCAGAAAAATTGTGAGTATTTATAGGTCTCGTAAAAGTCGGTAAAGACGTGTGTCTACAGCGCCCCCTAGAAAAGGTGAAATAGTTTGTATTAGGCCAGATCACGCCCTAGTGAAGTTAGAGCTATGAAAATCAGTACACATGTTCATCATATGATGATGAACAAAAAACCTAATGATGGCCACGCCCATAAACCAACAGGAAGTCCGCCATCTTGGATTGAAATTTTAAAAAGGTTGAGTTATGGATTTTCGCTGTCATTGGAATTTAACAAACTCCTCCTTGGCCGTTGGGTCAAATGAGCTCAAAATCGGTGAACACGATCTAGACAAGTGGGACATCAAAAGTTATCCACATTTTTTTGAAAAGTTGCATCGTTTTTGTGCTACGCTGTCACAAATTTTGCAAAGTTTTTGGGAAAAATTGCCACTACATAAATTGCTTCAGCTCGGACATACGAACACCGATTTGGCTGAAATTTGACACAGACGTCTGTCTCCCAGGTCTACATCCATTTAGCTAAAGACATTCTGATTTTGTACTATAGCGCCCCCTACAAGTGTACTTTCATTAAAATGTCTGTAGTTCTGACATACAAACACTGATTTGGCTCATATTTGACTCAGACGTCTATCTGTCGGTCCTACACCAGTCTATCAACAGAAATTGCAATTTTACTCTATAGCGCCCCCTACAAAATTGCCTTAACTAAAAATGGTGATAGATCAGGCATACAAACACAGATTTGGCTGAAATTTGACTCGTATGGGGAGGCGGTCGCGAGGGACGGTGAAGGCCTTTGAGACTGCTTGCAGTTTTAATCATGGCTTAATAACTGTTTATTATAAGTAACTGATTGCTAATAAGGTAGTAATTATTCAGTGAAGCTCCAAAAAGGTAAGGAGGAAAATTTTCTACAAAGTACGGATGTTATGAAGCTGCGTTTCTAATTGGGCTCAATAATTGTGTTTGTGTTCTGCTTTTGAACCAGGGAAAAGCAGACAGTAACCATGGTAACCAATAATGGTTAACCAGCCTGTTCAAGTTAGCTATAGAGTTGGCAAATGTGACAAACCCCAGCTGCAAATGTAAACAGCAATGATTACAGCCAATATTTACTGCTGGATTGTGAAACGCCTGCAAAGCTTATGAAGGCAAGGAATACATCGTTGAAAAGATGAGACGGCGAGGATTCATCTGCTTTTTAAAGTCAGTCGATCAGACTTTTTTAATCCACTCAATGAATTCCTTGTAAGTGTGGCCAACAAGGGCCCAGTGTTATTTGTGCTAACATTAGCCACTGGCACGATAGCTTATTTTGCTCTCACTGTTGATGTGCATTGACATCAGAATTCTAAAGGACAAATTGGATGACTCAAGGTCAAAGGTCACAATAAAGGTTCAATCACATTTTGTGTATAACTGTTGAACTATTCACCTCAGAGACTTCCAATAAACACCAGAATACTGTTCTTTTAATTCTGCACCTTGTGTGTATAGATTTTGACCTCTTGTTGACCCAATAGGTCAGGGGTCACTCAGTCAATATTAAAATGTTACATCTACATGTTTAAAATATTTAATGTACATGTTTTAAACATTAAATCTACATGTTTTAAATATTAAATTTACACGTTTAAAATGTTAAATCTACATGTTTAAAATTTTAAATATTTATAATTTGTTTTTTTTACAGTGCATTCAGGAGGTGATGATTAAACAGCACAGGCCTCCGCTCCTCATCAAAGGTGAAAAGTTCATTTAGTTTCATATTTTTGTTATCTTTCCATCTGTGCCAAATCCTGAAAGCTGTCGAGTTCATTGAAATTCTCTTTTATTCTACAGGAGCAAATGGAAGCGAGTGGCGTGGGGCTGCCTGTTGGATGTGTGGTGGAGGTTTTGTTGGAGGGGATGCAGGCTGATGATGGGCTGGAGCGCTGCAGAGCTGTTGTTGTCTGAGAGCAGAGTGTGAAATCAAAGAGAAGTTTGTCTCCAACACTGGCTGCTTTAGAGCCAAAGCCTGGAAAAATGGACCAGTGATCCTGGAACAGCTGCTGGTGAACGACAGGGTTGAGTCACCACTTCTGCCTTTTTGTCCGTTTATGATTGTTTTTGCTGCAGCTGTTGATGTGATGGAATCGTTAATTGTATGTTTATCTGACCTTATGTTTGTTCATGTCGACTGACAAACTTTAATTTCACATTTAATTATATAAGGGCTGTGAAAATTAGACAGACGGACAGACAGATAGAATAAAAGAAAATAAAAAACAAACCTAACCCTAAGACCAAAAAAAAAAAAAAAAGCAGTAAAGGGAGTGGGGAAAAAAAAAATTACACAAGAACTGAACAAAATAAGCAAGAAAATGGAGAAAATTTTACACAAATAAGTAGCACAATGAACGAGATATTAAAAATTTTTTGCAATACATAACAGGGTTGAAAATACAACATTAATTAATAGAAGTCAAAGAAAAATAAGGAAAAAAATTAACAAACATAACCATGGAAATAAGCAAATAAGTGTAAAATGTTTTATTAAAGCATTAAGGTGGATTTCAGCCACTTCCTTCATTATTAAGTTCAGAAAAAGACAAGAGGCGTCCAACTGAAATCACAAACACAGACATTAGCATTCATATGGGACTTAAATTATCATTGGACATCTGTTTTTCGCTCAAACACAGTTGGTAATTTGCAATGGAATTATTACTGAGCAAATCACAGACATGGCGCATTCGCACAGGACTACGAATTCGCCATAATTATTCTGAATTACCAGCGGTCCATAGGTCACGTTTATCCCGTTTAGGGTATTAGTGTATTTTTGTGACTGAGACAGAGCAGTCAATTGACATGAAGTGTTTTGATTAATCAAAATAATGATTTAAAGCAACTCTGTGATTAATCGGATTTGAAAAAAAAAAGCATTAAACAGCCCTACTTTATATTTATTGTTAATTTTGTTTTTCTTTAATGAATTATATTGTGTGTCTTCATTTTGAATATTTATATTTATGTGTTTGTTTCTGGTGTGTATTTGGGAATATAAAGTGTTAGAATACGGGTACAGGATTATGTTATATTTTCTGTAAACTCAATTGTAGTTGTGATTGTTGTATTAAAAAAAAAAAACCCTAAAAACTTTGGTAAATATTGTTGTTTTCTCATTTTTCTTTGTTATTTCCAAGTTCTAAATAGGTTTTTGGTGTTTTCTTCTTCAAAGGAGCTGATTAGACCGTTGTCATGGCACCCTGACTTTTGTTAATTAAACAAACACTATTGTATTCAATGATAGTGTGTGTTTTAAACTTTATAAACAGAAAATAATTTACAATAACACGTTTTTGAACATTTGGCAGCATAAATATAATAAACATGTGCTGGTTCCATCCACTTCCATTAGATTCAGTCCATTGTTTCAGTAGAAATGCTTCACAACCCACACATTTTGTATCATTCACTTATTTATTTCTCATTATTAAATGGATTAGTCTGTGATTATAAACCCTGAAATGAACTCCTTCAGCAGTTTCCATCAAACATTAGTAAATGTGAGCACGTAACTCCGAAAAGAGCAGAAACGCCATTTAAAAAAAAAAGTTAAAGTAGAGCATCTTTGGAAAAGGAGTGGGCGGGCGTTCGACAATGAGAGGGAGTGTGCATCCTGTCTGCTTTGTTTAACAGTGTGAAAGAGTCAACAACAACTGACAAAATATGATCATTTAACGACACTGATATCATTAACAGTGACTCCAGGAAAACTTTACAGCAAAAAAATGCACTTTATTCAACTCTAACAGACCTACAGCTGTTTTAGCTCCAATTCCAAATGAGTTTTACCCCCCCCCCCCGAAAGGTTTTTGGTTTGTTTGTTTGTTAACACCTAAGCAGCAAAACTATTGGTTGGGTTCATATCAAACTATCCCTGTTTACATGAGAGATTTTATTCCTGTTTTCAGACTGAAAGTTAATTCCACTTCAAGATAAACCATGTAAACACATAATTACAGTTGAGAATAATCATTCAGAATTAAACTTCATTCCAAATAAAGTCACTGGTTTATTCCCATCTTAATTCCAAATTCCATAATTCCTCTGCCATGTAAACAATTAATTCCACTTTACCATTATTCCTGTCATTCTGCACATGCTACTGGTCTTGTCGCACTAACGCACATATTTCGCATTGATGACGGACATATTTAGCGTTCAATAACACACATAATTTGCGTTGATGATGCATATATTTCGCGTTTACTAACACATATTTCGCATTGATGGCGCACATATTTCGCGTTTAATAACATATTTCACATTGATGACACACATATTCCTTGCTGCTGGCATTAAAATGTTTATTCCTGTGGTTGATTCAGTCGAGCTGCTGCTTCGTAATTATCACAAAAATAAATGCAAAAATCACATGTACAGTAGTATCTGGTCTCACATGTTGATAGTTGAAACAAAACAGGAAGTGGACACTATCGTTTTCTTCCAGTAGACATCCAGATGTTAAGCGGCCATTCTGTCCAAACAGAACCTTCTGTACCTCCAGCTTTTAAAGCCCAATTAACAAGTTTGTATGAAAACCTGTATTCAGAATTAACATGTCCATGTAAAAACCACATAAATAGCTTTAATTCCAAATAATTGTATTCCAAATAAATCATTTTGAATTGAAAAACATCATGTAAACACAGCAAATGTGTTTATAGATTTGTGTTTGTGTCGGTTCTCTAGGTTCTGCCATCTCCTGTACTCATCCTTGGTTTTGTGGCTATAGATTAGTTTATTCCCAAACAATTTTATTGCCTTCTAATATTTTTGGTGCCGCTGCTCCATCTTTGCCCCCAACTCTTCAGGTACTTGGTAAAATCCACAGCCTTGTTTGTTGGTAAATCTTTGTGTTCTGTTGAAAACTCATTAATTTCATCAGATACGGGTCACGTCCAATACATTTTTAACCAATTGTATGTATCTCTGTTTCAACACTGGTTCTAAATCCGTACAATCAGCACACTCTTCAATGGTTTCCTCCAACCATTGGTCTCCATGGTTACTTCCTGCCCTTCAGCTGAAATGGTGACATCATCATAGCCACATACCTATAACCTACCTATTAAACATAAACCCAACATCTCCATCCACCGTCTTTGATCCAACCCTATGGGAATTGTAGAAGATGATGGTGTTTCCATGGTAACTACGGAGCCTCTGGGTGTCCAAATGGTATTGTATCGGTGTAATTAGTGGATCAACAGGTATTAAACAGTTTAGATTCTGTCACCAGTAGACATTTTGGTGTTTCTTGTTCAGATCTCAGTCAAACATTTGAAGTGTTAAAGGTTAACGGTTCGTCTTTGTCTGAAGGATTTGTGGCGGTGGCTCTTTAAGGCGCAGCGCTCATCGGTATGCACACAGCACAAGAGGGATTTGTACCAACAGTGTAAAGTACAGTACCTTGATCTGACAGCCGCACTCCCTGTGAGAACACAAACCAGCTCCAGAACACTCCCAGGCTACATTACAGCTCATTCTGCAGGACCCGGTTTGTCCTGTTCAATCACACAAAGTTGCTTTTTTTTTTTTTTTTTTTTTTCTTTTTCTTTCTTACTTTTCAATCACCGTAAACTGTGAGTCATGAGCCTTGGATAGTTTTTAGAGAAACCAGACAATTCAAAGCGTATGGTTTTCAATTATTCATAAAAGACAGAAGATGGCAACATAAAAAAAAAATAAAAAAATGCAAGCGTGAAAAAGAGACAAAGATTTAAAGGACAAGAAACAACAACAACAAAAACACAATGTGGTTTCTTTCAGTTTTGTACTTTTCAAACACGATGGAAAAGGATGTGAAGGATATTTGTGGTGTTAAATTCTTTCAGATATTCAACAAGATGACAACAATGAAAAAGACATGAAAGACACACGAGACAGAAACACACCTGTAGTCTGCAACAGCTTTGACTTTTTATAGCATTAAATCAAATTCAGTTCAACAGGATGTTTATGAAAGAATATGATACGAGCACTTTATGTTGACTTACTGTTTGTTTCTTTCTTTGATATTTAATTATGTGTGAACTGTGGGCATAAATTAATTACTATCCATCCATCCATCTATGTTGTTTTTGTTCATTTTCTTGCCTATTTTGTTAATTTTTAAATTAATTTTCACTTATTTCCATAGTTATATTTATTAATTTTGCTAATTTCTTTCTCTTTTTATTTTTTTTACTATTTAATCTAGCATTGCCCTCCATTATGTTTTGTAACAAAATGTTAATATCGTCTTCTTCATTGTACTACATATTCATGTACATTTTTCCTCCATTTTCTTGGAGTTTTTGTTTCATTTTGTAAATTTTTTTCCCACTGACTTCACTGCTTATTTTTTTGGTTTTACTCATTTTGATGTTTACATTTGTCCATTTTTATCCATCTATCTATCCATCCATCCATCCATCCATCCATCCATCCATCCATCCATCCATCCATCCATCCATCCATCTCTCTGATGAGTGTTTCGTTTTTTGTCAAGGAGTAATTTTTTTGTCTTGTTTGTTTCACTAGTTGGTGGTGAGCCTTTGGTTTGTATGATTTACTTGAAATATTCATAAATATTCAACAATTTGCTCAATGGGAAACACTTCAAAATGTACTTATAGAATCAACCTTGTCCTTATTGAAGACATCTGAGCATGCTCAGTGCACCCCCCACCAGATATCTAATGTGAGGTAAAACAGAGCAGTGACCGACTGAACTCGCATTAAAACAGTTTGAGGTTTGTTTGTTTTTTTCCACATTTTTCATGTAATTTTTTTGTTTTTATTGTTGTTTCCTGTGTTAGCTTTTTCAGTCAGAATTATCTTTGCATTTACTTCACTTCTATGTATATAATAAAATAAAATAAATGAAACCCAAAATAAAGAAAAAAACATAGGGAGTACAGGGGAGAATTGACAGAAATAATGAGGTAAAAATATATAAAATAACCCAAAACATATGTAAAGGGACATAATTATATTTTACATTGCATTCTTTTCCCTTGAAAAAGAAGAACATTGAACAGTGTTGCAGTTTTTATAGTGTTTTTACTGAGCTTTGATGATGTGACTACATTTTGGAGTTTAACCAGGTGTCAAAAAACAGCTGAACTGAAGTCTGAGTGAAAACTGACAATTATAGATGATTGCATGTGCTTTTAAAGTATTCATTAAAAATGATGAAGACATGAGCATTAAAAAAAACAACATAAAAGATTTACAGAATGTGAGACAAAAACACACCTGTGGTTTCTTCACTGCAATGTTACCCAACAAGACGGAGAAGGAAAACGTGCTTATTTATGGCGTCAAGGACATAAGACAATAACAATGTGAAAGGAAAAACAATCCAAACAGAAAAGAGAAACACAAAAGATGTGAAAGACAAGGGAACAGAAACATGTTCGCAGCATCAAATTAAAATCAATTCAACAGTTTTACTTGAATTAGGCAAAAAAATAAAATAAAATCATGGAACAGGTGTCAAAAGGTAACCGATTTAAAAAGTCAAAATTAAAACTACTGGGACCTAATTTCAAAACTAGTTCTAGAAAAATTTATTTAGCAAAAAATATATTGAAATAAGGAAAAAGTCTTCAATTAGGTACAAAAAAATAATCTTAAATTAAGCAAAAAAAAGAGAAAAAAAGGACAAAATATCATGGTCAGATTTCTTAAATCAGATTTTCCAGATCTAAACATAACTTCTTATATTTCACTGAAAACTGACTCTATAGTCTACAGTATATTGTCTAGCTTATTCTGCTTTTCTCTCTTTTCTTTAATTAATTGTCAAAACATGGACAAATTAATTCTATTCACATTGTACTGAGCATGTTTCATACTTCTGTTGAGGAAAAGTTGAGTCATGCTACATATGCTAATGGTTTGACCAGCGAACCATTATTATGATTATTATCACTTCATCATTCTTCCACTTTGAGCCATGATGAAGCTGTTTTAGAAAAATACTAAGATACTGTGCAGAATATTGCGACGCTTCAGGCATGTTTGCAGACGCCTCAAATGTACAGTCAATAACAGCAGCTTTATTCACAGCTCAGATTAATAACTATTGTCAGGTGTATCCCAGAGGTTGTACCAACACACTTTATGTTTGAGTCAACAGTAGGGGAGACTGGGGACGGTAGTAACAGATGGACAGTTGGAACACTCTCAGTTTGACCAATCAGGAAAGAGCTGTGGTGATGTCATCAATATAGTCCATGCCCTCTTCCAAAGTAAGCTCGCAGGCAGTGTTGCTGATTTAGTGACTTTGTTGCTAGATTTAGCAGCATTTAGCCATTTATGTGACAAAAAAAAAATCACCTAGCGACTTTACTGCTGAATCTGTCGACTTATGCACTTATCTACTGACATTCATTGTTACCCTGCGGCGCCAAGTAAACTGTTTTTGCTGGTGAGAGAAGCACCGCATATGAGCTCTGATGTGTACACAGTTAGCTTCAGCATTAGCTTCAGTATTAGTTTTAGCTTTACAGTAGCTTCAGCATTAGCTTCAGCATTAGCTTCAACATTAGCTTAAGAATTAGTCTCAGCATTAGCTTCAGAATTAGTTTTAGCAGTAGCTTCAGCATTCCCCAATAGACAAATACAAATGACAAAAAAGTACTAGTATGGATAGTTTAGTTTAAATATTCAGAAAAAAGTTTCTCTTTTTCTTTTTTTAGTATTTCTTTTGCTAAATGTTAGATGTTATTTAAAAAATAATAATAATAAATATATATATATATATATATATATATATATATACACATATATAGTGTCTTTGACCATGAAAAGCACTATACAAATAAAATGTATTATTATTATTATTATTATTATTATTATTATTATTATTATTATTATTATTATTATTATTATTATTATTATTATTATTATTATTATTATTATGTAGGATACTGGCCCTCCAAGATCGGAGTTTGACAACTGTGCTATAGTGTTTTTCAAGGCACCAAAATGCTTTAAATTATTGATCCATTATCCATTCACTCTCATATTCTCCCTCTGGTGGTGGTAAACTACATATGTACCCACAGTTGCCCTGGGGCAGACTGACAGAAGCGTGACTGCCAATTCGTGCCTATGGTCCCTTCGACCACCACCGAACATTCATACACATTCATAGACATTCACACACATTCACACACATTCATAGACATTCACACACATTCACACACATTCACACACCAGTGTGACACAGATCAGAGGTTCTGATCCACCTCTGAACCAAACGTTTCTGTAGGTTGTTGACATGAGCTTGTGTTTTTTCTTGTTTCACAGAGCAGTGGCTTCTATAAAAAAATCCCCAGTGTTGGAATGTGAGGTGTAAGTCGGAGCTGTAATGTGCTTCACAGCCTCGTCGTCGTATTTACAAGCTATTCTCTCTGGGGGAGAAAACCCAGCAGGATGAGGGAATGCGTAATCTCTCTTGACAGAATGCTCACAAAAATTAGGCGTGGTGTCACTGCTGTGTGCTTTGGATACTTAGCAGGAGGAGGCGGCTGGAGCTGCTTTTACAACCACAACAGCTGTGTTTCTGTGCACGTGAACAGATGTCGCAGGGACCCCTCATTGAGTTCCAGCAAACCTGGGTCAGACTAACACACAGTAGTGTGTAGACTAGGCATGTTCTTTAAACCTATGGCATCATTATGCACGTACGCTATGTGGAGATGAGTCGTATATGTGCCTCTGCGGAGGACAAATGTGTTCACACTGTGGGCGTCAAACATGCATGAATGCTTAGAACGGTTCAAGCATTGGCTGAACTGCAGAATACGTGACACTGTTGGGTGCCTCAGTGCTCGTGTGCATCCAACAGGAAATATGGCCACGATTTGGCGGCATGGAGAGCTGGTGGGCGGGACTGGTGGACCGGCCGGGCATGCTGGGAATCCACCAAACTTGTCCTGACAGTGAGTGGTAACACATGTAGTCAACCCGGTCTGAGCATCTACAGGGTGTCCCAGCAGAAGGAAAAAGGACACTCAACAGAAACACTATGGGTTTATGTCGTCCTTAAAGGAGGGATATTTGTTTTTTTAATGGAATTATGTATTTTAAAGCATTTCCCTGTGGTCTACCTCAACTGAAAATGCTCTGTTTGGGTCTAATTCTTCATTAATTCAACTCCACATTTAGAGGTGGAAGTAACTAAGTAGAAATATTTCCTTTACTGTACTTAAGTAGATTTTTTTGTTAGGTATCTGTACTTCCCTTGAGCATTTATTTTTCTGCCAACCTTTTAGTTTTACTGCCTATATTTTTGTATAGATATCAGTACTTTATACTCTTTACATTCTCAGTATGGACTAGACAAATGACAAAAAAAAAAATCAGTCACTTCAGAGAGAAAATCAGGACAGAAAGTGTGACTTTATATATTTATAGTTATATGACTCTTATCTCCTAATTTGGAGTTTTTAATCTCCTAATTTTGACATTTTATAATTTTGACTTTTTATCTCATAAAAGTCAAAATTGTGAGATAAAAGTAAAAAATTATTATCTCACAATTTTGACTTTTTGTCTTAAAATTATGCATTTTTATCTCATATTTAGAACTTTTTAATTCCTAACGTTTTCAAATGTGACAGGATGAAAAATAAATAATTAAAACAGAAATTGTGACTTACTATATCATAATTTTGCCTTTTTTTAATCTTAGAATGATCCATTTCCTATCTCGTCATTATGTTTTTTTTTATCTCCTATTTCTGACTTTTTGCTAAACTTCTTGTTCATACCCAATATAATAATAATAATGGATGAATAATAGAATAACACACCATCATATATAATAAAAACATGAGATAACTAACACTAAAGTCATGTGTTTTATGATTCATCTGACTAAAGTATGTGAGATTTAGCACATTTACTCTCATTCTACCCCCAACGGAAGCCTCCACTGAGCTGACCAATCAGAGAACAGTGAGACTGGCCAGAAGCCAAAACTGAGGTAGAAATCAACTTGGATCGGGACTTTTGAGAACCAAGGTATGAGACAACTATGGAGGTTTTTGAGCTGGAAATCATGCAAAGCTACTCTGTAGGTGCTTAAACCTGACATAATGAGTTAAAATTGAGTATAATTCTGTCCTACAAAGTAAAGGCAGTAACTGCACAGACACCAAACTGAGAAAAATGACCTTAAAGTTCTGTTGTTGTTCAGCCCCAGTAGTTGTAGATAGATTACTGGACATGAGGCAGTATTTTTAGTGCATTTTAACTAGTTCTGCAAAAACCACAGTGCGCCTTATATTTGGATTAATTCTGACAGTGCTTAGTGACTGGGAATTTCTACATTTTATCTCATAATTTTTACTTTTTATGTCACAATTTTTGTTTTTTAACACGATTTCGACATTTTATCTCATGAGTTTGACTTATTATCTCATGAGTTTGACTTCACTTAATGGTCGTTACATATGAAAAGCCTTCATAAAAAACATTTATTGACAGTGCACCTTATAGTGTGTAAAATATATTAATTCCATAATGTGTTTCAGTCCAATACAGTGATTCACTCTAAATTATTGGGGCAGGGTCCTAAATGGACATTGGTAAGAACACAGTAAAGGTCTTTATCGTCTTTTTGTTTTGTTTTACCAGTACTTTTTGCAGTTACTGTACAAACACTCACCAATTTTCTTCAAAACGACAGACATTTGAGATGAGATATTTTATTACAAAATTACACTCCTGTACACGTAGACTGGGACAAAGACAACAGAATAACTAAAGTGTTTATTGGAGGTACAGTCATAACTGCACTACGCTGTGCATGTGAACGCACCGACGACCACAGACACTTTCCAAAGATGCTGTAATTACATGAATAAATATGTGGATCTGCTACAGAGTCAGCAGAGAAAAAAGTAATGACACACTGGTCTGCATCTGAAGCAGCTATGATCAACAAGAACTGAAGCAGGATGTGGACACTGGAAAAAAAAAAAAAAATCTTACTATCTGTATTTTTCTCATTTCTAGTCCAAATATGTCATCACAATTAAAGCTAGAAAGATTTGAACCACAGTTTCAAAGTGTTGTACAATAATACCTCAATTTACAAAAGACCCAACTAACGAATAATTCGACTTACGAAATGCCTTTACGCAAAATTTTCATCTCTGAATACGAAAGAAAATTCAAGTTACGAAACAAACCCCCCAAAACGTAAATACAGTACTGTACGTAAATATGTACACTTGTACGGAGAATCCTATTAGCTATTTAATAGAGTTGCTCTCCCATTGGCTGCATCCCAACACCCCGCTGGCCTCCCATTGGCTAGGAGGGAGCTACCCATGATGCTTTTCATGTGTCTTTGAGCCTCATTCGTCACAGAGTTCTTACAGCGGTCAGTGTGGAAGCACCTTTACTGTTGTTTTGTGACTTTTTCAAGTCATGGGCCCAAAGAAAGTGATTACCGCTCCATCAACAAACACTCCTGAAGGTGAGAGTGGATCTAAACATGCTAAAAGCACTGACCACAATTAAAACAACCACAATGGTATGTGAATGATTGGCATGTCTGGTTCATTTTAATGGTTTAATTAGTCATTTTCTTTTACTTTTAACACATATTTCATACAAAATGTGTATACTTTTATACATTTTAAAGGGTTTAGGGGTAGTTTAGGTGGTAGCATTGGGGGCCTTTTACATGTAAAATATGACTACTAGTTGACTGTTCTGGCAAAACACGTTCAAAGTTCAAATATACTTTGTCTAAATGTTAGTAATATCACAAATTGTTTTGTGAAAAGCTAATGGAAATGCAACTAATGTCTCTGGCGCCATAATGTTTACACAAACAAACACCATCTGCAGACGTGTTTACTCAAAACATGTCCTTGGACACCAGAATAACTTTCCCCATTTCTTCTTCAGTCACACTGGTTAAACACTTTATTATGATGATATATTGTTGATTCAGTTAATGACACATGATGAATGTAATGTCATGGTGACCAGTGACATTTAAATGTCAAATAAGACTTTTTATTCCTGTTTAATTCTGAATAAAAGTTAATTCCAGTTGAATTAAACTTAATTCCAAATAAAGTCACCGGTTTATTCCGATGTTAATTCCAAATAAGTTAATTCCTATCACATGTAAACAGTTAATTCCGCTTTAACATTATTCCTGTCATTCTGTGCATGCTCCTGGTCTCTTCACGATGATGCACATATTTCGCATTGATGTCGCACATACAGTATTTTGCGCTGCTAACATTAGTGTGGAAACATTTTCCAAGATGGTTGTATGGAGCAAGCGTTGGAGTCACGATGAAGATAAGTATTTGATTGGAGAATTGGAAGAATTAAATATTATGGAAAGAGTGCTCAACTAAACAGGAAGCAGACGCGATTGTTTTCTTACAGTAGAAGACAAGACGTCATGTGGGTTTTCTGTCCAATCAGAACCCTCTTAAAGCCAAATTAACTAGAGCTGAATAAACCTCTTTCCCATGTAAACGCTTATTTGGAATTAACATTAACACAAAGGAAATACTTTCTCGTCATCTCAACCTGCTTTATCGTAACTAGGGTCGCAGGGGTCACTGGGGGTCTAATCCAGCTCCAGTGGGTGAAGGTGGGGTACACCCTGTATGAGTCTCCAGTTCATCTCAGGGCTGAACATATACAGACAAACAATCATTGTCACATTCACACCTATGGACAATTTAGATTAACCAGTTACCTTATCAGTGCATGTGTTTGGATGGTGGGAGGAGCCAGAGTACCTAGAGAACATGAGGAGAACATGTAAACTCCACACAGAAAGGTCTGGTGTGGGAATCAAACCAGGGTCCTTCTGTCTGTGGGTGACTAGTGCTAACCACTGCACCACCGTGCCGCCGTGTGAATTACTTCATTCAGAATAAATATTTCGGAATTAAAAATCACCAGGTAAACGTACAGTTATTGACCCAGTGAAGGTAAATCTCCACCACAGTGTTCAGTCCTGACACCTAAAAGCAAACTGTTGTTTTGTGAGACACCATTACCATTACATTGAAAAGGGAATGTTCGCTATAGGCCGCTGCTGGCGCCAACGTCTGCTAAAATTGATTACTTGGAAAATGTCCTATTGGCACCAATTAAACCTGTAGGAGCTAAAATCAGGTGTAAAACTGACAGAATTGGAAAGCACACACTTTCTTCCATCCAAATGAAAAGACAATAATAGACTAGAGCAGTGGAGTCACATCAGGAATCAGTAATTACAGCTGTTGATTACACATCTGACCTCCTACCAGACTGAAAACACATATTATTGTGACATGAGCGCTTTCAAAAACAACAACCACAGAAGGGACTCGAGTCCTCGTTTCCTTTTAGACCAAATACAATATCCTGAAAGGTAATTATTGAACCGTTTCCCAATGATGCCCGAAATCAATCCGACGCAGCAGCTGTAATCAGCCAAATTGATTAAATGATCTGCATCTACTTACATTTAATGGTGTTGATCAGATTAGAAAATGAATGTAATCATCATCAACTGTCAGAGAGGAAAGAACGTCTTATGTCGGGGGTGGGGGGTGGGGGGGGGGGGGGACCAAGCACAGTGTTTAGCTCCAACAAATTCCCCATTTATAAAATTAAACGGTCTAAAAACGACATGATATTATCAACCTTAACACTCTCATCATGACCGTATGCTACAGGAGATGTTCCAGTTCAGACTAAGTCATTATTACTTAAATGGAACTAAAAATGAAGTGTAGAAAAAAAACATAAAAAGTCAGTGTATTTCTATTAGAGGGAACATCTGTGGAATAATTTGGACCAAAACCTAAAAATGTTGTCTTCAATTTGTGCATTAAAAAGCATCTATACATCCAAAGGTAATATAGAACATTATCTGATGTCACTATAAATATTATTATATCAACATAATGTGATGTTATAACCTATAATCCTAGGAAACTTCTCTGTTACTGGAGCCAGAAACCTTATGAAGTTACAAAGTCCATATGTTTATATGATGTTTTTTAATTCCGATTTATTTATTCTGAATAAAGTCATTCATAATTAAAGCTATTTCCTTCGTGTTTACATGGACATGTTAATTCCGAATAAGCGTTTACATGGGAAACAGGTTTATTCCACTCTAGTTAATTCAGCTGTAAGAGCTGGAGGTACAGAGGGTTCTGATTGGACAGAAGGCCCATGTGACATCTTTTGTACATGGTAGGGGTTTTTTTTTGGAAATCCACTAATAAAATTCTCCTGAAATAAAAATTTTCTCCAAATATCTTTTGTTATTTTTCATGCACTTGTGTTTCACATACAGGTCAGAAAGAAACTGGATGAAACTCATTGTTTTAATCACAAAAACAAAAAGTTACAAAAAATAGCAGCAGGGGTATGAATAATTTTGAGGACGACTATATATAAGTGTAAGTGTGTGTGTGTGTGTGTGTGTGTGCGCGTGCGCCAATGGAACAAACTTATCTTGTGAACATTTCTTTAAATAAGATTTTCCAGATTTATTGTCTAAAAGTTAGTTCATGTATGTCACTGAAACGTTCCTCTCGAGGTGATTCTGTCTTAGTTTAAGTGCGATGAGAAATTTTGACAAGAAATTAGGAAAAAATACACTTGGTAAGATTTTGATTTTTTGCAGTGTGATATTGTTAGGGTGAAAGTAAAATAATTAACCATGCGTCCTTCATGAACAATGATGAAATTGAGCTGAATCTCTTCCTGAAATGAAATTAAATGAACTCTCAGCCAGTTTCCGATCGAACCTTCGGGGCTCAGATCAATCACAGAGCGAGCAATTCAACCCATTGATTGGTTTGCAGAGCCTCTCAGCCTCCCACTCTTTTCTTGGCGCTAACAGACGTAGCCACCAGCTAGCGTGTGATTATTCATGTTCTACTTCCTCAAGTGGTTGCACTCAGCACTGATACATGAATGCAGCAGCAGCAGCAGCAGCCGTCCCCGGTGGACTCCAACCCATTCAGCCGTCCGTCCAACACTATCAGAGTAATCACGGTCATTTGTGGGCAGATTTCCTACAGTTGTATCCTGTCAGAAATAACATGCAACTGTGCTGAATAATGAAACCCATCTGAAGTGATTGACTCATTGAATCAGTGCTTGGTGGTAGAAAACAAGCGTCCACAGTGTGAGTGTGTTAAATTGGAGTCATAACACTGAAAGCCCATGGGGTCCGTCCTCCGCCTCATGCTTGGCCTTTCTTCTATATGTTAATGGAGTTGGAAGAGCAGCAGAGCACTCGGAAAAAAGAAAAAAAAAAAGTACTATCATCCACAAAGCTGGACTCGTGCTTCTTTTCCTCCCACATGAATGAAAAAAGTCTATCTCCGAGGCCATTCTCCAGTCAATAGTAGCAGTCTGTAACTAAATATACTTCCTTGTGTTTTCTACTGGCTCTAAAGCAGCCATACAGTTAAATGTGTGCTCGACTCACGCAACGGGACAAGTGGGGAGGTGTGGCGAGGAGCCAGGTGACTCACAACATGTGACAGCGGGGTGGGGGTCATGGCGGTGGGAGGTGGTGAGATGAATGACTGAGGTGTGAATCCTTGTCGCTAATGGAGGCAGCCTCCTCCTCCTCCAACCCTTTCCTAGAGTCTGTCGTTATGAGCGTGAACCAACGCCTCAGTAGCCTCTGTACAAACTCTATAAACCCTGATTTTAATTGGAATTAAACTTTTTAGTAACACTCAAAGACACATTTGAACCCAGTTTCCACAGAAAAGAAAACATTGGGAGCTGCTCATCTTAAAACATCTCATTGACCGTGTCCCAAACCTTCACTTTTTTTCTTAACTTCCACTCTCCTAACTTTCTCTCTTTCTCCCTCCATACTGTAGGATACTGACGATGTGGTATGTCACCTTCACGGACATTAAGTTACCAGGTTATTTTAAGGTTTATCTCAAACGATAAATGACCTGACCGACCGCAACCCGAATATTAAAAATATTTTTTAATGACCCGTAACTGCAGGCAATCGCGGGCACCCGCTCACTATGGGTCAGCCCGCGCATCACTGATATAAATACATACACACACACACACACACACACACACACAAATAAATAAAATAATAGAAAGTAAAACTAATAAAAACTAGTGTTGCACCGATCGATCGGCTGCCAATCATAATCGGACGATATTACCTAAAAATAGCCTGATCTGTGATCAGAAAAATATGCTGATCAAAAAGACGATCACATAACTTAAAGTACTAGCGACCATTTTCAAACACGCTACAGAGCAGGTGCATCTCGTCTTAGCCTTGCACTAGCTTCTGCTTTTTTGTTTGACCAGGTGAGTCTGAATGTCCTGTTTTCAGTTTATTTCCTTGGACAGGGTTTAGTTGCGGGTTGTGTTAAGTAGGGTAGGGGTAGCGGTATGTGGGCGGCTTTGACTGTCCTATACAGGGTTGGCCTGACCCACATACCGTGCTTTTGATAATTGGGTCAGCTCACCTCGGTCCTTTATCTTTTGAAACTTTTGGGGTTCCTTTTGTTTTGTTTTGGACATGGGAAGTGCGTTAAAAATTGAAAATTAATTAGCTAAAAAAAAAAAAAAGAATTTTGCAAATTTAAACTCTTTTTGTCTCCTGCGCTCTCTGTAAAATATGTTACAGCCTCTGGGTCATAAGAGCGTTATGGATGTTGAGAGTTTCTACTTAGAATCATTTACCATCAAATATCCCAATTGGGTTTCGAGAGAGAGAGAGAGAGAGAGAGAGAGAGAGAGAGAGAGAGAGAGAAACAGTCACATTGGTGTGATGATGAAACTGCTGTGAGTATTCAGTTTAATTTCCATTTTTAATAGGTTGTTATAAGCTAAGAGCGGTCATTTAGCTTTATGTTAAATCTGAAATGCTTTCTCTTCACACTTCAGCGGCTAATCTGAGCATTCTCTGCGCCTGTTGTTAGTTGCCTTGGTTACAAAGTCCTTCAGTGTGGCATCACAGAGTACAGTACCGTTCCTCCTCAATGCAGAGAAAAAGCATCATTTGTTTTCGGAGATGGTTGTATGCTGCACATTGCTAAATTTAGAAGATTCTTTATCCCCCCACCCCACCCCTCCCCCCTCCCGTATCATCACAATCTCCTTTTTTAGGCCCGTGACGTTTGTTTGTGTCTTCAAGTGCAAAGTACAGATATAACATTGGTGTCGTACGTCCCCACATACATCAGTGCTACATTTGTGCTTTCCATGCACGAGCATCAGAAGCAGTAGATTGAACTGTTTTTGGTTGTTTCCAGCTCCGATCTGCCCATTCATGTCTATCACCTGTTCTCTCAGCTCCACTCCCTCCTCTTTTTATCTGTTGACAAAGTGGATTTTTCTCAGTGTAAAATTTCTGCATCTCATTAAAGCAGAATTCGGTTTAATTGGTGAGCACTTTCTTACAAAGGAAGGCAAACTTCCTTCTGCTTCTTCTTGGAAATAATAACGTTCTCTCAATTTTATTTCACACCCCAGGAGACAATGGGGGGGGGGTAATGAGACCGGAGGTGGTTCGATGTAGTTTACGGAAAAAAATACAGTCCTTCTGTTGATTTCCAGGTTAGCTGAGGACTGGAGTATGGAAGAGACCGAGGCAGAGAAGGTTCATAAAAACAGAAGCTCATAAAAAAACTGAAATAAAACGTGTTGCCAGGCACAACAAACCCCGCCCCCTTGTACACATTTGACCTGATCTGCTCTATCTCTTATCACTGAGAAAAAAAAAACAACATTTTTGGTGACTGTGACCTTTGACCTACATTCATCAAAATGTAATGGGATCTATTCTGGACCACCTCACACCATTCCTTAAAATGTCATGGTATTTTTTTTGTAAACATGTTTACAAACAAACAAAAAACCAAACCAACTCCAACACAATACCCCTCTCCCCGTCAGGAGTGTGGGGTAATAAATAAATAAATAATTATGTAAGATTTAGCATATTTAATGTCTCATTTCCAGCCAAAATATCTCACCACAGTTAAAACAACTGATGCCCGGCACAACAAACCACAAACTCACACACATTTGTCCTGTATCTGTCCTGCACAAACTTGAAAAAATGGCAGATCAAACTGGTTCATGTGCTCTCTGTGGAAATAAAGTGTCATTTTTTTTTCTCCTACAAGTTTTCAAAACAAGCAATGACACAAAACCTAGCTGGATGCTACTCTGGGATGGTAAACAATGGAAAAAGGAAGGCTGTGGCAGGTTATTCCTACCGACTGCTGTCAGACTGTACAACATTCACAACATTCACCACTCCAAAGTAGTACAATAACAATACTGTTGACGCCACTTAATAATACTACTACCTCTGATATATTATTATGTGCAATAAATATATATAAATATTTATATTGTTATTCTTACTTATCTCATTTTCACATAGTTTTATCTCTTCTATGTATTTTTTTCATGCCTGTATATTCTGTATAGTGTACATAGCATATACAGTATACAGTATGTACATATATTATTATCTATATGTTTCTTCTCTTTGCTGTATATCACCGGATACTGTAACATGTGAATTTCCCTGTTGTGGGAACTGGAAAACTCTGTTATTCAACCTTAAGTCATTTTTTCTACCCTCCAAAGACGGGTGGAAACAAAGCAACCCAAACTTTTTTTTTTAAATAAAACCAACATGCAGTGTATTCAATAACAATGGAGAACACATATATTAATGAAATAAGGATGGAATGACACCTTTAAATCACATTTTCCAGATCTATTGTCTAAAAATCAGTTCTTATATGTCACTGAGAAGTTCCTCTTTAGGTGATTCTCTCTTATTTGAAGTATGATGAGATATTTGGACGAGAAAGAAGTAAGTATTTTTGCAGTGCAGATGCTATCAGACCTCTTCAAATTGTATCATGCTTGTATCAGTTAAAAAGAAGTCGATCGCTGTGGAATGAAACAGTGGCATCGTTAAGCTCAGATTCCAGGGTCAACACGCGTCCCCACAAAGACGAGCTACCAGAGCATGAGGGACCATCGATTGTAGTCATGCATCTGCCAATTGTCTCCAGGCGCTGTCATGCAACTTTAATGAAAATAGATTTCCCTTGTCTTTTACCTGCGCAGCAGCAACAGTCAAGTCCAGCACATTTTAGAAGAAGTGCAAACCTAATAACATGACTTATTCATAAAGCTCCACAAACATCTAATGACGTCTGTCAGATACATTTCATTCTCAGTCAAATGTATGCTTTTTAAAATATTTTTATTTATTTATTTATTTATTTTCACACTGATTATAGTTGATACAAACTAAATTCACTGGAAATTTCAGCACATTTCATCAGTGTTCGCTTGTGAGTTTAGTTGATGTGCAACACGTCACCCGAGAATTGCCGTACGATATTTAAATATCATTGAAATGCCGCATGTTTCTTCAGGACTCAGTCAGCAAAGCTAACGAATCAATAATAACACCCCTTCATCCATTGGCACTTCGACCCCTGCTCCTTGTGCAACTGTTGAGGATGAGGAAATGATGGAGTCGGCAGATTGGCCGACAAACTAAGTGGTGATGAGAGCGGGTCGGGGCCCATTACTTCCAATGTAGCGAGTATACGCAGATGATACGATAGAGATGTCAAGACACGCCTTTGCATAAGCAACTCACTCACAGATGGAAATAACCACACTGGCTACATGAATCAATGCGGAGGTGAAATATTAATCTATTTCCATTTAAAATTCCCCTTCAAATTTTCTATTTGTGGATGCCAGGCGGGGTGGCTCTTTGAAGCTACGTGGTGCCATAAGTAACCCCTTCTCAAAGATGAAGTATGAGCATAAAACACTAAAGTTTCTATCTGCTTTTATTTTTCATTACATATTGACTATGTAGAGTGTCTTTGTGTCGTATTTCTACTTTACAACTATTAGGAAAGGAAACTGATTAAGAAGTGAAAGTGTTTGGGACACTGGGACATCTGGGGACGTTTGTAATGAGACAGCTCAGAAGGGGTGCAGAGACTGACTAAACTGGGGGGGGGGGTTGTCTGTTAGTCTGTATCAGCACAACCACATAATAAAGAGTGTGTGTAGGAGTACAGTATATACTTTTTAACTTCTTCCTGCTTCTTTTCGAGAATGTTTAATTTCATTTATTTTAATGTATTATATGTGTATGAGTGTGTGTCTGTGTGTATGGAGACATTGATCTGTTTACACAGTCACACCATGGGGACCAACATTCAGGTCCCCACAAAGTTTCATATAAATACAGGTCACCACTAATAAAAGTGTGCAAATTTATGCAAATGATGTGAGCCTATAAGTACATCATTTTTTTTTCTGAAAGTCCCCATGAAGGGTGGGGCAAAACAGGTGCAAAGTCAAACGTGTATTTTTCAAAGCTTTTAAGAATTTTTGGAAAATTATTGCTGAATTTTTAAATTGCATTTATTTTTGTATTCTTTTAATATATGATTATTTTATTTTATAACTCCACTAAGGAAGGGCACAGTTATGTTCGTGCCGGTGTTCATCTTATGATTAATCAAAATTAATGTAATTAATCACATTGAACATTTTAATCATTGAACATCACTAATATCAATGTCATAAACTGCTGTTAGTTGATCCACAGCTCAGACTAAACTGTGACAGTTCTGACCTAGTTTGTTGGATTCAAACTGATGTTTAGTTCAACTACTGACAACACAAACCAAATGGAGGGTGATTTGTGGTTTTACTCTGGCTGTTTTCAGTCTATAAACAGAGCTAAGCTAACAGAGCTAAGCTAACAGATAATGTAAACTATCAGTTGATAGAGGATGTGAAGATTATAAAACAGTGTTTGTTGTTTTGAATAAGCATCTGTGAGATTTAGTTAGAAGAAGAAAATCACCATAAAACAGATGTAAACGAGAAGAGCACTCCCAAGGCAGACCCCCCCCCCCCCTCCAAATAAAGGGAGGTCCGCCAAGGAGGTTATGTTTACACTGGAGTTTGTTTGTTTGTCTTTCAGCAACATTACTAAAAAGTTATGGATGGATTCAGATTTTTTTTTTTTTTTATCAGGATGCGTTGGGAGTGTCACAAGGAACAAATTATTACATTTGGGTGGTGATCCGGAAAAGACCCTGGATTCTGGATCACTAGAAATTTTATATTGCGGTAAATGGAGAAGTGATTCACAATCCAGTAACAGTGGAGGAAAAATATCCAACCGTATCCATCTGTTTACATGCTGCTTATCCGACCATAGACTGGATAAAAGTTCATATTTCTTCAGCCCCGTCATCATTGTGCTAAGCCCCGCCTACAATCTCATTACACAAAAGGAGAGTTGTGATTGGACCGGTAAAATTTAACTGGTCCTGGCGATGGAGTCTCGCTAGACCGACGATTCAGGCAAAAATATTTTGTGCCACTAGAGGCAGGCTAGTTTACTAGGCTACCAGTATTCAGGATCTCTTCCGGATCACCACCAAAATTTAATCATTTGTTCCTTATGACACTCCCAACATATCCTGAAAATTTGAGTAATGTTGCAAAAAGACAAACAAACAAACTTCAGCGAAAACATAACCTGTTTGGTGGAGGTAATAATGAGCTTTATACAATATTCAGACTGATACAGTCTATGGACACATAGGTTACATTCATTCATTTGTTCATTAGTGTGTTCTGGTACCAGACCACCCCCTGTTGGGAAGGATTATCAAAAGTGAAATATCAGTGGAGAGCCACTTTAAGTTTTCCACCGCCTCCATTCCATCTAATTAGATAAATCTACTAATTGTTTGCATGTCATAAACAGAACTGTGGAGCCACAGGTCATTAAGACCTAAGTGCTGCGGTGTTCGTCCTCTGCTCTAACTGGAATAACTGATGACACAGATGTCTGTGATGACAGCACGAGATAGAGCTGACAAATCTGCACCAAGGAAACAATGGAGATGATTCATCTAACGCCGACCTGTCCTGAGAGGAATGAACACAGCCTAGTTACACCTTCCAGCTAAAACTACGGAGGCAGAAACAAGTTAAATGTTTGAGAAGCAGGCGATAAGGATGTGTGTAGAGCATGTTTGAACTTTGATGCTGCTCATTATTATGAGTCCCTATTTACACTTACAAAATAAAATGTGTGGGGTTTTTTTGTTTAATTCAAGATTTTCTTCTTAATTCACGATTTTTTTGCATAATACAAGATGTAGTATTTTGTTTTCAATTCAAAATTTTTTTTCTAAATTCAAGTTGTTTTTTTTTACATAATTCAAGATGTAATATTTTTTGCTTAAAGATTTATTTTTTTGCCTCATTCAAATTTTTTCTTAATTCAAGAATTTTTTTTCGTTTAATTGCCTCTGCCAAGGAGGTATTAAAATGGGGTCTGTCTGTCTTTCAGCAGGATGACGTAAAAAGTTCCATATGGATTTCGATGAAACTTTCAGGGATGATAGATAATGGGTCAAGAAAGAACCCATTAGATTTTGAGCAATGAAGGTCAAAGGTCAAGGTCACACTAAAGGTCAAAAGCTAAAACACATCAGTGGCGATATCTCAGGATTTGGACAAGATACAATCTGGTGGGTTTTTTTTCATTCACATCATCTCAGATCATATGGGTCAACACCTATGGCTCCATCACGTCACATTTTGAAGTCATATGACGACATATCAAGCCTTGTTAATTTTTTTTCCTTAATTCAAGATTTTTTGCCTAATTCTATATATATATATATATATATATATATATATATATATATATATTATTTTTATTATTATTATTATATTTGATTCAAATTCAAATTTCCTTAATTTTAATTTGTTTTGCTTAATTCAAGATGTTTTTTGGCTTAATTCAAGATGTTTTGCTTAATCCAATATTTTTTCGACTTAATTAAAGATTTTTACTTCACATAATTAAAGCAATATAATCTGACAATGATTTCTTGAAATACAATTTTCCAGGTCTATTGTCTCAAACTAAGTTCTTATATCCGACTGAAAAGTTGTTTTTAGGTGATTCTGTCTCATTCTAAGTGTGATGAGATATTTAGACTAGAAATGTAAAAAAAATAAAATAAAATAAATAAAAATACACTGAGTAAGATTAGATTTTTTTCCAGTGTATATCATGAAACAGTTGGTTTTTGCTTTGACTGAACCAGGTTGTTTTTCATCCGACCCACAGGCCTTGAGCACCAGGTTGGCCGTATTTAAAATTTTATATGTATCTTCCTTGGGACAACGTCTACAAAGTTTGTTCAGTCTAGTAAAGATTCACGCCATCTTCTAAATAAAACTTTTGGTTGTAACTTATTTAACAGACAGGGGAAGTTGTTTGTTTACCTGCTCCACTAGTTTGTGCTACTTCCTGTAGCCTTTGTCGGACACGTCACATGACCTTGTTGTGACATGTGTTTTCTAGCTTTTTTGAGCCACAGCACCAGGGGCGTTACTAGGGCCTGCTGGGGCTCAGAGCAAGTCATCCCTGGGGCCCCTACCCTACTGGAACATTTGTTTTTTTGCACAATTTCTGGGACATTTGAGATGAAAAGTGAAAAAATATATGAGTTAATTCAGCAGTCAGACAGTAAGGAAATCATTTAAAATGTCCATTCATTATTTGGTATAGGTTTAATTTTCAGGACACTTGTATCCAGATTTGGGATTCGGGACAACAGCTTAGAATTCAGGACTGCCCTGAATTTTCGGGACATCTGGTCACCCGAATCGAGCCATTGGTGTTGACCCATCTGATGTCTGAAGGTGAGACGGTGTGAATGAAAAAAAAACAATCTCATCTATCTCATCTAAATCCTGAGATATTACCACTGGTGTGTTTTAGCTGTTGACCTTTAGTGTGACCTTGACCTTTGACCTTTACTGCTCAAAAATGGGTCCTTTCATGACCTATTATCATTCCTGAAAGTTTCATCAAAATCTGTTTAGAACTGTATGCGTAATCCTGCTGACAGACAGACAGACAGACAGACAAGTGTCTTCTTTTCTCGGTAACTTCAACAGTTAATGAGGCTCAGTGATAGGTCAAGATTTTTTAATAAACGTCCCCCATCCCTAGTAGGTCATGACATACAGTAGCTTAAAGTGAATTCTACCACCGTCCATTTGTTGTACAATGATGCTCATGTAGTGCACATGCTAATTATTACAAACCAGATCATTCCCAGAGCTCAAACCTCAGTGAAGCAGCACTACTTTGTGCTAACGCTAACGCTAACACACTAAACTAGATCAGTGGTAGAGTTCAGACTCAGTGAAGCAGCACCAGTTTGTGCTAACGCTAACGCTAACACACTAAACTAGATCAGTGGTAGAGTTCAGACTCAGTGAAGCAGCACCAGTTTGTGCTAACGCTAACTCTAACACACTAAACTAGATGAGTGGTAGAGTTCAGAGTCAGTGAAGCAGCACCAGTGTGCCAAGGTTTGAATCTGGATGTTGGATGTTCGTAACTTATTTGTAAACTAATTCCATGTTCACTAACGATTTATTTTATCGGTCATTACCAATCCCTTAGATGGTTTAAAAAAATTCAAAGAAATCCTCAGTCCTGTTTTTCAGATCTGTCCATTTCAATATTCGACCACGTATGACATCACTGATGTTATGCAACGTCGCACAACGACCAAATGTCACATGTTAGATCTAATGTTAAATATGAAGCACAAGATATTGTCTGATTTAACTAAATATATCAATAACCTGCTTTAAGGTGGGGGTCATACATTTTGCAAATATACCATTGGTTTGACGTCATGGAGCCTATGGGTGTTATCTAATCTGATGTCTGAAGGTCAGATGAAGTGAATGAAAAACTAGAAAAACACTCAGAGAGCACAGACCTCCGCCAAGGTAGACACCCCCCACCCCCTCGGATCACCCCCAAAATGAAATCACTTCTTCCTGTTCACATTTCCAACATATCCTGAAAATTTCATCAAAATCCGTCCATAAGTTTTCGAGTTATCTTGAACACAGACAGACAAACAGACAAACAGATACATGCAGGCGGAGGTAAAAACACCTGATACTATCACCACTGATATGTTTTAGCTGTTGACCTTCAGTGTGACCTTGACCTTTGACCTTTATAGCTCAAAATGTAATGGTTTTTTCCTTGACGCATTATCAATAATCTCTGAAAGTTTCATCAAAATTCATTCATAACTTTTTGAGTTATCTTGCTGAAAATCAACAAACAAACAGACAAACAAACAAACACACAGTAAATAAAAAAATAACCTAAATAATACAAATGCTGTGTATTCAGTATTGTATTTGCTACATTTATGGGCAGTGGGTGGGGGGGTCATATGATACCCCCACCAATGTCAACATCATTATTACACCCTTGATGATGAGGCACAGATAGGCCACGCCCCCTTCTTCAATATCCACAAATGGGAAGAATGTGAATTAAACTTTAATAAGATCTCTGGCGCTGAATGGAACGTCGTCTCTTTCTCGCCGTTCTTTGAGTTTGAGTGATGGCTGGTGGTGAAGCGCTGGCATTTACTGACAATAATGAATAAATCACCCGAGTCACATGTTCCACAGTATGTATGAGCGCCCAACAAAGGTGTAGATTTACGCCTCGTGTGTGTGCAGCTTCTGCTTTTGAATGCATCCATCATGAATCTCACACATGTGCACGTCTTTCTTTTCATGTTAGGATTAGCCTCCTGGCGTCAGATGCTGCTAACGGCTGACACAGGTATGGCTGCAGGATTTATCCAGCCCAGTATATCCTTTTGGTTTTACTCCTGCTCGCTCCTCGCAGCAGGATATTGATCCACTGCAAATGGAGCGAGCACAAGCACCGCCACAAAAAATAACTCCTACTTTTCTGACTTCACGGTGTCACTTATTTTTTGCTCGGCTGCTCCAGTCATATGAGGACACACTGGGCAGAAAACAGAGAAACAGAAGCTCATGATGACTTCATTTATTCAACAGTTTAACTCTGAGGGTCGACGCCACTGACCCACATTTAATATGATCTTAAACAGGTTAGAGCAGGAAAAAAACATCATGTAAATCAGTTTTCCATTGAATATATGTAGAAAATGTTACCAATGTTTACTAAATGTTGGAATTAACAAGTGTTTTGAATGGTGTAATTGATGCTGTTTGCTCAGGAAAAGCGTCAGATTAGAACTGCACAATATAATGCTTGAGCATCGACATCGCAATACATATATATATATATATATATATATATATATATATATATATATATATATATATATGTATAAATGCATTTACTTATTTTATTATTGATTTAATTTGTTCATTTATTTTTATTTTATTTTGTATTAATTTATTTAGCTTTTTATTTTTATTAACTAATTAATTTATTTATTGATTTAAAAAAAAAATTCAGTTTTTATTTATTTACTTATTTATTCATTTATTTTATTTTTTATCTATTTATTTATTTAGCTTTTTATTGTATTAATTAATTTTATATATTTTTTTATTTTTAATATATTTATTTGTGTTTTTTATTTATTTATAAATGTATTTTATATATTTCATGTGTTTATTTGTGTTTTTATTTTTATTTATTTATTGTTTATTTACTTTTTATTTTATGTTCATGTATTTTTTTTTTTATTTGTAATTATTTCGGCTCCACTGAAACGTACGTTCAATGTCAATTTATAATCTGACTGTAATGCATCACCGTTGCACCGCCTTTATACATACTCCTGAGTATTTTTTCTTATCACAGTATACAATATATATCACAGGGTTAAAGTTCTGTCAGATCCATACTTTCATGACAACACATGAGCCGGCTGTTTATAAAGCTTTTCCGCATGAGCAAACATGACTTTATCAGACAATTTAAAACTTCTGCGATGGGTTTTTCCTCACGTAGCGGTTTATTGAGAGGCTCAACGGCAAAAAAAACGAATCAGTATTTATGAGTTGTGCTCACATGTGGGTTATGTAAAGTCAATAGAACAGTCAGCCTCTGCAGTGGCTTTTGATTCCAGTCTTCAAAGCCTCAGACTTCACTGTCAGTCCACACACACCAGTTCTCATAAAAAGAGATTGTTCCATCTTATTACTTTAGATCTAACCCTCATATCGCTCCGACTTCAACCATTAAACTCCCATGACTCTTACAGTACACAACACAGGTCCCCGAATCTTGGATTTTTATTCTTATTTTCTTCTCTACACCGTCGACAAAACAATAAAATAGCACTTTGGGAGAAAGTCGTGGCACCGCAATAATGTCAGTGGTGGTTTTTTTCCTCTCAGTCACAATTCCTGAGCTTTAGTGTCATCTCCTCTGAGAAAACAGCTCTGTTGTACATAAAAGTCCACTCAACAAATACAAAAATGAACAAACAAGGAGGTGTCGTTGTTGTAGGTGCTATAGGAGTGTGTACCAGTAAGGATCTAGTGCTGTCAAACAAAACCAGCCCCCAAAGGGTCCAGTGTGGCCCCTGGGATACATTTATGAAATACGAAAATTACACTTAAAGGAATTATCTGGAGTAAAAATAAGTTTAGCTAATGCTTTAGATGAGGGGTGTCAAAGTGTGGTCCTCTAGGGCCAGGGTCCTGCATGTTTTAGATCAGGGGTGTCAAACGCCAGTCCTCGAGGGCCGGTGTCCTGCATGTTTTAGAGTTTTCCCTCTTCCATTTGATTCAGTTTAACCCTTTAACTCCTGAGATTTTAGCAATCAGTAAAAAAGTAAAAAATAAAATAAAATGAGCAACAACAAAAAAGAAAAATTAATAATAAGCTAATAAAATAATAGGTAACATGAGCAAAGTAAGACACAAATGGCAGAAAACCAAAGAAAAATAATGACATTTAAAAAAAAGTAGAAAAATAAACACAATCAGCAACAAAATGAACAAAAAAACTAATACATATTTACAAAATGAAAAAACAATGTGGAAAATTTGGAAAAGAAGAAGACTAGTATTCAAATTTGGTCCCAGCAGTTTTAATTTTGCCTTGAAATATATATATATATATATATATATATATATATATATATATATATATATATATATATATATATATATATATATATATATATATATATATATATATATATATATATATATATATTTTAAATAAAAACATTTTAGCTTTTTGGCACCTTGTCCATGCACAAAACTAAAAGGAAAACGGTTGAATTTTTCTGAATATTTAAACAACATCCATTCAGTAAGCATCATCCCTGACACTTAAAGAGTTAATAATCAGTTCCTCATCAGACTGATAATGATGCCATGGCCTCCAGGTGGAATGGAAGAGGGAAACATCTAAAACATGCAGGACACCGGCCCTCGAGGACCACAGTTTGACACCCCTGTTTTAGATGTTTCCCTCTTCTATTACACCTGGAGGCCATTGCATCATTATCAGTCTGATGAGGAGCTGATTATTAACTCTTTAAGTGTCAGCATTGATTCTGAATGGATGATTTAGTTTAAATATTCAGAAAAATTCAACTATTTTCCTTCTAGTTTTGTGCAAAACATTAGATTTTTATTTTTATTTTATTTAAACATTTTTTTAAAGGCAAAATTAAAATTGCTGGGACCAAATTTCAATACTAGTTTTCTTCTTTCGTAATTTTTTTTTCTAAATTTTCCACATTATTTGTGATATTTTGTAAATATTTATTAGATTTTGTTGCTCATTTTGTTTATTTTTCTAAATTTTTTTTTTTTTTTATGTTAGTATTGTTCTTTGATTTTCTACCATTTGTGTCTAACTTTGCTCATGTTGTTAGTTCTCAGGAGTTAAAGGGTTAAACTCAATCACATGGAAGAGGGAAATATTTAAAACATGCAGGACACCGGCCCTCGAGGACTGGAGTTTGACACCTGTGTTTTAGAGTATTGGGAGTACATACATATAGTTGACATTAAAGTCCCTCCAGTTGGATGTACAGTGACAAGTTTAGATTTTGCAGTTTTGAGCCAAGCTGTGTTAACATGGAAGGGATTTTTCACCGACTTTTTCACCAACACATTTTTTTAGACCTCTTCTAAAGTTCTTTTTGAAAACAACAACCTGTTATTAGGCTCAGCTTTGCTGTTGCATACAGCTTCATTTCCATTTCTAATGAAATACTGGACTATGTTTTGTTTTTTTTAAAGAATTCCAGAGCGTCTAACTCTGCACTTGGCAATCGACTATTTTGTTCGGGCTGGTGTGAAAGCGGACCAGTTTATTTTGGTCTGCGCTAAAGGACCGTACTGAAACCTCCTTTTTGAGGTGGTCTCGGTCCGGTTCCAAGTGGACTCTGGAGCGGTTCGCTGCTGGTGAGAACGCTAACAGGCCTCGATTGGGCCCATCTCTTTTATGGAGCAGTCTTTTTGACCTACGGAAGCTTCCGTAGCAAGCACCGCGGTGTATTGTGGGAAGCGCAAACTTTATTTTTTCGCACAAATTTCTTGTTTTGTTTTCTATTGAAACAAAAACAAGCAGAAGACCACAGTTAATTCTTCAGAAAAAAACTAATCCGCCTGATGTTTTCTTCCAGGATTTTCCCTCTGCATGTTCTGCACCAATCAGCTTTCGTCTACGTCACCCAAAGCGCAGTATTTTCCAAACAGCACCTCCACATGGGTGAGGACAGATATAACACCCACAGTGGTTGGTCCATTTGCAAAAAACACTGGCGTGAATGTGAACAGAACCAGTTGAGAACTGAAACATTGTAACAACTTTTGGGCCCAAACGAACCAGTCTACAGAACTAACAGGTGTGAAAACAGCCTTAGAAGAGTTAGTCTAAAAATAGAAAATTATTTAAGACCTTTAACGGTTTCAACAAAACAACTGTTCTATATAAATGTGTAAAAAATTTTAATCAGATTAATAATGATGATGGGTTAATTTCTGTAATGCATTAATTTTGACAGATCTACTTCAAACACTGTCTGCACATTATGATCCATTCACTTTACAGGAATATATACTAATCCACTGTATACATGTACATAAACCAGCATATATGTGCAATAACACACAGTCATATATATTAAAACCATGAACTCAATGTAGATTAACAACAAAGGTTCTTAGGCGTCAGCTGACAGAAGCAGCTTTCAGATAAAATAACGACACCAGGTCCAATCACTCATTTGTTCAAACAACAACAAACAGCAGAGCTTGGCTTTTATGTCTCATAATGATCCACAGAGGAACCATGTTCCAACAAATGCAATTATTGTCCAACAAAAACATCCACACCAAGAAATATGGAGTCTAAATGTAGTCCAAATATGGTCTAAATGTAGTCCAAATATGGTCTAAATGTAGTCTAAACGTAGTCTAAATGTAGTCCAAATATGGTCTAAATGTAGTCCAAATATGGTCTAAATGTAGTCTAAACGTAGTCTAAATGTAGTTTAAATGTTGTCCAAATAAAATCTAAATATAGTCCAAATTATAGTCCAAATGTAGACCAAATGTATTCCAAATGTAGTCCAATGTGACATCACGTGAAATTAACCTATTCATCCCATGGGCCGTGTTGGAACCTTTGGTGGGCCACATGTGGCCCCCGGGCCACATGTTTGAGATGTCCATCCATATGTTCTTACTCCCCTACTGATGCTATGAAATGAGGCTGTTTTTGACAGACATCTTCTACATGTTGTCGTCATTGTCTGCAGCACAGATCGATCTACACATTAAACTCCTCGACCATGTGGAGACACACACACACACACACACACACACACACACACACACACACACACACACACACACACACACACACACACACACACAGTTCATTTGTTTTGCGGCTCTTGCACACGAGCATTAGAGGCTGACGACTCTCAAAGGTCTCATGAAAAATTTAATCTCGCCAAAACTATGAAGCCACATGTGTGTGAAGGAAGAGGGAAATATATATAATACGCTTAATATCACAGAGACGAGTATAAGCACTGGGGAAAAAAATGCACGATATAGTCTGAAGCGCTGTTATTACAGGAGGAAAAAAAAACGAATGAAAAATGCATGAGGAAAGACATAAGAGCATCACAAGTGTAGAGAAACTGATTCAGGAGGATTATTGATCCATATCCTCCTTTTCAACGTGGATTATTTCATGATTATTAACGATTGTACCCACAACCAGTTAAATTACATACCCCCCCCCCCACACACACACACACACACTCCAATCTAATGAACAAGACCCACTTTACTTCAAGCCAATAATCACAACCCAAGCACCTTGTTTTTACGTTCACCTTCTATATTATATACCCTTTATTACCTGTATATATCTTTATAAATTATATACCTTTTATTTTATCTATAGTATCAAGTATCATTTTTTGTGTATTTTTCTATAGTAGTTTATCCTTGTAGTTTTTTGTATAAAGTCAGTATTTTTAAGTTAATAGTGTTTTTTGCATTTTTATTATTTGCTGATCAACTGATTTTAACTGTTCATGTGACAGCTGTAGTTAAGAGCTGTTCTATTCTGGTGTCCTCACTAGGGTCACAGGGGTCACTGTGGGTCTAATCCAGCTACAATGGGCTGAACATATATAGACAAACAATCACTATCACATTCACACCTATGGGCGATTTAGATTAACCAGTTAACCTATCAGTGCATGTGTTTGGATGGTGGGAGGAGCCAGAGTACCTGCAGAAAACCCACGCAGACACGAGGAGAACATGTAAACTCCACACAGAAAGGTCTGGTGTGGGAATAGAACCAACAACCTTCTGTCTGTGAGGCACGAGTGTTTACTACTGAACCACTGTGCTGTTCTATTCTATGGGAACTAATGGACTATAACGTTCCATCTAATCTAATTAAAATGATTATCCCTCAATTATCATTTACACATGTGCACACTATTCTATTGTCATTGGTGCTTGTGTCGTGTTTTCTAAGAAGTCGACATTTCCTTCTTTAGTGCCAGCAGGAGCAGCCTCAGCAGCAGCAGGAGCAGCCTCAGCACAGCCTCATCAGCAGGAGGAGCAGCCTCAGCAGCAGCCTCATCAGCAGGAGGAGCAGCCTCAGCAGCAGGAGGAGCAGCCTCAGCAGCAGGAGGAGCAGCCTCAGCAGCAGCCTCATCAGCAGGAGGAGCAGCCTCAGCAGCAGATTGCCACACAGTCTGTTAATTTGGACACAATTAGATCTCCAGGGAGAACAGCTAAGAACACACTGCATCTGATCTTGATTATATCTGTGCTGCTGCTGCTGCTGCTGAGGCTGCTCCTGCTGCTGAGGCTGCTGCTGCTGAGGCTGCCGCTGCTGAGGCTGCTGCTGCTGCTGAGGTTGCTGCTGCTGCTGAGGCTGCTGCTGCTGCTGTCGCCAGGGGCCACCTGGTATTCGTGCAGATCCAGGACTCTTCTCCTGGGACTCAGGAAATCATTACATCCACCCCAGCGGTGACCCAGCGTGCATCCCTCATCTTAAACGGCCTTAAGGATGTGACATATGCATGAGTAGAAACTGCAGCCCCCCCCCCCCCCCCCCCCCACACACACACACACACACACACACAGACACCCTCCCCCAGCCTTGTGTGGGGCTCAGCAGGCTCATGGAAGTGTGTCCTGTCGAAGGTAAAGACCTGCGTAGTGGATTACACAGAATGAACGGATAGATTGAAACTTGTTTATTGTCGCCCTAATTAAAAGCTTAGACCTAAATGTCACCTTAGTGTTTAACCTTTAACACATCCTGGTCAGTGGACAGTTCTTCTACAGTTGTTCTCTTGTATATTCATGGGTTTAGTTGTTTTACTTCATATCATTACTGTAACTGGTCTGTTCTTAACACCTGATAATATTAAGACACCTTAATAACATGTTTAAATGTAAAAACATTACTTGTTATTAGATTGTAATTAACAGCCTCTTCGTCAACAATATATATATACACACACACACAGTATTGCACGGGTTGATGTATAAACGACCCGCAACCGACCACTTTTTTTAAACTACCTCGCCCGCAATTCAGAAAAACTAGACATACATATTTGAAGAGGACAGACCCAACCCACTTCTCGACCCTCATTTTTAAAAAGCAGTCAATGGTCTTTATGAACATCACATGACCTTACTCATACCTGCATTTATTTCTATGTTAAAATTCCATCTCATTGTTTGTAAGTTAATATGTTGATATAAAATATGTTTGTTCTGCTTCATTCAAAAGTTACCAACGCTAACGCAGCATCTAAACCAGGGGTCGACAACCTGTAACACCCAAAGACACATTTGAAACCAGTTTCCACAGAAAAGAAAACACTGGGAGCTGCTCATCATTTTTAAAAATCTAAATGAATGCGTCCTAAACCTCGCTTTTTTTGTTTGTATGTTTCCGGAGCTTCCACTGTCCTAACTTTATTTCCTCTCTTGTTCACTCCATACTGTCCATACTGACCACGATGGACGACACCTTCATGGAAATTCAGTTAATAAAGTGTATTTACCAGGTTATTTTAATGTTTATGTCAAATGACCTGATCGACTGCAACCAGAATATCATATATATATATATATATATATATATATATATATATATATATATATATATATATATATATATATATATATATTAACACCTTTGGTAGTTTCAACAAAACAACTGTTTAATTACATTCAAATTTTTTATCATGATGAATTAACCTGCATTAATGCATTTATTTTGACAGCCCTTTTTTTTTCAGATACATTTTATATATTTTTTAACACACAAAAACCCAAAAAGCTGCTGATGACACATTCTTACTCACAAAAAACTACTTGTGTAAACTGTACTAAGACCATTTGAGCCAAATACTTCTTCAATAAATTGGTGTAAAATACAGATATTCATCTTTTCATGGTCATCAAATGTGACCCTTTCTAATGTTCAGAGACACCGTAGTTACCATGGAAACGCCACCATCTTCTACAACATGGATTCAACAGTAAAACCCATGACAGTGGATCAGTGACAGTGGACAGAGACACTGGGTTGACGTTCAGATAATGAAACATTTCATTGAAAAAGTCATTTTTTTTTCATCATCTGTTTTTCATAGAATAACCTTCAACTTTACTCTGAGCTTCTATGAACAACTACACAATCAGCCAGTTAAATACAGGAAAATACAACAATGGATACAAAAAAAACCACAAATACAGAGGAAAATATTATAATGAATAGTAATAAATGGTCTAAGAAAGGTTCAAATAAAGACAAATTCATCGGGGAACTGGCACCAAAGTAGCACTGGGTCTTTATGGGTTAATATAATATTATTTTCAGTGGATATTTTTTATATATTTATTTATTTATTGTAAAAAAAAAATGCGGTTTAACTCTTGTCCACTACAGAAGACAAAAATACATTGGAGGTTATTTAACGCAGGCTGATAGGAGTAGGTCATTATGTTTATTTATGTATATTAATGCATTTTTCTCTTTAACTTTTAACCTGTTCTATGCACCACAGACTGTTATCTTTTTAATTTTATTGCACATTTGTATGATGACGATAAAGTATTCTAATTACCAAAAAATGCAGCTTGACTGAATGAAAACCATGAATTAACACATTTTTCCAAAGATCTGCTTCATTTTAACATCCACAAAGGTAATTTGTTTCTGTATTTAAAAAAAAAACACATTTGAAAACTTATAACAAGGAGACGAGTTTCCACTAATGTCCAGTAATTTGACCTAGAAGTCTAAATTTAATGAAAAATTAATGTAAATGAAAACAGTATCAACACCAGTTTTGCTTTCTAGTTAAACATGAATCAGTTTTTTTTCCAGCTGCACATACAAATGATCATTTGTGTATTCAAATATTATTCTGGCTCTGGCATCAGTTGCACCAAAGTTGCAAGATCAGCACTTTAATAGGAATGTGAAATAGCTCAGCCTGTGGAGCCAATGAAGAAAGCAAAGTGTACATATCAACTCCAAAATCAACACTCAACATCTCCTCACTTATACCAATTAAGATAATTCCAGATATTATTTTGCCTTTACATATGAATTTACACATTTAAATCATTAATACCCAGTTTCTTTAGAGTTTTAAATCAGAATATATTAGTTTTGAAGGATCTGAAGCGCAGCTAAACACAAATAAATATATATCATGGGTTAAAAAAAAGGAGGAAAATATTGGATTTAAGGTTATTAATGAGCTCTAATCATGAACTTGATTGAAAAGTGCACAAATTAACTTCAAAATCAACACTGAACATCTCCTCACTCATACTGATTACACCATTCCGGATATAATTTGTCCTTTATATATAAATTTACACCTTTAAATACTGTTTTAAATCAGACTGTATTAGTTTTAAAGCATTTGACTTGCAGCTATTCACAAAAAAAACTAAATATCATGCACAAAAAAGGTGGAAAATATTGGATTTGAATGTATTAATGAGCTCTAATCATGAACTTGATTGAAAAGTGCACAAATGAACTCCAAAAACAACACTGAACATCTCCTCACTCATACCAATTAAGACAACTCCAGATATTTTTGTGCCTTTATATATACATTTACAGCATTAAATCGTTAATAGCCAGTTGCTTTTAGTGTTTTAATTCAGATTATATTAGTTTTAAAGCATCTGAGTCACAGCTAATATGAAAAAAAAAACTAAACATCATGCACAAAAATGGTGGAAAGTATTGGGTTTAAGGGTATTAATTAGCTCTAATCATTAACTTAATTGCAAAGTGCACATATCAACTTCAAAATCAACACTGAACATCTCATATCTCATACCAATTAAGACAACTCCAGATATGTTTGTGCCTTTATATATACATTTACAGCATTAAATCGTTAATACCCAGTTGCTTTTAGTGTTTTAATTCAGATTATATTAGTTTTAAAGCATTTGAATCGCAGCTAATCCCCCAAAAAACTAAATATCATGCACAAAAAAGGTGGAAAATATTGGATTTGAAGGTATTAATGAGCTCTAATCATGAATTTGATTGACAGGGGACCATGTTTCACAGCTCTATTGTTCTTCAATCTGGGAAATATTATGTAACAAACTTCAGCCGGTTACATTCCTGATCTAAAACAGGCTCAGATGCGTCAATAAACCTTAGAAATAAACCTTATTTAAGTGGTCGTCTTTGTGCCCCCCCCTCTCTTTT
The DNA here is from genome assembly GCA_020466265.1 of Siphamia tubifer. Taxonomy (NCBI): domain Eukaryota; kingdom Metazoa; phylum Chordata; class Actinopteri; order Kurtiformes; family Apogonidae; genus Siphamia; species Siphamia tubifer. Next base: position 49,694,919 of record CM035787.1, read on the forward strand.
CCTTGCGCATCCTGCTTTTGACTTCATTGATCCGGAATGTGTGCGCGAGTCACAAAACATCACAACTTACCTTAACACCAAATTCCTCCTCTGACCGTAGGATCCAGACGCAAATCAAAGTCGAGTCTGAACTCCTTCCTCTTCCTCTGTCGAAATAAAACCGTGTCTCCCCCTCCTCTTTTTAAGTTAATAGAAATAAAAGTTGCTCTTTACGTCAAATTCTTTGCGCTCCGCAGCCGGTAGGACTGGACCATCTGTTGTGCCAGTGCGCGTCGAGCTCTGCGCGCTGAGGAGGAGGAGGAGGAGGAAGAGGAAGAAGAGGAAGAAGAGGAGGAAGAGGAGGAAGAGGAGGAGGAGGGTGGGGATGGGAGTCCGGAGCGCACCGTGGATAGGAGGTTGGAATACAGGAGGTCTGATCAACACCTCCTACTGTACACACCCCAAGAATATGTTCAACTGTATGTTACACACACACGCACGCGCGCGCACACACACACATTGGGGGGATATACACGTTTAAAAATTTGCATTAAGTAAAAAAAAAAAAAACGTATGTAGGGCAAAAAGTATCTATGCTGTAAATAATAATGACAGCAAAAACAAACAAACAAACAAACATTGGATTGAAAAATGAACTGAAAGATAACGACCATTGATGTAAACTGGTCACTTCAGTGGACAGTTATTCTATGTCTATTTATCCAAAAGTACTGAGACAAGAAATAAAATCACCTAGTTGGAAAATGTTAAGAAAAAGTTGGTGCTACTAATCACAGGAAAGGATCGAAAATGGTTCCAATTCAGTTCCTTTCTGCTCCTGAAATTAACTTCAAGATTAACCCTTTGGTGGATACTGGTCACTCCAGTGGACAGTTATTCTATATCTATTTAGCAAAAAATACTTAGATAACAAATAAAATCACCTTGGAAAATTTTAAGAAATAGTTACTAAAAAATAAACTACAAAAAAAATCAAACAAACATTTTTTGGAAAGCTTTTTTCTCTCCTTAAATGAGAAATAAGACACATGTTATAGAAATAATGCATTTTTCCATTTTATTAGAAGATATTTTTTGCAGCACATTTGTTTATTTATGGTGAACTACAAAACTGTTGAACAGAACTGTTGAACGTTTAATCCCGACAATACATTAGATTAGATTATAATTTAAATTAAATTGGCTGTATTTTCATTTGGCATGTCACGGCAAACTAGCAGCAAAAAATTATAAAATTAACAAACATTGATTCACCAGTAAAACTCATGGAGTTTAATAAATGACAGTGGAGACAGTGATAGATTTTACTGGAGAAGTCACTTTTTCTTCAGTTTTCTCAGTTTTTTTGTTTAATAACTGAACTGTTATCTTAGTATAATGATTAAACTGCATCATCAGTACATTTAATATAAAAAAATATATGATTTTCACTGAGGATAATATTCTCAGAAATGCTGATAAATCATTTAGGAAAGGTTTGAATAGACATAAGAATTTAACTGAGAAATAGCACTGGGTCTTTATGGGTTAAAAAAAGGAATGTTTTCACTGTTGGATGGATGTGAACAGGATAGGTTTGGAATCACCGAGGTGAAGCCTGATGATCATTCCTACATGGTTTTTAGTCACAGCTGAATGAAGACACTTAGAACAGTTCAGTTCATGTAATGACATCTATCCTTCCTGCAAATGTTGGACTGTACAACAAAATGACTCCAAATAATCTGTACAAAAAACTATATACTATAGGAAGGAAAGAAAGAAGGAAGGAAAGAAGGAAGGAAGGAAGGAAGGAAAGAAGGAAAGAAGGAAAGAAGGAAGGAAAGAAAGAAAGAAAGAAAGAAAGAAAGAAAGAAAGAAAGAAAGAAAGAAAGAAAGAAAGAAAGAAAGAAAGAAAGAAAGAAAGAAAGAAAGAAAGAAAGAAAGAAAGAAAGAAAGACGTGATATATACAGAGCAACAAAAACAAGTCTAAACTCGGGTCTATCTGGTTGTTTTAACTTCCTCTAGGTTAATTAACGTTAACACACCAGAAACAGTGGAGGACAAATATCCAACCAGGTCTGTTTACATGATGCTTATCCAACCATAGACTGGATATAAATTCATACTTCTTCAAACCTGTCGTCATTGTGCTAAGCCCCGCCCTATAATCTGGCTCCATAAATGGAGCCTTGTGATTGGATCAGTTAACTGGAACTGGTCCTGGCTGAGGCTAATTTACTGGGCTAGTCCCCTCACACACATATTTGTGTTGTAAAAACATTTAAATAACATGTCACCTTTAACACATTCTTCTACATTTGGGCTTGAGGAAGATACCACATGTCCTTTGGGTCTTAAACTGCAAAAAAAAAAAAAAATGGGGAAGTTTTTGGGTCAAATGCCAAAGACTGCAGTACAGAATGTGCAGCTCTTTGCAGAAAATCCTTGACTTGTCATAAACAGCTGTTTGTAAAGTAAAAGAATCCACTTTGGCACACAGGCAGCAGTCAGCGCTCTTCACTCAAACACTGATATTTGTCATTTTCTTAATATGAATGTGCTCATCATTTCCGCCGACAAACTCTGCGTCTGTACCTGACATCTGATTTGTGCTGAAGATGAAATCCTGCTGTAACATCGGCAGACTTCTCCAAACCCCTGGGCTCCTCACGTCTACACTCATTCTGAACAACGAGCAAGAGAGAAACATGGACGTAAAACCAGGAAGTATGGACGTACGGATACTGAGCGAGCAGATGGTTTGTCCTCAACCTGACAGATACTGTAATGGACGGAGGATTAAAGGTGCAAAACCTAAATAAAAAAATACATCATTAAATATGTCATTAATTAATTAAAATTTGAATTAAATAGATAAATGTGTAATTAATGCATTAAAATACAAATTAATTTGAGAAAAAAAAACATATATTATTATTTGACTAATTCATTAATTATTTCATGGTCCTTGTGTTGCAGTGGATCATTAATTTATTTTATGTATCAACATTGACTAGATTGACATTAGCCCCGCCCACTGACTTTGATGGGCGAGGTGGAGGTTGAGATGTTATTGATGATTTTGGTTTGTTCGGTTTTGTTTAATCTTGCCTAATATTGTGGTCATTTTGTTGATTAGTTTTGTCATTTTTCTTTGATTTTTTTTTTATATTTAATTTAATTTTGTTGGTTATTTTGGTCATTTTATTAATTATTTTAATATTAAATCTTGTTTTTTGTTGATAATTTTGGTCATTTTATTGATTATTCTGTTCGATTTACTTTAATGTTGTTTAATATTTTGGTCAATTTGTTGATTAGTTTGTTTGATTTTATTATTTTTTCATTTATATTTAATTTTGTTGATTATTTTGGCCATGTTATTGATTATTCTGTTCAATTTAGTTTAGTTGTAATTAATATTTTGGCCATTTTGTTTATTAACTAGTTAAAAAAAAATTCTTATTCTGGTCATTTTTTAAATTATTTGGTTTGTTTTCGTGTAATTTTGAACACATTCCCATACACTGAGTGGTGTTGTTAACCTTTATGTTTGTTTGGATACTTTAGGAAACTAAACTTCATTGGCAACTGCTAAAAATCTAGACTTGGTCCGACACGGTTCATGTTAGCCTATCCAAAAAAAATGACAAAACAAAATAAATTAATCAACAAAATGACAAAAAAATTAAAATTAAAATTAAATTAAAAAAAAAAATCGAACAAACTAATCAACAAAATTAAACACAAATTAACAAAATCATCAATGAAACATCAACCTCGCCCATCAAAGTTGGTGGGCGGGGCTAATATGAATCTAGTCAAATTGATGGGCAACGTTGACAGATAAAATAAATGAATAATCCACTGCAACACGAGGACCATGAAATAAAAAAATTAATTAGTCTAAATCTTTTTACGTCAAATTTTTAGGTATTTTAATGAATTAATTACATAATTAATCAATTATTTAATGATGTATTTATTTAATTTTGGCACTTTTAGTCCTCCTCAGGAACGAAGCTCTGCATATGTTCACATGGATGCAATCAAAAGGTCATGGTAGATCCAGAAAAAAACGAGGAATTAAACATCAAGGTGTTGCGCTGACAGATTTGCCTGAGCGTAAAACAACCTTCTGTCACCTGTGGAAAACGCTCCAAACACCCACATGTGCCGAAACGTGTGGAGGCAGGTGGAGCTGGAGCCGCCCACCCAGGATGAGTGGTTTTTGGCTGAGGCACATTGACAGAACTGTGACCCCGGTTGTTTCTGGACACCATCTGCAAGCGCCAGGAGAACCAACGTGCCATACTGGCCATTTACAGCTCCTGCCAAACGGAATTGTGGGTATTCAGCTGCCAGTCATGTACATGCCAGGTTTGGAGCCTCTCATGACAGAGCATCTTCACAGAACCACTTGTTTTTGTTTTTTGTTTTTTCTTTCATTCCAAGTAGGGCTGCATGATATCAGCTAGTGATGAACCGATCAACATTTTTTGGCCCGATTACCAATACCGATCAACAAAAAAATTGATACATTGACAATGCTGACTCTTCTTAAATCACCCTTTGAGGTAAATAAAGTCTTGTGAATTGAATTGGTAGACTGGAAACTAATTCCAAGTAATGAAAAACCTTTGCCTCAATTTTTCGTCTTTGAATACAAAATAAAATTCTATTTACGGAAGAAAACACGAACCCTAAAGACATAAATACTATGTACATTACTGTACATACTGTACCTAACTACATAATGTACATAAATACGTTACATATGTATTGTATGTAGCATCCCATTGGCTATGAGGAAGCTACCTATGATGCTTATGGTGACCTTTGACCCTCATTCATCACAGAGCCACCGCTGCCCCACGAGTCCCCCCGCCCACCACGCCACCAACCGAAGTGAAACAGGAGGCGACAAAAACAGGAGGAGGCGGTCATCCCTTTACCATTACGAACAAAAGACATGCCGGCGAAACCCCCCGAACCTGCAGAAAAAAAACACCCTGAAAAAAATGTCCACGAGGCGTGCCGTGGCCCACCCCAACGACGTACATGGAAGACCATGGAAGACCACAAAAAGCCATCAAAGCCAATCGTCCCCGGATCTACATCTGACCAAATGTCCGTCAACAGACACCACTGAAGGTGAAAATGACCCACATGTCTGGTTCACTTTAATGGTTTAATGTTCAATCAGTTAAGACACATTTACCCACTGACACTAATACATTACATCTAAAATATAAATCTACATTTTATTTTACTTTTAACACATATTTGACACAAAATTGGTAATTTTTTAAATAATTATTAAAGGGTTTGACGGGTAATATTTGGGGCCTTGGAATGAATCAGCCCTTTTACATGTAAAATGCGACTATTTATGAAAAACACAAAGTACAAAAACACTCCTGGAACAAATTAATTTCATAAGTAGAGGTACCACTGTACTTTGAATTGAGATTATTTTAAACCATTTTATTTCATTACTGCTTCAAAGTTATAGGTCATGTAATAATAAATCATCTAGATCAGGTGCTGTCCTTATAAAAATCTAAAAAATCTCTGTTTCATAGCAGCAGATGCCTCCAGTCCTGACCTTTTGAGGAGGCGGTAAAGTGTCAAACCCCCCCCCCACCTCCCACCCCTCATCTAGAGGGCGTCTCCGAGTCACACTGTGCCCTTCAGGATTTCACATCACACAGGGGTTCCTTCTGAGAAGCCTGTTCAACAGAAGCTGTCAGACACTAAGCCTCTGCCAGAGGAACCACCCATTTATGCTTGTTTACCAGAAGACCAAGAACATTTTAGAGCGAGCTCTTCCTCCGGTTACGACACAATAAAATAACTGCTGCTCTGTTTATCATCAGTCAGCAATTTAAAGAGCCCAGTGTTTTGGTACAGCGACTACAAAATGCTCTCTAGTTAATAACTGATCATAAAATCACCCCCCCCCCCCACTATCATCTCCTCAATATGTTCACAAACACAGAAAAATATAACCCCTCTGATCACCCGTTACCATAGCAACTCCAACTTGAGCACCGTGTTGCTACAAGGCCACGGATGCCGTTGTGATATCAGGCATTCGCAGTCTGTCTGTGACCGAAAGTACCAGGATGTTCTGTGAGAAAAGGAGGGAAAAAAACTAGCGTTTGACCAGTGGAAACGGCAACTTTTACCAGTAAAAAGTACAAGGCTAGGATGTAACACAAATAATACCTTAAAATCATTAAAGATACAAAACACTTTGATATAATAAGTGATAATCTGTAAATTTACCTGAATAAATGTGTACTTTTAAAGGATCCACATTTTTCTTTCTTAGCCGTTTTGTTTTGTCTCCCCTGAAGTGTACAGACCTTGTATTATTCTATCAAAGGGAAAAGGACTTATATTGATTTTTATCCACCAGCACAAACTGAGAACTGTGAGAGGAGTCCCATTTAGCCAGAGTCAGGGTGAATGTTTCCCATCACAGCCCATCAGAGCACTCACAGGCCACTTTATCCTGCACATTCAGCCACTTCACTCAATACACAGCTGGTTTTTTGTTGGTCTTTTTTATATGCATGTGTGTATGTGCGTGTGTGTGTGTGTGTGTGTGTGTGTAGCCAAACTTTAAAATTAGACTGACTAAAAAGAGCGTATGTAGGATCTTTGTTGTAAAACATCTGAACAGAGTGCTTTGGAGCATTTTCGATGGCACAAAATGTCTTTCAAAATGGGAACAAGTTCCATTACAGGTGTTTTTATCACTGGTGGAATCCAGTATCAAGTCCACGCTCAACTTTACTAGACTTTGGCTGTGTTCAAAACCACATCCTACATACTTCCATACTCATACTATTCATACTCCGTACTGCCTACTCAGCGATTAGACAGTTATACCTGCATGGTAACCCACAATGCATTGCGCTCCTATCTAAACAAAAACCAACAGGATGAAGCAGATTTCATTTGAGCTCTAAACTCTTTAAATACATCAGTTTATTGATTTTTTATTTATTTTTTTAATCGGGTGAGAAAGTACCTCTTTAGATGCTGAACGTGATGTTCTTTTGACTAAATAGCATCTGTTTGCAATTTTGTTCAGAGGAATTTGGCAAAACGCAAAGCACTTCCGGTTATTTCCACAAAATAAAACAGCCCTTCCTCTTTCGTATATGAAAAAACACATTGATAACTATGGGCTTTTACTTCATAAAAAAGAAGTGAATCTACATGCAAACTACTAACTTGACACCAGCATTTATACTGATCCCATTGCGTTTACGGAATTTGGACGGTCATGTGGTGATCAGATGTCAAAGTGATGATTGGACATCACGTCACATCATGTTGCATCTTGGGTAATGTCAGTATGAGTAGGAAGCTCATGATACATACACAACATTCCTGCTGAACCTGGAACCACATACTCTAAATGTCATACTGCCAGTGTAAACACACTACATACTCAAAAAGTTAGTGTGAGTAGTAGGTAAGTATGCGGTAGAGCCCTGCACAAAGCAGTGTGGTGCGGGACAAATTTTAAAAGCTCACTGCGGGCGCGGGGGGGGATGAGGAGTGGACTTTGTGGGAGCGGTGATAAGCTGCAGTCCTACAAATTAAAAACATGTTTAAAACAAGTCAGTCAGAGATAGACCTCCACCAAAGCTTGATATGATGTAATATGACGACCAAATGTGATGTGATGGAACCATAGGTGTTGACCCATCTGATATCTGAAGGTCAGATCATGTGAATGGAAAAAAAAATGCCAGATTCTATCTTGTCTTGATATTACCACTGATGTGTTTTAACTGTTGACCTCTAGTGTGACCTTGACCTTTGACCTTCATTGCTCAAATTCTAATTGATTCTTCCTTGACCCATTATCTATCATTACTGAAAGTTTCATCCGTTCAGAACTTTTTGTGTAATCCTGCTGACAGACAGACAGACAGACAGACAGACAGACAGACAGACAGACAGACAGACAGACAGACAGACAGACAGACAGACAGACCCAAATTTAATACCTCTTTGGCGGAGGTAATTATAATAATAATCATAATTATTATTATTATTACTATTAAAAGGGGCTATAGTTTAGTGTGAAACGTGGATGAACAAACAACAAATTAGTAAAGAAAGAACATTTTTAAATGTAAAATGGTAACTCCACACTGGACAGAATTATTAGAAATATTTCATTTAACTAATTGCTTTATTGTGACTGCCTCCACCACAATAACAATAATACTAACATATTACACTACTTGACATTATTATGATTATTATATATTTATTCTGTGTTGTTGTTGCTATCATGACTACAATTATCATTTCCCTCTCTTCCTATTCCATTGGCCCTAAGCAAAACATACTGTTGAGTTGCTCTTTACATTTAGTATATTTTCATTAGAACATGATGATGTTATTGTGTTATTGTTTTCCATCACTCTGTTGTTGTTTTCTTGTCTGATTTATGTCTTGTTTCTCTGCCCACAATGTCTTTACTATCACTAATAAAATAAAATGTAAACACTTAGAAAAGCACTATATAAATCCAATCCATTATTATTATTTTTATTACTAAGTACCCAAAGGGCTTTACATTATTGACCTATTATTCATACACTCTGGCAAAGACAATAACATTCCATTACTTTATACCAGGGGTGTCAAACACATTTTCGTTCAGTTCCATTCAGCCCAATATGATCTGAAAAAGAAACCAGACCAGTAAAATAATAACAATGAAAAGAGTCAAACTAAATTATAATATTTACATCTATAATGTTTCCCTCAAACTGTGAATATCAATAACTTGAAATGCCTTAATAAGATAATAATTAGATTTCTATAGCACTTTCAAGGCACCCAAAGCATTTTACATTATTGATCTATTATTCATTCGCTCTCACATGCTCCCTCTGGTGGTGGTTAATGACATATATAGACTGACAGAAGCATGGCTGACATTCACGCCTATGGTCCCTCGACCACCACTGAACATTCACACTCATTCATACACCAGTGTGAGTGACACTGGAGGCAAGGAGTGTGAAGTGTCTTGCTCAAATACACAATGGACTGATGAAGACAGAGTGGGAATTGAACTGCCAACCCTCCGTTAATAGATCACCCTCTCTACCAACTGAGCCATGGTCATTCCGCTTAAGAAAAACAAGTGCAATTTTAATCCGATTTTGTCCCCATTTGTATTTGTCTCAATTACAGCTTACGTTACAATTACAAATATACAAAATACTTATGAACAGGCAAAATATTGCTCTAATTACACTTACTTGTCTTAAGACGTTTCATTGGTTGTTCTTATTTGTTGAAGTTATTCACATTTTTTGTAATTAGATAGTTTGTTAATATAAAGGTGTTCATGTACTGTATTTTCCACACTATAAGGCACATTAAGTGAAGTCAAAATTGTGAGATATAATGTCCAAACTGTGAGAAAAAAATCTAAATTGTGGGATAAAAAGCCAAAATTATGAGATAAAGTCAAAATTCCAACTCACTAAGGATACCAGAATTTATCCATACATAAGTCTTAAGTGTCGCCTTACAGTCTGGAAATTATGGTAATTATGACCACATTTTACTGGTCTGACCCAATTGAGATCCAATTATTCTGTATGTAGAACCTGAATTAAAATAATTTTTACACTGTTAATATCTTCATTGTTATTTATCCTATTCGGGCCAGATTGGACCCTTTATTGGGCCAGATTTGGGCCCTGGGGGCTTATGTTTGACATCAGTACTTTTATACCTTCAAAAACCTCACAATCAAACTCACCCATACTACAAGAAACGCTGTCATTCCAGCATCAAACTCCATTCTATTCATTTACAGTTTGGTCCAGTGGGGAAAACAGGAAAAACACTTCTATTTTTATCACTTCTTTTCTTTCTCATTCCTTGGCGTTGGTTTTCCTCACCGTGGGACACTGGTAGAAGGACTCGCTACTCCCTCATGTGGCTATGAATAATTCATATCTATGGAACATAACGTCAGAAATATTGTTTCTAAACATAGTAATGATTCCTTACAATCATTTCTGAATATTTTAGTGCAGATGTAAAACATATAGCTCCATTGAGATTTGTTCAGGTGAGAATATAATGGTTCACACTCCAATGTGCAGTACACTTATTAGTACAGAACCTCGACCTGGGCTTGATTATGTAACAGTGAAGCGGTGACCAGGGCTGGACTGGGCCAATTTTTCAGGCTGGGTAATTAAAAAAAAAATTACCTATTCCAGGCCATCACCTGTTTTTATTTATTTATGGGGGGTGGGGGGTGGGGGGGGGGCATTTCATTCAGCCTGGTTACTTAAATCTAACTATACATAGAAATTATATAATAACAAATATGTTATATAAATACTATATACCATAAATAATATATCATTACTTGTATGATCCAATTCATCATATAAAACAAGAAATGTCTAAATACAAAGGTTGAACTTTTGAAACTGCAATACACAAAACAGCCAATAGATGGCGATGTCTGATCTATTGGCAGTAGGTCACATTACTTTTTAGACATCGTAATTTTTTTTCAGCCTGGTTACTTAAATCTAAGTATAAATACAAATGTATATTGACTTGTCTCGCTCAGTCACGTTATAGTTATAGTTATCCGGTGTGCTAGCCTAAACTTTTACCTATTGACATTCTGTAAATACTGTATTTTCTGGACTATAAGCCACTACTTTTTTCACGTTTTAAACTATGAGGCTTATACAAAGTTGTGGCTGTTCTCTGGATTTTTCTTCCACCACTAACCGGAATTAGAATAAAAACTACTAAGAACAATCAATTCAAAGAAACATACGCTAGTTTTTCTTCAGCAGATAGAACAAAGATGACAAATTACCACCCGTTAATTATTTTCAAATTCTCACCCATTCACATGAAGAAGTTCGTATGATGCAAGTTTTTAGTTGAAGGCGATCGATCTTTCTAGGAAGGAAACTGCGCTGCTGCACGTTAGCTTAGCATCAATGAATGTATGGTGAGATGTTGGAGGTCACAGCGGGAAGAGCTCATGCAATGACAAGAGTTGAAAAAAGCTTTCAGAGGACATAAAAGCAGGTGGTCTGAACTTACTGGAAAGTACTGTTTTGGTTTTTTTTCCTCTTGGTTCTGTTCCATTTTAATTAGCAAAGAGCAAAGAGAGCACATCCCCCCTGTGCTCCAAACCCTTCACTGGCTTCCAGTTAAGTACAGAATAAAATTTAAAATCCTCCTCATTTCATATAAAACCATTAATGGTATGGGCACCTCTTAACTTAAAGATGATCTGGTACCATACCACCCCAATAGAACTCTTTGTTCTCAGAATCTAGGTCTATTGAAAGTTTCCAGGGTCTGTAAAAGTACAGTAGGAGCTAGAGTCTTTAGTAACCAAGCTCCTGTTTTATGGAATCTGCTACCATTTAATATTAAAGAGGTCGACACAGTCTCTACTTTTAAAATTAGGTTGAAAACGTTCCTGTTTGAGAAAGATTATGGTCAGGTTAGTTAAAAACAAAATGAAGTCACAGTTCAGTCTAAGCTGCCCTTGAATGCTAGGGGAAGTACAGGCACTGAGTCCTTCTACATTTCTCCCTCTCTCTCTCTCATCTGTATTTGTAATTTCTTAAACCTATCTTACATACCAAGTCTGGTCATGACTAGTCACTCAATGTCCGCTTTCCCCAACTTTCTCAGTAGTATCTGCATAAGGAGCCATAGACAACACGATCTGCAATGACTCAGCTATGTCCTGCGCTGACCAGTGACCCCAGATACCCCCCGCCCCCTCACCTGTCTGATGGATGGACCCGCGCCCCCCTTCCTTTCATCAACAAATGGACGTTCATCTATAGCCTGTCCGTCCAAGATTTCTTCTTCTTTCCCACTGGGTTTTGTAGTTTTTTTGCCAAGAAGGAGGGTCTAAGGACAGGGAACAGAGGACACATTGTTGTGCTTTGGAGCTCTATAAATAAAATTTAATTGAAAATCTAACCAGACAAAAAATGTCACTTGAACAGATTACTTTTGTAACGCGTTATTCCCAACACTGCCTGTATACTGAACTGATGACATCAATGGAATAACATCTACTTTGGAAAACATAAAATTGTTTAAACTTACTGAGGATTTAATAAATTTAACACTTTCAGACAGCATTACAGAAACAGGAGTTTTTGGGACTAAATTATATTTTTTTTAATCCCAGAGAGGAATTAGCTCTGCCAACTCTAAAAAGTCTCTGAACTGTGACAACCGTGTGTGTCAGAACATCTAATATTTCTTTGGCAGCAAAAGGATTTTAAATTATAATGAACTATGGTGTAGAAATGTAACATTAGATTGGAACAAATGAGTGGCTTTTGTTGAACTGAAAGGAAAAGTTGTTGATCAAAGAGAGCATTACTAAGCATCATTTTCCCACAATGCTCTAGTCTACACCATCCAGGAGGTAAATGTGTTTGTATTGAACAGTTCAGCCGCTCAGCGCTTTTTTATTTTCTTCTTATCAATGCAGGCAAACAGCCAAGTAGAAGAGCTGTTCAACACTCTTATGTCTGAGTGTCTGTTTATTTATGGCAGGTAGTGTGTATTGACACTTGCCAAGATTTTCGGTGCTATTTCTGTCTCCCCTGAAATAACAAAGTAAGCTCATTTTTGTCAGAAGCTTTGAGGGTTTACTTTAGATTATATGAATGAATAACCATGGTCACTGCGGTGATAAAGCTCCCGCAACTTCTGCAACTAAAAGAAAAGGCTGTGTGTGGAGCTATGTTAATAATATTACTCAAAACACAGAAGGGTAAATGTGAATAAATTAAAAAAAAGTTCCAAGTCTGATGAATGCGAGTTTTACAGCACATGTAATGTAATAATTTTTTTTATTGTAATAAAATTTTATATATTGAGAGAGAGGGAGATAGATAGATAGAGAGAGTTAGAGAGAGAGAGATAGATAGAGAGAGAGAGAGAGAGAGAGAGAAAGATAGAGAGAGATACAGATAGAGATAGAGAGAGGGAGATAGATAGAGATAGAGAGAGAGAGATAGAGAGATAGCGATAGATAGAGATAGATAGCGATAGAGATAGAGAGAGAGAGAAGAGAGAGAGAGAGATAGAGAGAGAGAGAGAGTGTAATGGCTGTCAAAATTAATGCATTAACACAGATTAATCCATCAACCCGATTCATTTGATTACAAATTTTAACACAATGAAATATAAAATACCGAATATTTTTTTTATGATTTTTAAATTTGTAATTAAATTAAATTTAAACAGGAATTAAACCTTCCATATAAACCCACCTAATGTGAGGCAGTCCCAGTGTCAGCCTCCCCAACCAGCCTGTTGGCACAGATGGAGTTAAAAGTGACAGTATGCAAAACAAGGGAACAGTACTGTAAACACAGCCCCTCTACTACAAAAAAAGAGTGAACTGACAGAAAAAGCACCACTTTCATCAATTGCAGAAGAGTTTTCTATTAACCACAGTGTTTCAAGGACACTGTTATTAGATGTGTGTGAATGTCTAGGACACCGCAGGCAGTGTTCAATATAACAGGAAGTGTGTTTCACAGGAGTTTCGGGGTAGCGTCAGTATCAGCCAAGGAGATTTGACGCCTGAATGCCAAAGTTGGAGAAAGGTTTCATGAAATTGAGTTTATGTCACAACACCTCTTCTCACATTTGGTGTGTTATACTTATACATTTCCAACATTTCCCGTCTTATTCAATGCCATTTTCTTGGACGTAAATTTACACCAAAATCTCCCATTTACATTAATTTCATGTATTACCCTGACCCCCAAACGGGAGGTAAAGGGTAGTGGTTTTGGTTCTTTTTTTTGTCCATTTGTTGACAGCAGCTTTACGCAAAATTTTGGTGAATGTAGGTCAAAGGTTAAGGTCACTTTCATGTCAGGAAATTCCTAATTTGTCCTATCTCTGATCATTGTGAAAACATATTTTTAGTGCCTGTGACCTTGACCTTTGACCTACATTCACAAAAATGTAATAGGATCTATTCTGGACCACCTTGCACCTTTCCTGAAAATGGTCCAGTAGTTTTTTTTTGCATAAATCTGCTTATAAACAAGCAAAGAAACAGACAGACCAACAAACAAACCGACGCAAACATATTACCCCTCTCCCCTTCGGGGGGGGGGGGGCTATGATAATCATTTAAAAAAACAAAAACTTGTCACATTCAGCGCAGGCATCACAACCACACACTATACAGATTATTATACTACAGTCACCCACTGCAGTATTAGTGTGTACAGGTTTGATTTGGTTTGGATCAGTTGTAGCTGCCCGATTGATTTTTTGTTTAGACCAGTGAAGACACCATGATAATAATCTAATTTACTGAAAATAAATGCATGAATGAGTTTTTCTGTGTCTGGTTGGGACAGAAAACCCTTGATTCTAGCAATGTTAATCAGTTGGTAATAGACAGACTTGGTAATAGCGTTTAAATGGTTGTTAAATCAATAATAACACTGAGATTTCTGGCTTGGTTTGTGGGG
>CM035787.1:49711971-50081971 GCA_020466265.1 Siphamia tubifer
AATTTAGGATAACATGTCAGAGTTTTTAAGGATCTGCAGACAACAACAAGTCTAGCTTCAGTCTTCTACATAGACCTCTGTATTAAAGTTGGAGTGTTTTCTCTGAGTACCATATATTCACCCATTAGACATAAGGTGTGATTCATAGATGTACATTTCTTTGCATATGTCACAGGCTGAACCTTTAACGCTCCCCTGTAGTTTTTTCCCAGCGGCTGTAGAAGTCAGCAGTGGACTGTGGTGCCAGGCTCTTCAGCTCCATCTGTCACACTGAGATCTGACCATGGGAGCGACACCATGCCAACACTCTGCTCTTAGTTTGCTGCATAAAACAGGATTATAACAAAGTCACCTTGTGCCCAAATTAGATAAATGCACAATATCAACTACACACTGCAAAAAATGTTGATTATTTTACTTTTCTCATTTCTACTCCAAATATCTCATCACACTGAAAATAAAACAGAATCGCCTAAAGCGTAACTTTTCAGTGAGATATAACAACGGATTTATTTATTTTTTTTACAATAGATTTGGTTATTTAAGAACTTGTACAGCCCACAGAGCAGAAGAGAGTTCCAGTGGATACTTAAGGCTGTAATTAATGACTAGCTATAGTCTACTAGTCACCAACAATTAGTCAATTAATTGGAAAATTATTCATTTTTTCGTAAATTTATCATGAAGTTTGTCATTATTGTTTTGTACCCCAGATCTCTGTTTGAAAAGAAACATGTGATTTCAACATTTCCACACTTTTGTCCATAAGTGCTCTCAACCATAATTACAGCCATCATCCTGAAAACCTCACTAAGCTTTGTTAAACAGAAGAACAGACTTGAATCTAATCAGAAATAACACCCACCAAAACAGTTTTAGTTACACTCGATATTTTTGGATCTCCTCTTGACTCTTGCCACACTCAGCTGACTGCAGAATCACAGCGTTTATTAACCATGATCACATCAAAAATTATGGCTATTATTGTCCTTTAAGCTTTTACCGCTCCAAATATGGAGGGGTGTCAAATAAGAGGCCCACGGACCAAAACTGGACCACCAAAGGATCCAAACCAGCCCGTGGGATGGACTTGGGAAGATATTAAACCATCAAAGCTGTTCTGGTGTTTGGTTAAATTAAATAAAGAAACCTGCCAATAAAACAACAAAAACGATCCTCAAACAATTTCTTGAAATCAGATTTTCCAGATCTATTGTCTATAAACCAGTTCTTATATCTAACTGAAATGTTCCCCTTTAGGCGATTTTGTCTGGTTTTACGTGCAATGAGATATTTGGACTAGAAATGACAAACATTTTTCCAGTGCATCTTGTAAAAACTGCGATCTGGAACTGTGAACGGAGTTTCTTTTAAAGGGTTGGTGTGTGGAGGAAGTGGCGTTTACTTCTGGGTGGCGTCCATCTGCAGGGCTGATGGCGCAGAACAGGTCAGCCGTGCCGTAATGGCCGCTTCTTATCGCCATTCTGCCCAAGTACTGCTGAAGGCGGGGGCACATGTGGCCGCTACCTCAACTGTCAATAATGGAGGGAATTTTTGTTTGCACACATGTGATGTCTGTATCACATGTGTGCAAACAGACGCACAACCAAGACTTTTGCTAAGGATCCGAAGTAAGGCTGAGTGATAGAACCTCGAATTAGTATCACGATAAAGTGGGCAGTTTTACCTCGATAACGATAAATGTATGTTGGGGGGGGGGGGCTCGTTTGTTCATGTGTGTGTGTGTGTGTGTGTGTGTGTGTGTGTGTGTGTGTGTGTGTGTGTTTTTTGTTGTGCATCTTTCTTGTGTTTGCAGCATTTTGTCCATGCGCTGCATCTGTCGGCCACTGTACTAGCTTTGACAGGTGATGATGTATTTGAAAACAAACAACTCGCTTTAATAACACTGACCCAGTATTTTCCTCATTCTCAAACTCTGTCCCTTTAGCTTCGTATTATCATACTTGAACTTAAGTTGATAGTTATTTAGCATTTACAATTTGCCGCTTCACCACTTGCGGTCACTAAATATCACAAACTGAACCTTTAAATGAATGTTGTGAAACTTGAAAGTGAGGATACTGGTTATACTGATGTAAACATCCCAGTTTAATTCTATACATTAATCCACTTTTATGTCTTTTTGGTCAAACTTAAACAGTAACAACACAATTATTGAATCCTGGTGAGTTGTACCTGAGGTCATACAGATAGTTTATAGTTAGATGATACCAGCTGCCCGACTGTGAACTACTTTAGAATCACTGCCGCCTCAACCAACAGAGGTGGCTCACAGACAGATGGTTTCCATGACAACATTATTTGATAAGCTCTCTCGAAGCGATCAAAAGGGAAAGAGAAAGAGAGAGAGTAAGAGAGAGAAAATGAACACCACCTACTTAATAAGTCATAGAGCGGTGAGAGCAACTCTATCAGTCCCTGGTACAGTGTGGACGTCAGGTTTTACACAATGGTTTATTTAAGCTGAAGGTAATTATGTCACAGTGGGTCAGTATCTGCACACGCCACACTCTCATCGAGCTGCTGACATTGATGTGCCGCCAAGAACAATAAATCAGGAAGAATCAACATGACCGACAGTAGCATCAAGTGAATGATGAGGCAGGACAGTGCAAGGAGTTATTACCCCGCCCCCCCAAATGGGACAGGGGTATTGTGTTTGAGTCAGTTTGTTTGTTTGTAAGCAGGTTTATGCAAAAACTATGTGGACCAATTTCCATATAATTTTCCAGAAAAGGTGCAAAGTAGTCCAGAATAGATCCCATGAAAAGGATAGTTCACTACTTTTTACATGAATTTATATGGACTCAGCATCTTTACCCACAATGACTTGGAGCTACTTTCTCTCAATAGCGATTAATGCGCGTTGTCACTGCTAACATCTGTGCGCCTTAGCAAACTACTGTCAGTTGTTCGGCAGTGTGTCCAGCTGTTAGCAGTGACAACGTGCATTGAGATAAAGTAGCTCCAAGCATTTACGAGGTCTGAGTTTTTGTTCTGTGACGGTTTTGTTTTGCAAATAAATCACTCATTTAAACACATACTATTTTGAGAAGAAATACGTTGCATTTTGGTGACACCAGGAAACCTGCTTGGACTACTTTCGCTTTGACCAAAACTGGACCAGAACTCGACTCACAGGACCCTGTCGAGGGGAAGTCACTGTGGGTGCACCAGAGGAAAGACGTTGATCCCATACAAATTTATGTGAAAAATAGTGAACCATCCCATTAAATTTGGTGAATGTAGGTCAAAGGTCACAAACAACAAAAATGTGTTTCACGCAATGACAACAGATGGGGCAAATCAGGTAAAATGTGTGTGAGGAGGGTACGCCCAGGTACAATAGACACTGTATGGAAACACTTTATACAAACAGTTCCTGATATTTGAGTGGAATCTAGTAAAGTTGAGTAGAGCTGATATCATCTAATGTAAACGCGGCTTTAGTTTGGTATCGTAGTTTTACTAATGATTCCCTACATTGTCTTTATTTTTCAAATTCACCCTTAGATCAATTGTTCCAAACCCTTTTCTGTTTGACCTTTTGCATCAGCACCACACAGCTCTTATTTACTCCTGAGTAGTTTTTATATCGCAATATATATCGTTGCAGTGTTAAAAAAAATTGCCATGTCAGTTTTTTCTAATATCGTGCAACCTTATTTGTGATTTCTGTAAAAAATTCCAATACACATGTTTTAACTTGTGCACATGGCAATAAATTCTATTCTATTAATTAACGCTTGCATATTCCAAAGTAAAATGAGGTCTGAGGCAAGGTGAGATGCATCAGCAACTGCATTTAACTGAAATATTAGTTTTCATGACTTAATTTTTATTAAAAACATCCTGATGGACTGTGGAGGCTGTGAGCGGGCAGTTACATAATGCTCTCAACCTGAACAGTGAACGCGGTTCCTGTTGATTTGTTCATACTTGCAATGAATGCATACGAAAAGGCTGCGTTTTTAATGCAAATGTGTCAGATTAACAGATGTTTCCATTTCCAAGATGCTCCAGTTGAAAAGCATTTTAAAGAGTTGTGCAATTGATGTGAGTTAACAGTGAAACCTATTAGGATATATATATATATATATATATATATATATATATATATATATAAATAAATGTACAGTGCGTGTGTAGAATGGAGCGTTGCAAAAATAAATAAATAATTGAAATAAAAACTTTTCAAACTACTTGCAGCAGATTTGCCGAGTGCAGAGTTCTGTCAAACCCATCTGGTGCCGCTTTAATAAAATGTGTTTCAATGGTGTCACATTTTTCAGGCGGTCTGTGCATTTATGCAACGCCACACATCATGGAGGGGAGGGAACACAGAACAGCAGCAGCAGCGACATGGATAAAAAAGAAAAAAGAAAAAGGAGGGAAAAAATGGAATGTGTGTGTATATGAGCCGGTGGCGGTGGGTGGGTGGGATGATGATGATGGGGGATGGGGGTGCAAAGACAGATAGTATAAATGTCACTTAAAAAGCAGCGTGTTCCTACCAACACGTGATCGACCATAAAAAAACCATCATATTCTTAAAACACTGGAAGCTTCTCTGAACTCATTGAAGTGTTTTGTTGTGATGCTGCTCTTTTTTAGATGTGATTTTACAGCCTCTGAACGCACCATAACTCCCTCCACGAGTACACCGAGTACACCGAGTACACCGAGTACGCCGAGTACGCCGAGTACACCGAGTACGCCGAGTACGCCGAGTACGCCGAGTCCGCCGAGTCCGCCGACTAACCACGGTGAGAGGAAAACAGAGACAGAGGAGCTGACCTCAGATGATGACGCTTTGCTGCTCTTAATGACCAGCATTTCCTACCAGAGAAAAGACGCTCATCCTCTGCCGCGTCACCTCAGCCCTTTGTTTGAACCCAGGGGGGTCAAACATGTGGCCTGGGGGCTACAACCAGTCCTGGAGGGTCAGGTTAAGTGTCCTGCATCTTCAGGAAATTTCCCTTTTCCACATAATTCATTTTGACCCTTGAACTTCTGAGACCTTAGCAGTTCTACAGCAATTGTGTGTGTGTATATATATATATATATATATATATATATATATATATATATATATATATATATATATATATATATATATATAAATAGTACTTTCTTGTAATCAATTAAATTTGTCTTCTGCATTTAACCCATCCTTCGAAGGAGCAGTGGTCAACCATGGGTGGCGCCCGGGGACCCATCTCCAGACATGGAGCCAGGCTCATGGTCAGTTACCTGGCTGGAGGATTTTTACCCTAACAAACATGTTTTTGGGTGATGGGGGAAACCGGAACACCCGGAGGAAATCCATCCAGACACAGGGAGAGAAACATGGAAACAGAAACACAGAACGCCTGCACGGCTGTCTGTTGTTACTGTGAGGCAAGAGCGCTAACTACTCCACTGCCTATAAAAATGAGCCAACAAAACAATTAGTAACATGAACATAGTAAGACACAAATGGAACAAAATTAAAGAGAAAATAATAAAATAAAAAAATAAAAACGTAGAAAAAAAACAAAAACAAATGAGCAACAAACTAAACAAAAACTAAAATTATCTTAGTATTTGTCCTCTTCATATTTTTACCCTTTGTCCTCATGCTGCTTTTGTAAAGTGTCTGAGTATTTAGAAAAGTGCTACATAAGACTGATGTGTTGTCATTGTTATATTTTTATTATTAATAATAATAATAAAAATAAAATAATCTTAGTAAGATTTCTGGAAATAAGATTTTCCAGGTCTATTGTCTAAAAATCAGTTGATTACATCTCACTGAAAAGTTCCTCTTTAGGTTATTCTGTCTTATTTTAAGTCTGATGAGACATTTGGACTAGAAATGAGAAAAATACGCTTGGTAACATTTGGATTTTTGCAGTGCAGAGTCTGAAGGGTTAATGATGTTCCTATAGAAACATTGGAATTTCCACCTGCATCGACCTCCAAATTTATGAATGTTTCAGTGTTGGTTGAGGGGGCGGCATTAGCAGAGAAAAGGCCTCTTTCCCATCATCCTCCGCAGTCACAGATACGACCCCCCCCCCCCCCCCCCCCCTCTCTCTCTCTCTCTCTCTCTCTCAGACCCAACCTGTCAACTCAAACCACAAACAAATACACAAATAAATCATGGGTGGTTTTACTCAAAAATGACGAGTACAACCACCTGCTGGTTTACTATTCCTTATCTTAATCAACCCACAAGTGAATCACATCACTGGAAAGTAGTTATAGATGAGAAAATATTAAAAATGTATGTGCGTCCTGACTCTTTTGGATGGATTTCAGGATCTTGTTCGCCGCCAATGTTTCACAATAAATAAATCCAATGTGGGACTAAGTGGAATCACTGCATGAGCAAATTACAGTAAAGATAATGCATCAAATAAGAAGCTAAATCCAATTCCACAAACGCTTCCCCCCTGAGGTATCACTCTGAGAAGTAAGCGCTCATTGTATTCCTATAGATATCACGGAAATTGAATTTTTAAAGGGGTGAGCATTCTTCATTTTGCTGAACAAAGCCTGCACAGGATGGATTTTCTATCTGCGAACATAGATCTTCCAATAGCATTCAAGCAGCTACAGCACCCCAACCTTTGCAGGCCTGTTAATCCTGGAAAGCGCCGGGCTGGGATGGAGGCGCAAAGGATGAAGATGCCATCCCACGAGTCGGACACAAGCGCTTAACAACACACTTGGGGTTTTTACTGTCAGCTTTTCACAGAAGAAGAAGAAGTGGGTATAAAGAGCTCTGCCATTCGCCCCAAAATGGCCTCAATTTCTATCAATACCAAGTTATAAATGGGGGATTTCTGCAGAAGTGACAAGCAGAGTGTAGACTATTAGAGACATTTTATGTTTTCCATGACAGAGCACATCCTGTACCCTACACACTGCAGCTCCTCCATCTACTGTGGTTCAATAAAGTCAGATCTTATTACACACCGTGATCCTCCAGAGGCAGGACGAGCCTGTCTTACTCACTGTGTCCTGCCATCGATTGTTCAGTTCTGCTGAAGTCCAACGTGTTTACCTGTCAGCGAAACGTACGATAAAACTCAAAACTCCCTCCAGCCAAAGGTCTCTGCAGTGAGATACTGATGCTCTGTTTCTGCGAAGGTCAAAAAGAAAAGACAAAAGCTACAGGGTTAGGTCTGCCAGGAGGTGAGACAGGGTTAAAACTGTCAGACAGACAGGCAGACAGATGGGAACTGCATAAAATATTAAGCTTATTTATGGATTAATCAGCTGTGAACATGCTGAGCTGTGTCCTTAAGACGGTCACTTTTTAATAAAATAAAGGAAGTGGATTGGACTAAAATCCAGCAGCTTCATCACCAAGTTTCAACATCTGATCAATCATGAAAAAATCATGTGATAAAACATGAACAATGGAGTTGATACTAATGAATTAACACAAGGATTTTCAAAATATGGGATACTGAGCCTCCTCTAGAGAACTCAAAAGCTTGATTCAATATGATGCTGCAGGTAGAGGTGGTAAAAACGCACCTCTAAGTGAATTTCTTGCCAGCAGGAAGTTGTTGCATGAAAGAAAACATATCACTGCGTTTCTATTGGTGGACAGGATCCAATCAGAGACGTATCTAATGAGGCATTCCAGTTCCACCTGTAACTCATACTTTTCTGACCTTCTACCAATGAAAATGCTCTGAAGTGTCGTCAAACCTGTGACTTCCCACTCATGAACTCAGGGGCCGTTTACATGAGGACAATTGCAGCTAAATATACAGCATATTTTATCGGAAGTAGCTTTCATGTACACGGCACCATCGGGGTGTGAATATGCACAACTCTGAAGACTCCTTCCAGAGTGGAGCGTATTGAGGACATGCCAAGTCACATCTCCATCTAAACAACAAGAAACGCACATGTTCACTTGTCAATTACATAGTATATGTCAGGCTATGATATTGGAAACTTACCGACATCGTCCGTCCACTCTTTTATCAAATAAGTATCCAGTAGGTGATGCTCCTTTTAAGTGCTCATGTCTTTATGTAGCATTCTAGATCTTGAAAAGATGGATTTAGCATAGTCTGACAGCTCATAATGGCAGTCTACGGACCTCCCTGGCTGCGTGCGCGTCCCAGCACCATTCTGTTTGTCTCCAAACATGCTGCGTATCAGTTATAGACAAGTTTACGCCACAAACCTGGGCGGCGCCATTACCATCCAGATATACAAGCTATATCCCCTGGAAGATGTAAACAGACTTCTATTGCTAGCTTTTTGTGAGCTATAATGTCCTGGGAACATAGTTTTAGTAGTTTGTCTGGAGATGGAGTTATTATCCCCCACCCGAATGTGGTTCAGACCTGGAGGATAATATGACGACGTGGCCCAAAGTAATGTACGGCAAGATTTGTGTGTATTTCATGGACTCCGTTGCAATAGACAAGAAAGCTATGGACAATCTGACAACCTCCGAGGTGTATCAGCATCAGTATCTCTCTCTCTCTCACACACACACATACACACACATGGATAGGGCTGCCAACTCATTGAGGGGAAAATACTGTACACTATGGCAAATCCCATCTGATTCACAGACCTCTGATTTTCTTATATAATCATAAATGGCAAAATAAGAATTTAGTCTCATTTAAAGCTCAGCTCAATACTGGACGTAAGTTTGTTTTTAATATGGGACGACTCCGTATTTCAAGGGACGTTTGACAACCCTACACACAGAGCACTGTAGGCGACCTGTCAATCAAACGTACACATACAGCTCTACTGTCTATGAACATTAGCTTAGATGCTAATCAGCTGTTTTAGCAAAACACCGGTGGCAACGTTAGTGTATGACAACTTCACAATTAACAGTATTGACAGTTTCATAACTAAAGCTTTCATTTCATAGCTAAAGTTGCCAAACTTACCATCAGATTGAAGTTTAAGTCACTTTGTGGAGATAATAGTCCGCTGGGTGAGTCGTAGCCTCTTTGGCTGTAAAGACAGTGTATCCCAAAAATAACTCTAGAAACAGGTTATCATTAGTTGGTCTTTTGTCCACAAAGTGATGGGAACACACAAAAACATTGCAGGGTAAATACTTTAAATTCAATTCCCGTGATTTAGAGGCTTGTGAAAAATTGAAAACACCGGAGGACATGAACATTGGCTCTTTGTGGCAGGTTTGTGGTTAAAACACTCTATCTATCCACTCATTCAGGTGTTTTCTTCAGGTTTTACAACCAACGACTGCACACGTAGGTCCTGAACATCTTTTCCTCTTGTAGATGTCCACAATTTTCTCACTGAAGCACTGCGTTTATATCGGAGTTAACTAATAAAGTCAACCGGAAGCGCAAGAAAGGAAGCGAAGTGCACAATCAGGAAGTAAAGCGGAAATGGGTCAAAGTGCGTTCACGAGCCGTAGGAATTTTTTAATTTTTAAATTTTAGTTAAGACTGAAGCATGCGAGATTACCTTTACGAACTCAATACACTCAACAAACAGGGGCGCATTTACAGTTATTTAATTTTCCCATGCAATCAGGAAATACGCATTGATAAATATAATTTAATATAAAAAATCTGATAGTTGTGGCTTAAGGGGGGGCATCCATGTAGGCCCCTGATCCATGTGGGCACTGACTATATTCAGAGATTATTCAGGTTCCATTTAGTACTTCGTTTAAAATATTCCATGTCCTGAATATTATTGCATTTGTCAGAAAAAGTGGTATAAAATTAAAAAATTAAAACTTCCCACAGCGCCATGTTGAATCGGATTGTAGTGTGTTTGTTTTTCTCACCTGTTTACCTACAGGAAGGCGGCGTTGTCACGGAATTTGCTTGTAATGTTAAAGTACAGCTCGTAATTTAAAGCAAGAGCTTCTGTTTGTAAAACTAATGGGCTTTAGCCATTGTTGTAAAGTTATAAAAAGTCGTGCTCTGGTTCGCTAGTAGAAGTGTCGATCAACAGAGATTTATGTTTTTGGTTTTTTTTTCTCAGAATCACGTCGTGTCTGTTATGATTTTGGGTCAACATTAGCCAAAGATCATCTGTGGATAAAGTGTGGACAGATGTCTCACTTTCTGGTGCTAAGGCAGAATGATCCACCAAAATAATTAGAAATGTGGTTTAATTTATACTTTTATCATGTATTTATTAACCCTTGTTCGCACATCTAAATTATGTACTACATTTTATGATGCGATTTTTTTCTGTTTTCCTGCATACATTTCTTAAACCACCGCAGTTGTCCTCAAAACTACCAAATATGCCAATTTTAATAAATTATGTTATTGTAATTCATGGAAATAATATAAATATTTGTATATATATTGTTATATATGTAAGAGACTTGTAATATCATTAGTATAGATAGATAGATAGATAGATAGATAGATAGATAGATAGATAGATAGATAGATAGATAGATAGATAGATAGATAGATAGATAGATAGATAGATAGATAGATAGATAGATAGATAGATAGATAGATAGATAGATAGATAGATAGATAGATAGATAGATAGATAGATAGATAGATAGATACATACTATTTTGTAAAAGCATACAAAAGTGAATATGAACTGTAATAAAAGTTAATATAAAATAGGAAAACAGTTTGCATCTTAAAACTGAACTGTGTTAGTGTTGAACAGGTCCAACTTCCTGTTACTGACTCTGAACACAGATCACACATTGTCATGCAGTTAATGTTGATTATTTCAGTATATTTTTTTGCTGTTTATGATCTCCTACTGCAAACCATGATTTATTCTGACCCCGTTAAAGCATTCTATTTGAAGATACACTGGTTTAATAGTCTTTGCATTAATATGACATGAGGTACAGGCAGCTTTGCACAGAAACAGCTGTGAGAACTGTGTTTTTATTTTCATATTTTAGTCCATTTCACAGCCTGTACTCTTTTATATTTGTTCAATTGAAGGAGTGGAGCTACTTCTGTGAACTGATCACATATTGAAAAGAACAAATAATAAAAATACATGTAAATTCTGCTGCAGCTGAGAATAACACTGACTTATGTTCCACTGCTGTTAAATGTTTTCTCTCAATGATATTGTTGTGAAAGACACGAAGAAAAAAACGGAGTAAAAGTGGTTGATAATAAAGAGCAGGATGTTAGAGCACAAATGGGTTTACTCCTGGTGTTTAGTAGAATTCTGGACATTTGAACTCGTTTGACCTTTGACCTTACACTGTTCCTTCGTACAGTAAATGACGCCTCATATTCTGTCTCTGTGGAAACATATGTTACTGTTAAAAGAGCAGATTATTTAATGAAACCAGGGTGAGTCACATCCCTCATAGGTACAGGAGTCTGGAAGAAAAACAAACTAATGTAAAAAGGTTCAGCAGAGTCAAAGGGATTTGTAGTTCTTTGAACCTACACATGGAACTACAGTCCTATCATTATGTTGGGCTGGGGAACACAGGTACTGGGTAGGTACTGGGGAGCATACGCAATGGGAACATAGGTACCAAAGAACATACTGGGAAATGTAGGTACCGGCAGAACATAGGCATGGGGCACCTTGATATTGTGGAACACAGGACCTAGGGAACATAGGTACCAGGGAATAGAGGTACTGGGGAACCTTGGTACGAGGAGAACATTGGTAATTGGGAGCATTGGTTTTAAGGAACATAGGTACTGGGGAACATTAGTTGTAGGGAACTCCCAGGAGTCGCAGCGCTAGACCAGCGCTCCTTGTCCTCTTGGATTTTGACTCTGGGGTTCCATTGTAGTAAGATCATAGCTCCTGGGGTTCCTGTCAGTTCTAGAACCTTAGAACCCTCCTCAGCTCAGACCAGAACCCTCCCCACCCTGTCTCTGAAGCCAAGGCCACGTCTGCTTGTTTTTCTGGGATCACCTGGAACAAAACCATTCATAATGCAGGTTGTTTAGACTGCGCAGCGTTCCGGCACACGCTTCAGGGGAACATCATCCATCATCATCCTCCTGTTCCCTTCATCTGTTTCTGCCAAAAGACCTACACGTAACGCCGACATACAACAACATCACCAACTCCCGCTAGAGTCTATATTAAACCTCATAACAAACACAGTTCTCTAAGATTCACGACTGCTCTGGTGATAGTACAACCCAGTTGACTCGTTGTTTCGTTCTTTCCCATAATGCCCTCTGGCTACGGGTACTGTTTATCCCTCAGGCTGTCCAGCTGCACACACACACACACACACGCACACACACTGACTAACTGACTGGTTGTGGGTGTGTGGCGGCGAGTTAAAAAAGCTCACACTGAACATATTTTTGGTTCGAGCATCCTGTTTGCTCAATCATCATTTGTTTAGCGTCGCTCATGCAGATCGGCGTGACAGAACTACAACGGCGAGCAACAGAAATGGAAGCACAAATTAAACCCCAACACAGATGCTGACCATGAAATTTTAATGCCGGCGTACATGAGCAATTTCCATCTTTGCTTTGAGGATAGAGACAGAAAAAAAGAAAAGAAAAAGACGAGCTGATGCATAAGATTAAGGTTGAACAGGATTCATAAACAATAAATTCTAACACTTTTATTTAAGAGGCGTTAAATGCATTTATCCTTGATGGGAATTATTAAGGAAATTCATTAAAAAAAATAATGGCCTTTGATTGTGAGTGATGTAAGTCCTAAAATTAATTTCCTATGCTCATTTTACAAAATTGACCTTTGACCTTTACTTTTTCCCATTAGGGTATATATTTTTACATGAATTAATTCATTCATTATCTGAACCCGCTTTATCCTCACTAGGGTCACGGGGGTCACTGGGGGCCTAATCCAGCTACAATGGGCGAAGGCGGGGTACACCCTGTATGAGACGCCAGTTCATCTCAGGGCTGAACATATATAGACAAACAATCAATCAATCAATTCACACCTATGGCCAATTTTAGATTAACCAATTAACCTATCAATGCATGTGTTTGGATGGTGGGAGGAAACCGGAGTGCCCGGCGAAAACCCACGCGGACACGGGGAGGACATGCAAACTCCACACAGAAAGGTCTGGTACGGGATTTGAACCAGGGTCCTTCTTGC
This sequence comes from Siphamia tubifer, assembly GCA_020466265.1. Lineage (NCBI taxonomy): Eukaryota > Metazoa > Chordata > Actinopteri > Kurtiformes > Apogonidae > Siphamia > Siphamia tubifer. Next base: position 49,725,070 of record CM035787.1, read on the forward strand.
TGTGAGGCACGAGTGCTAACCACTGCACCACCGTGCCACCCTATTTTTACATGAATTCTTAATGTAAAAAACAATTGATAAAAGAACAATGGCTTCATGATCCATGAACATATTGATTAAAAACACTTAGAACATTTCATTTCAGAATGACTCTAAAATCCTAAAAAAAATACATAAAAATATTCATGTTGTTTATGAATTTTGAAAAGGTGTAGCCCAGCCATGCTATCCCTATTCATTCCATGTATGGGTCTAGTTGTGTTTCATAGTCAGGGGAGGCGGGGCTTAAAGGTTGTCTTTCAAATCCCTCTGTATGCAATAGGACGGTACTACAAACAATCAGTGTAATCTGTAGGATGATGTAATTACAGCGCCAGATAGGAGTCCGGAGAAAGTTACGAATGACTAAACAAAATGGTGGATTATGGATCTTCATGACTGTTGTCGCTTTTGTAAAAATAATTTAAAGATTACTGATGTTTTCTCGCATTCTTCACTCATCTTTGATAAAAGGAAATCATCACGAAGTTGGGAGCCATCTATCGTCATTGTTGTTCTTCTTCTATGGTTGTTTCCGGTTGTTTCTCTACGAACCCGCCCTCTGACTCTATACTTCACCATGATTCGTCGGCCAGTTTCAGGGAAATCTAGCCAAAAGTTACTTTGAGCATAACTAGACTACTACGGTAGCAAATGAGATTTTCTGCCGCTAGGGGCGTCTAGTGCGGCTAGGCTAGAAAAGTTGATGAACATAAGGTTGAATTGATGACTACATATGAAATATGGTTCAAGAGGCATGTGACGGCCCCCCTTTGGATGTTTGGTTGGTATTGTTGCAGGTGCTGAGCCAACGAGAGGCACCTGTGGCGCCAGTGCACACCCTACTTAAGGGGCCTCCGGTAGTAATGCAGCAGGCTCGCTGGACTCCGGTGCTGGAGTCCCCTGCTCCTCTGATCTGGTTCTGGTCTAGTCTCATCTGATCTGGTTCTGGTCTGGTCTCATCTAATCTGGTTCTGGTCTGGTCTCATGGCTCAGTTGGGAGAGCGGGTTGTCCATTGACCGAAGGGTTGGTGGTTCGATTCCTGCTCTGTCCTAGTCAGTCCGTTGTGTCCTTGGGCAAGACACTTTACCCTGCTTGCCTCCAGTGTCAGACACACTGGTGTATGAATGCGTATGAATGTTTGGTGGGGGTCAGATGGGCCGTAGGCGTGAAATGGCAGCCACGCTTCTATCAGTCTGCCCCAGGGCAACTGTGACTACTTATGTAGTTTACCACCACCAGAGGGAGCATGTGAGAGTGAATGATATAATAACAATAATGTAAAGCGCTTTGGGTTTTTTTTTTAAACATTTGAACAGTTTTAAAGAAGGATTTGTAAATTTTTTTTAAAAGTTAGACTATTTAATAATATTTTTTATTGGTGATTTATGTGTGTTTTATAGTTTAAAAATGCATATGACCCGTCATGTGCTCTTATCTCCTGTACTTCCTTGTTGCATCACATGACATCAGGATTTTAAATAATATTTAATTTTATTGGTTAGACAGGATGTTAGGTGACACATTTATGCTACAATATGATTGGTTAGAAGCTTGTTTTATTTTTTAAAGCTGTTTTTTAAGGGTTATTTATAAATGACGTAGTCCCATAGAGGGTTAATATAAGTTCTACTAATGTTTTCCATGTACCTAAAGTAGAGACACATGGGAGCATCTAAACTCCTTTATCCTTTATCCAACTCCACAAAATAATAAGCTTAAACTTGTTAAAATGTAAAGTGCAACCATTTATAATGAGGTAAACACAAGCGCCGTCAGATCAGAAACAGCCTGTTTTTTAATACCTAAGACTAATGGGCAAATTGTTTTCATGAGACAGTGCCAGACACGTGGGCAGGAGATAAGGATTTAAGCATTTGTTGTGCTGCTGCGGCAAAAATTCAACACAAAAAAGGGATTTGGAGAAGAAATAGTCAAATATTTAACATGAAATAAATATTGATGAGGCAGGTACAGGAATGAAACATTTAATCTGCTTTTTGTTTGTTTGTTTTTTTTAACTTCAAATGCAGCCCAATATGATCTTATCTGGGACAAACTAGTAAAATACCAGGAAAATAGAGATTAGGTGTTGTAGCATAAGATAATAATTTAAATGTAATATAAGTTCATAATGTAATAATGTAATGACTCACACACTCACACAGATACTCACTGTCAGGATGCAGACTCATGAATAGTAACAGTAATAAATACTTAAAAGAAGTTAAATAATTAGTTAAATAATAAATGTCACTCCAAACACATGTTTAAATAAATAAATAAAAAAACATTACAATAGTTTTTCTACCCTTCTCTCAGTGGTTCCTAAAACCCCACAGTTGAAACACCAGTGGCAGGAGCGTACGCACAAATGGCATCCACAGGGGGCGGAGTCTTTAGGGAGAGATGATGATGTAATACAAATGACCCCACACACACACACACACACACACACACACACACACACACACACACACACACACACACAAACACACAAACACACACCTCCCCCTCCCCTGCAGATTCTCTATGGTTATTTTTAATTTTGCAACTGGGAGTACAAATGTTGACAGACAAACTCCGTTGGAAGCCTCAACACTGCCACTGCCCCCCCCACCCTACCCCCACCCCAAATTTACCCCTCCCCCACCCCACCACCACCACCACCACCACCTACCTGTGGGGGCTCAGAGGTGTCAGGCTGTAAAGGTTACAGCCCCCCACCCCACCTCCCACCCTCTCTACTCCTCTCAAGTGTTCAGCTCCAGGGTTCTCACCTGGAACAACACACACACACACACACACACACATATATACACACACACACACACACACACATACACACACACTTCCACTGTCAGAGTAAAGTCTTGACATTGGTCCGTGTGATGATTTTTTTTAATCCACAATTTGATGAAATAATCAATAAACGGAGTCTGATGTTCTGGGTGAAGAACAATTATTACTTCAACCAAGGAGGTTATGTTTTTGCCAGAGTTCATCTGTCTGTCTGTCTGTCTGTCTGTTCATCTGTTTGTCTGTCTGTCTGTCTGTTCATCTGTTTGTCTGTCTGTCTGTCTGTTCATCTGTTTGTCTGTCTGTCTGTCTGTTCATCTGTTTGTCTGTCTGTTCATCTGTCTGTCTGTCTGTCTGTTCATCTGTCTGTCTGTCTGTCTGTTCATCTGTCTGTCTGTCTGTCTGTCTGTTCATCTGTCTGTCTGTCTGTCAGTTATCAAGATAACTCAAAAATGTATGGACGGATCTTGATGAAAGTTTCATGACGTGTTGGGGGTGTCACAAGGAACAAATGATTTCTCAAAGCAGATGGCGTCATGGTGGTCAGTCAGTCTGGTTGGAGCCATTATTCTGCATTAACACCATTTAAACAAGGTTCGTAATTTAGTGAATTAACAGGTGGAACGTCTGATTCAACTTAACATCGCACCAATCTTAATGACTGTAGGCTACATTATTATCTAGATCATCTGTCATTCAGCTTTATCACTTCACTTTTAGACCCCTTTCATTTTTGGTTAGTTTGTTGTTAGCTGTAGTTTTTGCCCTCTGCTTTTCATGCATTCAAGTCTGAAAGTAAACATTGACATTTGAGTTTCGGATCAGCGACTGGCGGCTCACTTCACAGCCGTAATAATATCTTTTGCTGGGTGTTGATTGGTGTCGCATTTTGTAATAAACTGCTTTAACGCATTTTATAATAAATGTTGCCACATTATGTAATAAGTTATTCCATTTTGCAGCAGCAGGTGCTTTGGTGGTGTAGCATTAAAACTCAAGGAGCTGTTTGGGAAACATTCCAAGTGATTTATTGTTTGGCTAGTAATTAGACGTATTAGACATGGACAATTAGAAGTTACAAATGTATTTTGGAAATAGAAAAATGTGTTGGGGCAGTTTATTACAAAATGTGGCAGTTTATTACAAAACAAAATGAAAAAGTTATTACATTTTGGACATTTATTACAAAATGCACCGTTATTACAAAATGTCGTCTGCATTAGCATGACACAAATCACTACAGTGGTAGACTGTCTGCCCCACCTGAAACTTCCACCAACAGTAACAACTGACACCATTAACATTATCATACTCACAGATTCCAGTACACACTTTCAAAACAGCCCCAACTAATTCTTTATGCTCCTTTTAACTCATTTCACCCACTTCCAGAACACATTAGGAGCAAATAATCTCACATTTTCTACAGGCTCTGTCCTAGTTTATTAAATAATTGAACATACAGTATAAATGTAAGCTTAAATATGCATATATATATATATATATATATATATATATATATATATATATATATATATATATATATATATATATATATATATATATATATATATATATATATATATATATATATATATATACTTATATAGTCACAACCTCATTTTTTGCTTTTCCTAATCTTAACAATAGCATATTATAATATTGTTGGGAGTCAATATTTGTGACTGATTTGTTATTTTGGATGTTGTCCATTCAGTATCTCATTAACAGATTAGTGTATTTCAGTCCATATGGATGGAACGTCAAACTCAAACACCCTTCAACCACTGAAATGCATTTTGGCGACATTTTCAACTGCGTCCTTAATCCAACACATCACAATAGCATGATTTACCAAACAGTGCCCAGTGCAAAAACTGATAACGTGGTTTATAGAAGAGACAGTAAACTAAAATTAAAATGGAGTAATCTGCAGCCCAATCCTCTCAGCGCTGAAAGGACAATGTTGGATAAAGCAACAAAGGTCTGCAAAACTGGAGGTGGTCGGGATGAATGCACCACTGAATATTTCTGTGTGAATCATACATTTGTATTAAATTACTATTATATTTATATGTTTTTAACACAAAGAGAGGTTTTTGATGCACTCAAAGCAAAAGAGAGAGAGAGAGAGAGAGAGAGAGAGAGAGAGAGAGAGAGAGAGAGAGTCTGTGGAATTGAATGTTTGGAAACTGATGAAAACGTGTGTGAATGGAAGAGTTGAACATTATTGTCAGGTCAGAACATAGAACAGAACCAGAGTTTAAAGGAGAGCTTTTTATCTTTGTATTACGACTGAAATCAGAAGAATATGGTTCAGTTCACTTCAGTTTGTTGCCATTTGCAGTAGAAAACCACAGTGGATGGAAAAAAAAATCTAAATCTTACCGAGTTTATTCTTCTCATTTCTAGTTCAAATATTTAATCACACTTGAAATAAGACACAATCAACTAAAGAGGAACTTTTCAGTCAGATATAAGAACTGATTTTTGAACAATAGATCTGGAAAATTTCATTTCAAGAAATTAAATTTTTTTCACTTGTACTTAAATTTCCTGCAAAATACCCAAAAATACAATAAAAATACGACAAAAATACAATAAAAATACCACAAATGCAAAGGAAAAAAACAGGTCATGTCAGGCACAAAAAGACCCATTATTATTATTATTGGTATTAATATATATATATATATATATATATATATATATATATATATATATATATATATATATATATATATATATATATATATATATATATATATATATATATATATATATATATATATATATATATATATATATATATATATATATGTATATAACTTGCAGAGAACACATATAATCGAAATCCCAAAGCCTGTCATGGACTCATAGTTCCAACACATACGTCACTAAACCCCAAACTGTCATTTCTACATCACTGCTGGTGGAGATAAAAGTGTTATGTTTATTTCTGAGGCTCAGACTTCCCATTATCCAAGTCTTAATACTTTACTAAACTGACATAATTCCTTCCTGGATAGAAATCTATGGAATAAGTGAACTATTCCTATGAGACAATAATATAATAACTTTAGCTGATTTCAATTTAATGAATGAACAAAACACTAACAACAACTAAAAAAACAAAAAAACAGGAGTGAACCAACATAATGAAATATTCTTCAAAACATTACAGAGCTGAGAAATTTTAATTGACCTCAGTGGTGTTGGACTAAAAATATGATATGTGTTATTTTATCAGTGGTGAATTTAGTCCTGCATAAATACACAGATAAACAGAAATAATAGAATTATGTTAAAACACTGATGGGATCCAGGAAACTCAGATAACGGCAGGAAATCACAAAGAAATGCACACTGAGACCAATATAAAATAACATAACATAACATAACATAACATAACATAACATAACATAACATAACATAACATAACATAACATAACATAATATAACATAACATAACATAACATAACATAACATAACATAACATAACATAACATAACATAACATAACATAACATAACATAACATAATATAACATAATATAATATAATATAATATAACATAATATAATATAATATAATATAATATAACATAATATAATATAATATAACATAATATAACATAACATAACATAACATAACATAACATAACATAACATAACATAACATAACATAACATAACATAACATAACATAATATAACATAATATAATATAATATAATATAATATAATATAATATAATATAATATAATATAATATAATATAATATAATATAATATAATATAATATAATATAATATAATATAATATAATATAATATAAAGAAATAAACCCTGAGACTGAAGATGTTTATAAACCTTTAAAGGTACGGTAGCAGATCTACTACGGCTGTGGCTCAGTTGGTAGAGCAGGTCGTCCAATGATCGAAGGGTCACCAGTTGTAAAGCGCTTTGGGCACTAAGTGTTGTATAAAATGTGCTATATAAGTACAGTCCATGGAAAAGAAAACACTGTGAGCCGCTCATTATCTTTAAAAATCTCAGTGAATGTGTCCCAAACTTATTTTTTTGTCTGTATGTCTCCTGTCCCAACTGGACTTTCTCTCTTACCCCCTTCATACCATAGGATACTGACCACGTTGTACGTCACCTTTATAGAAATTCAGTAATAAATAATATTTACCAGGTAATTTTAATGTTTATCTCAAACGACAAATGACCCGACCTGAATATCGTTAACAAAATTTTCGATGACCTCCAGCTGACTCACTTGGGTTCAACCCGTCCATCACTGGTCCTTTTGTTAATTTGGTCAGCTCACCTGGGTCCTTCTTTCCTTTGAAACTTTTGGGGTTCCTTTTTGTTTTGTTCTGGGCACGGGAAGGAGGGTTAATTCAGTAAAAATTAATTTGCTAAAAAATAAAATAAAGAACTTTTACAAATTTGAAGCCTTTTTATCTCATGTACTCTCTATTAAATATGCTGCATCCTCTGGGTCATAACAATTGCAGCAGCTAAAACACATGGTCCACACACAGCAGGTGGTGAACCCATCTGTACAGGTCGGGTCACTTCTAGTTTTGGGTTGATCCTTTGGTCCAGATGAGTCCTTCAGCTCCTCTTTTTCACTCTGGGCTAACTATGGACTCCAACACCTCTTATCACTGACCTCTAATGTGAAGCCTCGGTAACAGAGGGTCCTAAAGCTTCTCTGAGCACCAATTTTCCCTGATGATTTTCTGAGCTGATGAGAGGCTCTCACATCAGCCCATGTAATAAAGAGGACCCTCCAAAACAACAGGACATGAGTGGCTTCTTCAAACCCAAATATAGACACAAAGAGGACGACGCCCACCGGTATACTAATCATGATCAGGAAGATTTAGACGTGGATCAATACCTCCCCCTTCCCTTCGACCCTACAATGAGGTTGAGTTTAATTTATGATGCGTTGCCACGGAAACAGCTGACTTCACAGGGTCAAAAGTGCACAGAGGTGTGGGGCGGGCGGGCATGTGGGTGGGCTGTGGATGTGACGGTAGGCAGACCTGTCGAGCGGAGGTGGTAATTGGTGTTGATAATAGTTTTTCAGAAGGGGTGGGGGTGGTGGGGGGGGGGGTGGTGGTGTGAAGCCTCTTCAATGCTCTTCTGTCAGTGTAAATTACTCAGGTTGATCCACACAGTTACGAAAGCAGGCGTTTGGGTTTGTGTACACAGACACAAGCTTAAGCATGAGGTCATGTCAGGTACAACAAACACTATCATTATTATTATTATTATTATTGATATTGTGGTAACAATTTACAGTGTGGATCGGTAATAAAGTGATCATTTCTTTGGTAATTTTGATGTAATTTGATGATAATAATGCCTTTATAACTGCTTATGACAACTCATTTCCATGCAGTTTCCAGTTAGTCACAAAACATCTTTCCTTGTCAAGTATAATGAAATGGTAATTATTTGAAAGTACTCAAATTACCCTAAACCAAAGTACAATAAGAAATACCAAAACTGTAGAGAAAAAAAAACTACACAAAACATTAAAATCCACTAAAATTCCCTAAAAAAAAAACATTCACAAAAATGAAAAGTCCAAAAGTTATTCAAAAACATTTGTAAAACGCAGAAAAAAAACAAAAAATTACTATATGTATGCAATTAACATTTTTATTCAACACTTTCGACAGGGCGGGAACTCAAGGGAATTCAAGTGGAATGAATTGGTGAAATATTATGTGTATTACACATTAAAACATTACAATAAACACATTGAGTTTTACAGAATTTTTAACAAAACGAAAAAAATGGTTGTCACATTTTAGTTGACTAAAATTATTTTAGTCGACTAAAATTATTTTAGATTTTGTCGACTGAAATGTTATGAATTTTGGACAAATGAAACTAGACTAACACTAAAATGATTTAGATGACTAAATTGTGACTAAAACTAAAATTACATTTTTGTTATGAGACTGAAACTAAATGTTCTGGGATTGAAGCTGAATCCAAGTTGAAGTGAAGCCTTTCAGTTACTTTAGCATAAGCACTGTTTACCACTGACACCAGGAAAGGCATCTGATTCTATCATAGAACTATGCAAATGTAAAATGAGCCACAGGAATCATTCTATTTTACATAAAATGTGTGAAGTAACATCAGTGACTGCACTGGGCGTCACGTCCTGCGTTCCCTTCTCCAGTTGGTATCAGATGCATCACACAGAGGAGGTAAATAGAATCACCCACAGCACAGCTAAACACACTTTTCAACTTCCTACATTATTTTACACTGACTGTGTCAAAACAATCTACATACATTCAAACAGTTCTACTTCCTGTCACTTCCTGTCATTTATTCATTATTTGTTTCCAAAACCAAAATCAAAAAGCGGACAATGATGTAGTTTTTAATTTTTCCTTTTTGTGTTTGAATGAATAATAAAAAAATATGGACGATGGCCATTTTCTGTTTTATCCAATTTTGACCTGAATCAAGTTGAATAAACCGGAAATGACTGTGACTCAGTGATGAAGATGGAAACCTATGTTCTATTTAGGAAAACTAAAAGAGTCACCCTAAGCCATAAAGTTATCTCATATCAGAAAATAATGATCTTCAAGTCCAGTGGCCATGTTACCTTCGGTTGCTAAGGTTAATTTCTGGTTTATTCAATTTGCTTCAGGTTAAAATTGTACAAAATGCACATTATCTGTTTGTTCCATTATTCATTTAAACACCATATTTGATTTGATTTAATTTCAGAATGATTTTAAAATCAGAAAAAATACCTGAAAATATTCATGTTGGTTATGAATTCAGAAAAGTTGATGAACATAAGGTTTAATGGACGACTACAAATAAAATGTGTTTCAAGGGGCTAAAGTTTTGTGTGAAGTAGGATTTTTTAAAAACCTTTTGAGTGTTTTCAAGAAGTATTTGTAGATTTCTTCATATAAAATGACTAAAATAGTTTTAAAAAATCTAAGTTTCGGCTATATAGTAATATATTTATTTATTTTAATAATATTTTAATGGTGATTTATATGTGTTTTTGGACCATGACACTACTACCCAACATGTGCTCTTGTCTCATGTACTTCCTTGTTGCATCACATGACATTAGGATTAAAAAAAAATTGTATTATTATTTTATTGGTTAGACAGGATTTCAGGTGACAAATGTATGCTACAATATGACTGGTTACAGGGTTGCGTTATTTTTTAAAGTTGTTTTTTAACCATTATTTATAAATGACGTAGTCCCATAGAGGGTTAATGTTCTTATTGCACTAAAACAAAGAGGAAAAAGTTCTCAGTATTTATACGCCATGATGCTATTACTTTAGTTTTCCGACCCACTTGAGATCCAATTGGGCTGAATGCAGCTCAGTTTGACACCTTTGTTCTCAGGGATCGTGTGAATCACAGAGGCGAAGTAAAGTGGAGCCCAGATTTTTCACTATCTGTTGATTTCAGTGTCAGAACCGCCAGAGTTCTGCATTTTCTTTGGAATTTTAACGGGACTGGGACAGACTGGGCCAGAGGGAGAACACTTATCTTGTCACCCTCTGCAACTCTACAAAGGTCAGCAAACGGAGCTCGAAGGAAGCCCCTGTACTCTCCACTCACTTTAATTAAAGACTTCTACTGGACAAGAGTTAGCAATTAGAGTGTCTCCACAACTACTGTATGTCCCCAGGGAGGTACCAGGAGGAACTCCCACTCACCCATTAATGTTTAAACTGGACTGATTGAGCTGAATTATTCAGTGAATCGCTCATCCTCTATGGGTAAGTACTTTCTTGTTGGATTGGATCTCAGTACGTTTGACTTTATAGGCAGCAGCAGCGGCTGTTGAATTGAAACATCAAGATACTAAATTTGGAAACTTGGCGTAGAGTCAAAAACATAAAGGGCTCAAGTCAAGAATCATTAAAAGTACGATGACTTTGATTAAGTCTATGAATTGAACCACGGTCTCTCTAGAGATTATATTAGATGAGTTTGCATCCAAATGGAACTAATTCTAACTGGATTTACAGACATTTGGCAAAAGAATATACAATTTGTTTTGTCTCATGGAAATATTAAGAGCTGGTTTATTATTTATTACATAAATAATAAACATGTTTCAGTCTTAGTTGAGGAATAGGGCAACATAAAGGTGGTAAAAAAAAAACTATTTACATTCTGTACTCAAGTAAAATTACAGCTACTGGTGTAAAAAAATACTCTGGTAAATTAGAAGTACTGATTCAATTCCTTTGCTTTGAGTAAAAGAAAAAAAATATGTGTAACTTCTGAATTGTAATAAAGTAAAAAGTACAACTGCATTTTTGCTGTGGATAAAATAATACTTATTTAATCAGGAAAAGTAATAGAAGTTTCAAAATTATCCAAAAATAAAGCAGTTAAAAGTGAGTTAGTTTGTAGATTATGTGTTTGAGCGAGTCACAGTATTTATGGATATGGGCAGGAAATTTAGTAAAAAAAAAATACGAGGGGGGGGGGGGGTCACAGTTGAGATATAAAACCATCATTTTGAGATTTTTTAAAAAAGTTATAAGTATGAGATTCTTTAAAAATTTAAAATTATGAGAAAAAAGTTCAAGTTTAGCTTTTCATGGATTGGTTCAGACCATACTCTGCCCCCTTATTATTAATTATTAAAACATTATTAATGTTCATTAATGTTTTTGCCAGAGTTTGTCTGTCTGTTTGTTAGCAAGATAACTCAAAAACGTATAGTTGGATTTTGATGAAAATTTCAGGGTAGATTAGTGGGGGGGGGGGGGTCATATTAAAACTAAGCACCAAAGGCTGAAGAATTTTTAATTGAAAGTTTAATTAATTGTGATCACAGATGCAAGTCAATAATGGGCAACGATAAAAACACACAAAGATGTTAAAATGTGGGAAAAGAGATGTTAGAAAAAATATACAAATGTTATAAAAAGGTTTATTCACATATACAGATAAAGAGGTCTGTAATATTTAAAAATATATGTATGTTTAAGAACAGACATGGGGGGTTGGGGGGGTCATGCAATCATGCATTTTGAAAACCTCTAGTCTAAATAATTGTTGTTAGAATAGTCTGGATTTTCTGAAATGCATCTGAATGTGAACCCTGTTTTCTTCTGCCCTGCAAGAAAAAAAAAATCATCAATAAACAACCAATCGTTAATTTCTTTCTCATTGAGTTTATGAAGGTTTTTACATCTTTATCAGTGTGACCTGGAAGACAGAAGGGAGAGGTGTCGATAATTAGATGAATTAAACATTAACAATACCATGCCAAAAGGTGATTATTGCAAAACTAAGAACCCTTTACAGCTCGAAAAAGATGTTTAATTGCTTCAGTTGGAAAAAAGGTGGATTTGTGTAAATGTTTGCAGATGGGTTTTGGACTCTAATCACTTTTCCATTGACCCTCGAATTACAAAAATATTACGTGTGTGTAAAAATGTCTCTAATGGAAAAATTACAATTTTGGCAAAACCCTCATTTTTAGATTAAAAGTATTTGTGGGTGTGTAGCGTAAATGGTATATTATACAAAACTAGAATGGAAAGACCTTTATTTTGGAACTATAGTCAGGTGAATGTAACCCTCCTGTTATTGACCCCTTTTAAAAGTTTTAAAATCTAGGAAAACTAGTTAAAAGTACTTTTTAAATATGAATGAATGAATGAAAGAATGAATGAAAGAATGAATGAATGAATGAATGAATGAATGAATATCCTCTATTGTCACTGTACTTATGTTACAGTGATATTCTTTATATTCTTTATATTTTGTGTGTAATCGACTCTTTATGTATTTCTTATTTATTTTATTGAAACTTTATCATGTATGTATAATCAGTTTATCTTGTACTTTTGTAATTTTATAATTTTGTACAATCAAATCTTAATGTATTTCTTATTTCACCCTTGTCTTAAAATTGTATTTTAAGTTTTAATCAATGTGAAGCACTTTGGGCTACAGGTTTTGTATGAAAGGTGCTACATAAATAATGTTTATTATTATTTTATTTTTTTTATGCAGTACCCCCCCACACACACACATACACACACAGTGCAACATGACAAAAAGCTAGATAATAGCAATAATATTATAAATAACATAACAGGCACAACAAATATAGACACTATTATTAACTATATAAACACACACACACTTACAAACATATATACACACATATACATACAAAATAAATAAATATTTAAAAGTTCAAGACTTTAAAAGTTACTTTTAAAATGAAACTTCATCTGCCTTAATGAGTGTCATTAACATATAATATTAAATATAATGTTAAAATGGTTCATTTCACATATTAGTGATCCCCCTTCATGTTTATATCACATAGATACTGTTTATCATCTTTTAAAATGTAAAATAAAATAAACTAAATAGAAAAACAGACATATCAGTAAAGTTCTCCACATATACTGTATATCTAATGGAAAAATGTCCTGTCCATCATCAGGTGATAAAGATGATGGAGATACTGGTACATGTGTGTGTGTGTGTGTGTGTGTGTGTGTGTGTGTGTGTTTGTGTGTGTGTGTGTGTGTGTGTGTGAAAAAGAACACCTTCCACTGATTTTGAAGATGACAGTATGAGTGTCTGTACAGTGAATGTCCTTGATTATGTAAATATATCACACAGCCGCAGCCTCTATGGCACAGCACGATTTGTTTGTCTCCTAAGATGCCCTTATTGTGGTGCGCTTGTTACCAAGGTAACCGCTGTTTTCACAATGAGAATGTGTAGGATGCCAGCAGCGATGCCAGAATTTGGTTGAATATAGATAACCCAGGCTTTACTCACACACTGCAACACATTTGTTTAGAAAATGGACCAAAGGCTGCAGACGTGTGAGTGGACTTTAATAGAAACACATCTTCAGTAGAGATCACAAAAGGTTATATTGGAAAGAGATGTTGTTGTTCTGTATAATGGATTTGGATCTATATCTCACACTTTGAAAACTGTATATTCACTGTCTGGACCCAAGGCGACATATCACCTCCTCTGAAAGACTGATGTTGAACAAGCTTCAGTGGGTCATGAAATACATTCTAGTGAGTAAATAGGAAAAATGACATTATAAATTAGAGCTTTCAAAGAACTAGACTTGTAACAATTTCTTTGTTGGCACTGAGGGAAAAGCATTAATCATAACAGAGGTGAAGGAATGGGGTTTATTCAAGCAAATGCCCAGAATTCCAATCATTCCTTAACATTTTCACTAAGTTTAGATGTCACATTGATCACTTTTATTTCAATTATCACCCATTATAGCCCACTGGACTTGAGTGGTGGAGCACTGACCTGGAAACTCTACTCATTTCCCATCAGGGTAAGTTAACCTTTAGCCCTTCGCACAACCATAAGGTGAGATTCTGAGTAACTAAATATGTGAGGAACATAAATGTGTGTGTGTGTTTGTCTAAAATAGCAAAACAAGAGGGAAAAAAAGTAATATTAATAATAATAATAATGGAGCGCTTTTCAAGGCACCCAAAGCGCTTCACATTAGTGTTCCATTATTCATTCACTCTCACATGCTCCCTCTGGTGGTGGTAAACTACATATGTCGTCACAGTTGCCCTGGGGCAGACTGACAGAAGCATGGCTCCTCTGACCACCACTGAACATTCATACTCATTCATACACCAGTGTGAGTGACACTGGAGGCAAGGAGGGTGAAGTGTCTTGCCCAAGGACACAACGGACTGACTAGGACACAGTGGGAATCAAATCGCCAACCCTTTGGTTAATGGACGACCTGCTCTACAACATGGCTGTATTCACAGAATGCCTAATCTTGTCCCTATTTTGTGCGAATCTCAAGTTTCTATGACAACCCGTTCTTGAATTAAAGCCAATAATGTGATTTGGACCTTTCTCCTAAATGAGACTTTGACCTTTTGCAATATTGATAATTTCGTTATATGTATAGATGCGTCAGTGTGTTTAATATTCTGATAAATCCAGTATTGATTAAGTTATAGCATGATTTGTCTTTGTTTGACACACACAAACAGTATTATAGAAGTTAATTTTGTGACATGTCACCTTTGACCTCCAGAGATCTCAAAAACTATTGGTTGTAGGTGATAACATCATTATAAGAATTTTATAAATCTTCATTCCATATTGTTTGGTACCAATCTGAAAGTTCTCTGACCCTCTGTTCTTGAGTTATAACCCAAAATGAGATTTTGATCTTTTAGTTAATTGTGACCTTGACCTTTGACCTTTTCTCAAATGGGTCATTGCATCAGATGTGCATTAGCTCTATGTATTTGTCCATGTAATTTCATGGTGATATCTACAGAGTTATAGCATGATATGTCTCTGCTGACACACACAATAATCTAACCCAACCAATTTTTGGACAAGATTAAAAATCACGTTAATTCAGGCAATGGACAGGCTAAGTCACGCCCTTCTACTTCTGGTCCATGGGTGCTTAGCTCGCAAAAAATTTGAATGGGAGTGAATGGAGCGAGTCAAGTTAAATTCTGATTCCCTTTGACAAGTGCTCTGATATTCACATATGACATAATAAATATTTGATGTGTCATAGACAGACCACCTGTTTTTGATAAGAAGCAAATGTGACGTTAGGTTTTATGTGGGTTTAGTAACAGACTACAATGAGTGGCGTATGTGACGTCACACTCCGCTCAGCTGTGGAGTCTGTGGTGACGTCACATGTTCTCCAGGCGTGTAGTCCAAATTATTAACAAATGAATCAGCCGTTGGTTAATAGAAGCAGTTGAAACACACATCAATAATTATCATTTATTACAAGGTACAACATGTGTGTGATTCAGGGCACATGAGTAAGGTCATGTGATGTTCATGAAGACCATTGGCTACTTTTTAAAAATGTGGGTCAAGAAGAGGGTCAGGTGCGTCCTTTTCAAATATTTTTCTTGCGGTCCAAGTTGTGGGCGGGGTAATTAAAAAAACAGTTGTTTATACATTGATCATGTAAACCTTTCCAATTATGTCTAATAGTTGTTTTAAACTAGTTTGGTTCAGAAGTTCTGATTCCAAAAGCTGTAAAATGTTGGTATCATATCTGATCCTAATATCAGATGCTTTATTTTAAAATTCAAACACATTTTTAAGGCAGAGAGGAATGTATCATTTAATTAAATTTACATAAGGTTTAAGGTGCCTTTCCTGATGCTGGACTTGGAGCTCATTTATTTTCTCTGTGTCATTACCTCAGTCTGCTGCATTTGTGAGCAGGTTTCTACTGACATTTAACATTTTCACATTTGACGACTGAACAAAACATTGCAGCAAATAACACACATACGCTTGAAGAATGAACACAGTCATCTCAGGAGACCAAGGAGCGCATGTAACAATGGATGCCACAATTATGTCCCCACAATGGCATAAAAATGAGGCCAAAATTGACATTTGGTGCCAGCGGGCCGATAATCATACGGATCCAGGACAGTAGTTGGTCATTAGAGCTGTCAATCACATCAAATAATGTGTTAAAACCAAACTGACAAATACGGTAAAATCAACCATCAATGTCTGAAAAAACCTTTGGGAAAAAAAACCTTAATGGATGAGTTTTATTTTGGCTTAAAGGGATTTTCTGGTATTAAAAATAAGTTTAGCTCATTTTTAGATGATTGGGATTACCGTATTTTCTGGACTAAAAGCCGCTACTTTTTTGAGGTTTATACAAAGGTGCGGCTCTTCTGTGGATTTTTCTTCCACCACTAGGGGCGCTCTAACTGGAATTAGAATGAAAACTACTAAAACAATCAATATAAAGAAGAATACGCTACTTTTTCTTTAGGCGCATTTCTTAGGTTATTCATATATAAGATGCCTTAAGTTAGTTCAAAAGCATGAGATAAAAAGTTAAAATCATTAGATAAAAAGTAAAAAATTCTAAGATAAAAAGTTAAATATTATGAGATAAAAAGTACAAATTATGAGATAAAAGTGAAAAAATTATGAGATAAAAGGAAAAAATTATCAGATAAAAGGAAAAAATTATGATATAAAAGGAAAAAATTATGAGATAAAAGGAAAAAATGATGAGATAAAAAGAAAAAATTATGAGATTAAAAAGAAAAAATGATGAGATTAAAAACAAAAAATGATGAGATAAAAAGTCAAAATTCCAAATTGCTAAACACAAACAGAATTAATCCATATATAAGGCGCTCTGGATTATAAAGTACACTGTGGGTTTTGGAGAAAATTAAAGTCTTTTAAGTGTGCCTTATAGTCTGTAAAATAGAGTATTACCAACTGGCCAGTGTCAACAAACATGGTGACAGTTTTCCCAACATTCCTCTCCAGGACAATCCTGATGAGACTAATTGGATGAGTTTATTCACTTCCGTCCACAGATGTCGTTCTGCACTAACAGCTGTTGGCTTTATTTGGGAACAGACTTCGAAAAAAAAAAAGTCAATTCAGATCTGGCTTCACTTCAACGGGCTGCGAAGGAGAAAGGGAAGTGCATTTGTGCCGTACATTCATCACTTTCCCAGCTCTTCGTCTTTCACTGACATTTTGTTCTGGTTTGGAGACAGAGGACGTGTCTTTTTAGGACTGAGCGTGTCAGCGGTGTCGGTGCCTCCGCTTTCTAATCACACCTTCTCCACTCAGATTCAGGACGACTGGGACAGGAGCTGTGTGTTCGGCTTCATTAAAGGCCCGTCACAGAGTTGGGACCGGGACTGGTCGCCATAGAAACAGCCTCGAACAAATGATGACGACCTACATTCTTCATGCCTGAAAGAACAACAGCTGCCCAAGTCATCTAATTAACACCAAGTCTGGTTCTGGCACAAAACAGGATTTGTTCTACAGGTGCTCAGTTAACAAGAGAGTTCAACCTCAGCCCGTTATGAACCAGATCACAATCGTACTGAGTATTATGGGATGTTCCAACACAAGCATTGTTATTTTAGTAAAGATCCAAACATCCACCGTCGACTAAAAGCATCGACTGATCTGAACTGTTTATAACGGCTGTGGCTCAGTTGGTAGAGTGGGTCGCCCAATGACTGAGAGGTTGGTGGTTCGTGTCCCAACTCTGGCTGTCTACATGTTGAAGTGTCCTTGGGCAAGACACTGAACCCTGGCTTAGGCCCCCAGTAGGACTGACCTTTGACCTTAGAAACCTACTGGTGTGTGTGGAAAAGAACTATATAAATGCAGACCATTTCCTTGTGGATCCACTAATCCAGGATTTCTAAAATGTTTTCTTTTGGGGAATTTTATGTATAAATTTATGGGTCAAACAATGGTATAATATCTGCACTTTGTGATACAAGGTATTTCTCTGAAATGTGGAAACGCTGGTGTCAATGTCTACACATACCTTAAGACAGGGGTTCTCACACTGTTTTGGCTCAGGTCCCCCTTGGAGGGGTGAAATTTTTCCATGTCCCCCCTCATCCTCGCGATACTGAAAATGATAAAAACCACTTCAACAATGATTATTATGAAACAATGATAACCTTTTTTAATAGTGCTTTTGTGCAAACCAGCGACATTTTCAGGTGTTATAATATAAATGAGCACTTCAGAAACAAAAATTTTAAATAATTTTAAAATAATAAACGGAACAAAAGACACACAAAACCGTGTGTGTGTGTGTGTGTGTGTGTGTGTGACAGACAGACAGACAGACAGACAGACAGACAGACAGACAGACAGACAGACAGACAGACAGACAGAGACTTAATGAGAGGGATGAGCTTGTCAAACTCAATATAACTATCAATGTACTTTCTCTTTTTAGGGTTAGGGCGTTTGTTTTTGTCATTTTCATTGTCATTTCTTTTACCACTTCTTGAGGAACTTGGCGGACACAAAAATCGATCCATGTTCGCTGCAGGGTGGCAAAAAATAGCCTGTGACTCGCTCCGTCTCAATTTAGTCAAGCTAGCGTCAAACAGCGCTGTTACTTCCGCCCTCTCGCTACAAAATAAAACTTCCGCATTTCAAAATAAAATAGCAAAAAAAAAAAAAAAAAAACGTGAATAATTTCGCGTACCTCCTGGACATGTGCCACGTCCCCCTATGGGTCCGCGGACCCCAGTTTGAGAACCGTGGCCTTAAGACATTGAACTTATCTATGTGATGTTTCTGTTCTGTGTTTTCTTTTCTTTTCTTTTCTTTGTGTGGAACATATGAGTTTTCAATTCAGTCTATGGAGTGATTTTTGGGACAAAATTAAATGTATTCACATGCATGCGTCTGACTGTAGTTGAGCATAAAATAAATATTTGCAAACTCTAACATTGTGAACTTTGATATTTGAATTTAAATATTTTATTTTATGCTCAACTACAACTAAAAACGTATGCGTATCCCAAATATGCACGGATTACTTTCCTTTGAAGATGCTTCATTTTGTCCTAAAACTGGCTCCATACATGTCCCATTGATAACATCATTGGTGTTGCTTTGCCGCTGCCGACCTTGGCTCAGACTCTTGTGTAAAAGAGGTTGTTCATTTCAATTTGATATTTCCTGGTTACATAAAGGTTAAATAAAAAATATATATTAATATGAATCTCTTAGACGAGTTAGTTAAGAATCAGTTACTTATTGTAAATAGACTGAATGGACACTGTTTACTTCTCATACATTCCTATAGTGTCAAGAAGAAAGAAAAAAAAATACAACTTCACAGCTCTTTTTTCTAAACACCAGTGATAATTTTAAAATATTCAGATTATAAATACAACATATAGACCCTTTTAGCTGCTGTAAAGTCATAAAATGCTGTCAACATTCTACTTTCCAACAGTAGTGAAAGTATCAGACAGTGGAATTAAACTGCAGACGCCTGTGCTTCTGTCACATCCGTCCTGTATAAAGTGTGATGGTTGAATGCACAGTGTAATTCTAAACTGTATCAGTGGAATCAGACGCTTCACGTCCGGGCAAGTGAAATGATTTACGGTCTCAGCCTCAAGCCTCCAGGACGCCACAAATGAGTTTTATGACACTGACAACATGTAGAATGAATCTGTCATAATGTTGTCACCAGTACAGTGCTGTTGTTTTACTGCACAGACCACACTGCTGTGGTAAGTGCTGATGGTTATCCATTTGGACAGTTGTTATTTAACCCTCTGTATATATATATATATATATATATATATATATATATATATATATATATATATATATATATATATATATATATATATATATATATATATATATGTGTGTGTGTGTGTGTGTGTGTGTGTGTGTGTGTCTTTGAGTGTCCAGTGTCCAATGTATTATTATTAATATATTAGTGCTGTCAATTGATTAAATATTTAATTGCCATTAATCGCAGTTTCATTTCATTGAAATTCATTGTAAAACTCTTATCACTAACATCTGCCCTAATAAGATATGACAAGAGGTCAGAAAACATAAAAAAAAATTAAAAAAAAAAAATTAAAAATTAAATAAAATAATAATAATAAAAAAAATTATAATAATAATAATAATACTAAAGGTTCAAAAGCAGCCCCTGAAAATAGGCTGATACAAAATAATTTTTTGCTTTCTTTAACATAAATTAAATTATTATTTATCATTTATCTCTCTTTCTTTTTTATTATGTGGGTGCATATGTCTTTTTTTTATCTGGACCTTGAGTCTGCAATAAAAAATTTATTTGAAAAAATAAATAGTGAATCGTGATTAACTTGATTAATCGTGACAGCTATAGATAGATTTGTTAATATAATAATAATAGTAATAAACTTTATTTATATAGCACCTTTCATACAAAAACTGTAGCCCAAAGTGCTTCACACTGATTAAAAATAAAAATAGAATTTTAAGATAAGGGTGAAATAAGAAATACATTAAGATTTTAATGTCATTTTACTGTTTTTATGCTAAAGCAAAGATAAAAAAAATATGCAATTTTCATTATTGATAGATAATTATGATCATATTTTACTGGTCTAACCTAATTGAGATCTAATTATTCTGTATGTAGGACCTGAATTAAAATAATGTTAATATCTTTGCTGTTTTTCATCCTACAGGTCAGATTATGTTTGTCACCATCTCGTGCATCTCAGTTTTCTTTTATGAAACAGAAAACAGAATATTCCTGCATAAGAACATAAACCCAAGAGGAAACAGAGGTGAAGGTGTCAGAACATGCAGATCTTTACGTCCATTTTCCACCAGTGAATATAAACACAGCCTGAACCAAACCACATAATGATTTTAATTGTCTCGGGAAGAACAACGAAATGTTACAGAATATTGAAATGAGCTCAAACCTCTGTCCCCGGGTTTGTTTATTCCCGTCACCACATCCAACCTCGGATAAAAGAGTCCGAGAACGCTTTGAGAAGTCACCGCTGCCAGAAACTAAATGTTCTTCAGTTACAATTCTGCGTTTCCTATGAAGTAGGGGAAAACTAAATCCTAATGAGGACGGGATATGCAGCATTAATTTCATGAATGCTAATTTGATCTGGTCTTTTACTAATGTGTTTTTTTTTTTCCTGCTTTCTTTCTTTTTTATTAATATTTTTCCAGCTGCTCATCATGGGTTTTTTTCTATAATTGAGCTTTTAGTCTCGCTAAAGGCTGCTTATGTGGAACAAACATTTTTTTTTGGCACTTTTATTGCAAAAAACATAAAGAAATCTAAACAGTCTGTTCTAATGATAACTGTTACTGTAATAACAAGAAGTCATTAAAAACAAACAAAAAAAACTATCACATTTATGACTCTCATCCGTACATTACCTCAGTGTTACAGGACTTTTCAGATGTTGTTGGGGTGTCATTTTATTTTATGTATTTGCATTTTACCTTACACTATTAAGTAGTAAAATAAATACTATTGACACCACTTGACAATAATTCCTCTATTATATTATGTGCAACTAATATATATATATATACAGTATATATATACTGTTATTCTTATTTATCATCTCCACATAGTTTTATTCCTTCTGTATATATTTTTTCAATCTTGCATATTTTCTATAGTGTACATAGCATATTAGTCTTTTTCTTTTTCTCAATATCTGTGTTTGTGTAAATATACTACTGTACTTATTTATCTATATGTTTTCTTCTCTTGCTGTCCCTCTATTGCTTTACATCGCTGCTACTGTAACATGTGAATTTCCCCGTTGTGGGATCAATAAAGTCTATCTTATCTTATCTGATCTGATCTGATCTGATCTGATCTGATCTGATCGTATCGTATCGTATCGTATCGTATCGTATCATATCTTATCTTATCATATCTTATCTTATCTTATCGTATCATATCTTATCTTATCTGATCTGATCTGATCTGATCTGATCGTATCGTATCGTATCGTATCATATCTTATCGTATCGTATCGTATCGTATCGTATCTTATCTTATCTTATCTTATCTTATCTTATCTTATCTTATCTTATCTTATCTTATCGTATCGTATCGTATCGTATCGTATCGTATCGTATCGTATCGTATCGTATCTTATCTTATCTATGTTATACTGTTAGATTTCAATATTTTTATTACTTTCTTAGCTTATATATTTTATACTTAGCTACTTTTATTGTATTTTTATTAGGGCTGTCAAATGATTATAATATTTAATCAGATTTATCACAAGGTTGCTATGGATTAATTTCAATTAATCGTGGTTATATGCATACAACAAAGTAATAAATATATCTGCACTGGGTGATGCATTAGTCTAGTGCAGGGGTGTCCAAATCCAGTCCTCGAGGGCCGGTGTTCTACATGTTTTAGATATTTCCCTCTTCCACATGATTCAGTTGAAGAAGAAAGTAAGACACAAAGTTTTTGTTCATTTTGTTGCTTGTTGTTTAATTTTCTACATTTGACTTTTTATTTTATTATTTTTTTCTTTAATTTTTCCCCATTTGTGTCTTACTTTTTTCATGTTACTAATTGTTTCATGAGTTTATTATTCATTTTTGTTAATTTTATTGATGACTTTGGGCATTTTTGTTCATTTTGTTGCTTATTTTAATTCTTTTTACTGTGGAACTGCTAAGGTTTCAGGAGTTAAACTGAATCATGTGGAGAGGGAAATATCTAAAACATGTAGGACACCGGCCCTCGGGGACTGGATTTGGACACCTCTGACCTAGTGCTTAATAACCAAAAACTAGAAAAAGACATGGAGAGTGCAGACTCCGCCAAGGCAGATCAGTCCCCACCCCCTAAATGACCTTAATTCTACAAGCAGTGGTCTGCCCCGACCAACCCAATGAAATACAATTGTTGCCCCCCCACACCCATATACCTCCACCGATCACCAACAAAATGTTATTATGTTATAATGTTTGGCAGTATCTGGTAATGAAGTCTCATTTTCACCCGTGTTTAACCCTTGTGCGGTCCTTCGTAAAAGGCACACTGGCTGTGTCCTACA
Organism: Siphamia tubifer; assembly: GCA_020466265.1. Taxonomy (NCBI): domain Eukaryota; kingdom Metazoa; phylum Chordata; class Actinopteri; order Kurtiformes; family Apogonidae; genus Siphamia; species Siphamia tubifer. Next base: position 49,748,370 of record CM035787.1, read on the forward strand.
ATCGGGTCTTAAAAACCCAGATTCCAAAGTTCAGTTTCATAGACTCATCACCCCACCCCCCAAGGATATATTACTGTTTTCAGTAGTAAGCAATGGCATCCTACAGTACGTATAAAAAGGTACATTTGTGAACCACCGGGTCTCTGTGACCCGAAGGACCGCGCAAGGGTTAATGATCCACATTTTCCAGCATTATTTGGCACAAAACATTCACATTTACAGTAACCATTAGTGAATTGAGGGCACACTTTAATGGGTTTGTTAGATGAGCTGCGATTGCGTTACGCAAAGATGAAATGTGATTCTGGAAGACGCGTCACAATCACAGCTTTATATTATTTCACTCTAAAAAAAAAAAAATTTAAAAAATAAAAAATCCAGATTGTAGGTTATTAACACAGTAGAACATGCATAATTCACTGCACATAAAATAACACAGAATATTTGTACAGCGAAGCATAATTCAATAATTTAACACAATTTACAAATGTTTAATGAGCACCGGCTTCTTCCTGAACAGCACCTGGTTTATGAAAAAGAAACAGCATAGAAGGAAATTAAAGCAAATTTACAGTAATATTCCACTATTTTCTGTGAAAAACAGTACACGAGGCTAAAAATCCAAACCTAATGCAAACTAATGTTATGAAGCAAGTTTGGAAAAAGTAATATCTACTGAGAGAGAAACTATTTTCCAGGTAAAACATATTTTTTAGGCAAAAATTCACATGTAACGTGGTAAAAAGACACAAAAATAGCACACTACTATTAGTTTTTCTTGAATATAGGAACATTTGGGGAATTTAACTGATTATGTAAGGTGTGGGGGGTTCATAAAAATGAGCATGACCAAAGATTAGTCTGTTCCCAAACAACTGTGTTTTCTACTAATATTTCTATCCAAGGCCATAGCCTGGTCCTTGGCTCGGCTGGACTGACCAGTTGAGATATCTTCGACTTATAATCCTCCCTTTAAAGTTTAATTGAAAAAATAAAATTATATAAATTATATTTCTGGATAAAAACAGTCTTAGAGCATTTAATTATTCACTGTAAACTAATGACATAACACTTTACCATCATTTATCATCATAAAAACATTTGCTCACTTATGTCTCCTGAAAACACAACGTCCACCGCCGCTGCAAAAATCTCCCAGATTCTGCTACTCAAATGTTGGCCCGTATGCTTATCGACCAGAGTAAATCTGCATCCAAACACATCTCTCCGTTGACTTTGTATGTAATCTCGACGTGTTAATGTGAAACTTCTTGCACTGGTCGTACCATTAAGAATAATATAATAATGGAAAACGTCTATAAATGTAGATCAGTGATTGTGATTTATTAGGCCAGTATGAAAGGACCTGATGGACCAACAAACAACTAAAAAAAAAAAAAAAGCTGATTCCATTTGAAATGATTCCACAGTGGAGACCATACACAGAACATAGAACCATAACACTCAGGTTCATCTTCTCCTTCTTCTTCAGTGTGATATCTTTTGAAGACAGTCCTTTACTGAATAGGTTTTCTTCCTCTGAAAAATGTATGTTTCCCAGAGCTTTGATTCTTCACTGCCAGGAGCTGAATCCTAAAGGTGCCGTGAAACTGAAACCTTTCGTCCTGGAAGGATAAAAAAATAAAAATAAAAAAAAATGCAGGAAGATGAACAAGCGCCACGATGATAAAACATTTGGATTCACAAAAACATGAGTGAAAACATTGAGTTCAATATGATCAAGTGTGACATGATATCATGGCCTGTGTAAATACACAACCACTGTTAGTGACATATATTCATATGTTTGGAATATTTCATTACATTTTGTGTATTTCTATGAATATTTTATATTATATATTTATATCTATTAATTTATCTTCACAATATTTCATCATTATAACATATACAGTGGAACAACAACCATAATGTCATTATACTAATGTAGAAAACCAACAAAGGCTTTCTCCTCCTCAAAATTTTCATTGGTTTTTTTGTGTTATCTTATTATTTTGTCAGTTTTAGTGGAATTTTTACTTTTTTTTTCACTCTGTATGTGCCTCTTAGTGTATTTTGTGGGAGATTTGAGTACAAAAAAAAAGAACAGAGACATTGCAGTCGATCAATATGATTGTTTTGATCGAGTTTTCTTTTCACCAAAGCACTTCCATCTTGAAATCAATCAATCAATCAGCCAACCTTTATTTATATAGTGTCATGATGGGTGAGGAGGAGGGATGACTCAAATGCTCAGTGCTGAAGGGAAAAATAATTTAATAACAGACAGAACTAAATTCAGACAAAGACAGAAAATAAACAGGAACAAAAGCTGGGGGTAGATCAGCCAGAGTTCGTGGTGGTGAAGTATTGTCTGGGTTACGTAGGTGACAAAATGAATGGTCCCACACCAGCAACTGCAAAAACCTAACTGCTTATATAGTTGCAGATCAGCAACGACTTGCAGCTGTGCGGTGCGGGCCAGGTGAACCTGGAGTGGATCTGGGGGAAAGGTTGCAGCTTGAGACAGGTTGTGACACTTTCCATACATGGTGCATGAAGCCCAAAGTTACATCAGACCCCCCCATTATCCCACAATTGTAGGAACAAGTTCAAAGATTTACTGAGTTAAAAAAGAATAGAATAAATAAAATAAAAAATAATAGTAATAAAATTAAAGTAAATACATAAAATAGCAGAATGAAATAATGTTAAGAGTAAAACTAAAAGCTACCACTAAAAATACCACATTAATGTGAAAAAACATGTTCAGTTTGGATTCTACTAGCACTTCAGCTAAGGTTTTGTCTAGTTTATACATTCAGTGTAAATATATTTCCTGAAATGAAACACAATTAATATATACACATGATTAATCTAAATTAATCCACAGCAACCCTGTGATTAATCTGATTAAAACTTTGAATAATTTGACAGTTCTAATAAAAAGATGAAAAACAAATATCAGTAAAAAATGACTTTGATTGTAAATATCTTTAGTAAAATGTTTGCATTTAATAAATTCATCATATGGCCCACATCAGATCATTTGACGGCCCAGCTTTGGGCCTCAGACCATATGTTTTTTCCCCCTGGGTTAAAGTATTTCCTTTGCTTCTACAGCCCAGAGCTGATAAGATACTGTAAACATGAAGCTACAGTATAAGCCTTTTTCTTTCCAATAAACCAGCCGAGGTGTGGTGTGACAGCTCCATGACGGTAAAATAAATCACGTAGGCGGAGACAGAAAACACTGTGAAGTCGCATTTTCACATGTGGCTTCAGTAGTTTCATTTTCCTGTTGGAAGCATCTCACAAGGTGGAGCGTGGAAGCACATATTACATTACTGTTTATGACTTTACTTTTATTGCTTTTGGACTTTTTTGGGATGGAGGTTATGTAAGAAGAAGCAGCCAGAACAAAAATAAATAAAACAAACTGACAGGACGTTGTAAGACTTGTACCAGTACACAGATTTAAGACAAGCAGAAAGGAAAGACACCAGCATGAGTGTCCTCTGTCATGAAGGACGTCTGCAGAGAGACAGAAACACCATGAATGGAAAAGTAACAGCGGATAGTTTTCCAGATATCCACTCTGGAATGTGTTTCCAGCCTATAAAAACTCAGTAAATTAAACACACTCCCAATAAAATATTTTGTCATTTTTAGCCACAATCGTCGTCGTGTAAATGACCCCTTAGTTCTGATCGTATTTTTAGTTTGAGGAGTTTAGTTACAGTTTACAGTTACACTATACATTTTAATTTTCGACAGTCATTTGAAATCTTATATCGTCAATAAGTATCAGTGATGCATGGGCTCACCCGAAATGAGCGGGCGCCTGCGTGCACCCGCGCTCATCCACAGCTGAAAAATAGGTCATTGAAAAATATTTTTAATGATATTCAGATTACGGTCGGTCGGGTCGTTTGTCATTTGAGATAAACATTAAAATAACCTGGCAGTTTAAATATTTGGTATAATTTTCTATTATTAATATATACACTTTATTAACTGAATTTCCGTGACGGTGACGTATAACATCAGAAGTGTCCTAGGGAGCAAGACAGAAAATAAAGTTGGGAGAGTGAAAGCTCTGGAAACATACAAACAAACAAAAATAAGGTTTGGGACACATTCACTGGGGTTTTTAAAGATGATGAGTAGCTTCTATAGTGTTTTCATTTCCATGGAAACCGGGTTCAAATGTCTCTTTGGGTGTGAAAGGTTGTCAACCCCTGGTTTAGAATAGAATCCTTTTATTGTCATCATCATACACACATGCATAATGAAATTTAAAAGAGATGCTACACGTTGACCTTATCTATCTATCTATCTATCTATCTATCTATCTATCTATCTATCTATCTATCTATCTATCTATCTATCTATCTATCTATCTATCTATCTATCTATCTATCTATCTATCTGTCTATCATTCTATCTGTCTGTCTGTCTGTCTGTCTGTCTGTCTGTCTGTCTGTCTGTCTGTCTATCCACCCGCTCATTTTTATCCATAACTTATTTATTTATTTATTTATTCACTTATTTTGCATATGTGCTGTTTGTACTTTGTAGGTGGTGAGCGACGCTTCATCAGATAAATGACAAATCCTTTAAAATGAGGTAAAAAAAAAACTTAGTTTGTGCCCGTTCCCCCTTAGACTTATCAATGTTTGCCTCATGTCACCTTTGACCTCCAGAGATTTTGAAAACTATTGGTCGTAAGTGATAACACCAATTATGAGAATTGTAAAAATCTTAATTCTGCATCGTTTGGTACCAATCTGAACGTTCTGTGACCCTCCGTTATAACCAATAATGTGACCTTGACCTTTGACCTTTACTCAAATGGATCACTGCATCCGATAGGCATGTTTAAGGACCCTTGTTTAAAGCGTCAGGTTCAGATGCTGTGGTTCCACTGGTGCAGGATGTTTCATAAACTGGAGTCTTTGTCTTTGTAATATTACAGCTGGTAATGGACAGAAGTTGGAAACAGTGAAATGCAGTTAATGAAAAAGCAGCAGCTGCAGCAGGAGATATTACCACACAGTTTCATCATTTCTAAAAACTGTAGCTTTTCAGAAATCATGATGCAGACGGAGCTCAAGCTGCTACAGTTTAGTGTCTTTATTTTATGACTTAATCCAACCTCTAGTTTATTGTTGTTGTTGTTGTTTTCTGCAGATCTTACTTGGAGAAATATGAATGTAGGGTGAAGAAACTAAAAGAACCAACTGAGAACATATGCAACCTCATTTATATCAGGTTCATTGCGGGTCATTTATACATTGACCCGCGCATCAGTGATAGATACGATATTTATCCCCTCAGGGAAATTAGGTTGCCACATAGCTCACCATCTATTCAATTTCAATTCAATTTTATTTATAAAGCCCTAAATCACAACAAAGTCATCTCACAGGGCTTTACAAAAACACAATCAACTACAGAGATATATGAAAAGTCCCAAGCATCCCCTGTCCTTAGACCCTCCTTCTCGGCAAGAAAAAAAAACTTCAAAACCCAGTGGGAAAAAGAAGAAATATTGAGGAGAACCACATTGAAGGAGAGATCCACTCCCATGGACGGACAGACTATAAATGAACATCCATTTATAAATGAAGGAGGGGGGGGGCTGGTCCAGACACCAGACAGGCAGGGGCGGGGGTCCAGGGTCACAGGTCAGCACAGGCGAGCATGTACAAGTACATACACAGCACAAATGTACGATAAATTAATGTGTTTTTTGGATAAAAGTGAACTGAAGTGCTAAAAGAACATAGCCCAAACAGTTAAAAAAAAAAAACAAAACCCAGGGCGCAGAGTGGGCTGCAGTAGAGGAAGGGTCATTGGTGGGACACCAGAGCCTGGTCAGGGGCCCTCATCCACTCCCCCGCCACAAACCTCCACCAAAATAGAGTAATTTTTTCCTTGTGTCAGTATCAACATTTCCTCATATTTCTGCCAAATCTGTCCAGAATGTTTTAAGTTACAGTTAGTCTGTATGTCAGACAGACAGACAGACAAAGACAGACAGACCGACCGACAGATAAACACTGGCAAAAGCTGCTCCTCAGTGGAGTAATTACATGTATGAGTAATTTTTTAATTTTTTCCCACAAGGGCAGGATTTGTTTTACCTGGAACCACTTTATCACCAACACGATCATTAAAAGAAAGTACAGACATAGTACCATTTTTTTTTTTATTCAATTAAAAAAAACACAAGTGCAAACATAGGCGTCTTAATGGGGTGAGGTGGAGATAGGACTCAGATGCCCAGTGTTGAAGGGAAAAATAATTTAATAATAAACTGAACCAAAATGAAAATACAGACAAAGACAGAGACATAAACAGAACTAGAACCAAACTAAACCTGGAGGTAGATCAGCCAGAGGCTGTGATGGTGACAGAACTGTCCAGGTTCTGGTGAAAAGGGAAATGGCAGCGTGTCCATGTTATGGAGGTGACAAACTGAATGGTCCCACACCAACAACTGCAAATGTCACTGCTTAAATACTGCAGACTGTTAATGACTGTCAGCTGCACAGTGTGGGGTCAGGTGGATCTGGGGGAAAGGTGACGTTTAACATTCTATATACACAGAGGACTGTCATTGTTTTTAGACCTGCTCCACATAGCGTTTTAGCAGCTACTGAGTTTTATTTAAGTCTGTCTCCTTTATGTGTCATATTTGTTTACTTTAGTACTGACTTTACAGTACCTGGTCGCTGTAGCGATAGTACTGACTTTACAGTACCTGGTTGCTGTAGCAACAGTACTGACTTTACAGTACCTGGTCGTTGTAGCGATAGCACTGACTTTACAGTACCTGGTCGTTGTAGCGATAGTACTGACTTTACAGTACCTGGTCGTTGTAGCGATAGTACAGACTTTCATCTGCTCAGGGAATTGTTGATAAAATTACTCGTTACGTCTTGTCTCGTTACTCATTATTGTCTCGCCTGGATTTTTATGTCAGCCACCAAAGATTGAACCTCCTGAACCATAGTGTAGTATTATGGGCTGTCATCATGTACCTTCCAGACCTGTATTTTGTAAAGGGACGGGTCAGAGAGACAACTGTCTGTCCAGGCAGTGTCTGCACTGTTTATATGTTAACTTTTAGTATCCTTTGGAACCCTTGTGGAAACCAAGAATCTAGGCAGGGTCCCAGGTCCAGATGACATACATGGACATATATATCAGTCCAGATGCAACTGCAGTGTGGAACTTTGGAGCTGAATTCTCATCATTTCATACAGTGTACAGTCATCTGGCACCTTTAAGCTACAGATAATATGCGGCGGTTGAATTGCTCATGAATGTCACCCACTTTAACAGCACAGCAGGACGGACAGACACTCCAGCTGCATTTCGGTTGAGGTGCTGTGTTGGTAGTGTTGCAGAGCGCCTCCGTTATCCGCTTCCATTGGACTTAACGTTCCAGCTCCACCGACACCTTGCTTCACACTATCTCACCTTTCATATCCCACTGAAAATCCACTGCTGTCAATCATCGACATATGAGCTCCTCATCTATCGCCCTCATCTATGGAGGCCTCCGCTTCGTCAGGTTTATCCTTTTGTCGGAGATTTAAGCAAAAAAGACAAGCGTTGGCAGGTATTTAGTGAGTTTAAACATGGTTATTCTCATGGTAAATGTAGAGAACATGTGTCAAACTCCAGTCCTGGAGGACCGGTGTCCCACATGTTTTAGATGTTTTCCTCTTTCAGCACACCTGAAGATCATTATCATTCTTCTGCAGAGCATGAGGATGTGAATCAGGTGTGTTGGAAGAGGCTAAAACATGAGAACTGCAACATTGTAACAACTTTTGGGCCCAAACGAACCAGTCTACCAAACTAAAAGGTGTGAAAACAGCCTAAAACATGCAGGACAGTGGACCCTAAGGACCAGGGATGAAGACCACTGATCGAATGAACGTACATGTAAAAATACTCATAATGAAGTGAAGCTAAACTGCGTCAGGATTCTGTCCATAAAGAATCATCCAGTGTTAATTTTGTCAGAAAATTTTAGTTTTAGTCTCATAACGCAAATTTAATTTTAATCACAATTTAGTCATCTAAATTATTTTAGTGTTAGTCTAGTTACATTTGTCCAAAATTCATAACATTTTAGTCGACAAAATATAAAATAATTTTAGTCGACTAAAATGTGACAACCTTTTTTGTTTTGTTTTGTTAAAAATGACATATAACTCAATATGTTTATTGTAATCAGAAAATGTGTATTTAGTTTTAGTCCCTTGAAGAAAATGATATTTTAGTTTTAGTCACAATTTAGTCATCTAAATCATTTTAGTGTTAGTGTAGTTACATTTGTCCAAAATTCATAACATTTCAGTCGACAAAATCTAAAATAATTTTAGTCGACTAAAATAATTTTAGTCGACTAAATTGTGACAATTTTTTTTCGTTTTGTTAAAAATTATATATAACTCAATGTGTTTATTGTAATGTTTTAATGTGTAATACACATAAGATTTCACCAATTCATTCCACTTGAAATAACAGCTATGGTATTATTAAGAGACTATTCTGTTAAAGTGGCGGTGCATAATCAAAGCAGAACAAAAACCAGAGATACATCAAGGCAAATACTTGTCATCTGAACCCACTTTATTCTCACTGGGGTCACGGGGGTCACTGGGGGCTTAATCTAGCGACAATGGGCGAATGAAAGTGAAACCTAGTGCTCATTTAGGGGGTGGGAGCTGATCTGCTGAAGTGCTTTTCTAGTTTGTCATGCATTATATAAAGTTAACTCTATATATGGTCCTCTAGTGGACAGAGATATGAGTTTGAGTTCCTGTGTTTTCCACAGACAAACTGAAATCACATAAATACGCTTTTAACTTTTTAGAATGTTATCAGTTTATACGATTATCAATACTGAAGGTTACTTTTTCTGCAAAATATATCAACATAAAAACAAGCATCTCCAACCTCTGTCATTGATCACACAAAGATGACAGTGTTTCCATGGTAACTACAGAGCACCTGAACATCCAAATGGGTCACATCTGATGACCACAAATTGTATTTTACACTTTTTATTTCCATGTATTAATAGAGTTAGTGGATTTGAAGTCTTGAAGGGTTGTAGCTGTTCTGTGTGGTCACTGATGCAAATAACTGTTCCTTCTGTTCTCAGTGAGATTCTTTGTCCTGTGAAGTTATTTCTACCCACACGCCCTCAGGAAATAGCCTGGTCCATTTCTTATATATGGTCCAAACATGACAATATATCATTTTAATTATATGTAAATGAATAATGTCTTACCTGTTTGTGATCTTAATTTATTTTTTGTTGCATGGAAGTGTTGCTGTAAATCTCACCATCACATCATTTGAGATTGAGGTTGGTACAGTATCCCACACCCCCTGCTACTGCATGTAGACACTTAAAAAAGTATAAATCAACCTTGGTGATCTCCAAACCTGGCCAAGGTATTTTTATCCTTAAACCAAACTGTAACCATTGCACTCTGAAAAACACCCACATACCTCATGTGTCAAATGTTGAAACATGACATTGCTAGGGATGAAACAAGTATTCAGAGAACGGCTAATCTTCCCCATATTTTGTGCCAATCTCAAGTTTCTATGACAACCTGTTCTTGAATCGAGCCAACAAGGCCGTCAGAGACAGCAGACTTCCGCCAATTAAGGCTTGATGTGGCGTCATATGGCGTCAAAAGATGACGCGATGGAGCCATAGGCCGTAGAAAAATACACTTGGTATGAGTTCGATTTTTTTCAGCGAGATGAAAGTATTGAGATCATCGATCAAGCATGACATTTAATTATCATTCATTAAGAACATATTGACTGAATAAATGAGGTTGTGTTTATAGTCTGATGCTCAGAACAAGAGACAGAAGAAAAGAAAAATCAATGAATGCAGCTTTAAATGTCCATTCTTCATTATTATTTATCTAATAAAGAGATGATGAGATGATGTAGAATAAATGGATAATAACATTATTCCAACATCCCGATGCTCCGAGACTCCTACGCCTCAATCAGTACACCGCCGCGCCCAGGCGGGGGCCACTGCTGTGACCGGGGCCATCTTCAGGCGGCGCCCTTTTGTCCCCCACGACTTGGCTGACGGACAGAGTTTGTTTCTGTTTCCCTTTCGGCGTCAACATTCCCAGGTGGTTTCCTTGATGTCGGAACAATGGGATGTCGGAATATCAAGTAGACCCCAGGATAAAGGATCTGAATGTCAAGGCCACACTACCCTTGGAGGTCTGTATAAAGTAATGCAGAAAGTAGATGTGTTTCCATTGACCCTTCAATTCTGTGAATATAAATTACATATATGAATTTACCTAATGGCAAAATGACAATTTCTCCAAAATTCTTATTTTTTGATCTACTGTTGTTGCACTGGCAGGAAGTGGTTTTGTTGTGTAAGTGTAAGTGTAGTGCAAAACTTCAATGGAAGCTTGTTTGATGATGTAATATACAAAGATCAGAACGTATCGCTCTATAATGAGTCAAAATAGGGCACTTATTTCTACCAGAAAATAACATTGATGAAACGTCAAATTTTGATTCATTACATCATTGAAAGCAGACACACTGGAGTCTATATGATGTACACTGGACATGTTTCACTGGATCATCTTTGGTTTTTATTACAGGAGACTGACACTCATTTTAACTAAGATAATAGTTCAGATCCTTCCATGGGTGAATACTTCAGTGGTTAATAATGTTTCAACAGTTATTTAATATAACTTTTGCAGTAAGTGTCCTCTCATGTCTGTAATGTTTAACAGATTAGAATGAAGAAGAAGAACGCGACAACTACAGCAGCAGACATGTTTAGTCCTGGTTAAAGCTGTGGTGTTTGGTTACGTAACAACTGGAAGAGTGAAGTGATGAGGTGAGGTGAGTGTTGAAGGGGGGGTCCCAATTTATAGAGGTTGCTTTTCAAGCCCTACCCCGTATATCTCCATTTGAAGGGGTAAAGGGTAAGGGGTAGGGGTAGAGCTAAGGGATGAAATGAGTTATTGATGAGAATGGAGAAAAAACACTTAATCCTACATCAAGTGTTTTCTTCTTCTCATTCCTTTTCAGGTTTTTGTATTTTATGTATGCATGTATTATGTGACTGCTTGAAATAAATTAAATCAAATATGACTTCTTCACTGATCAATAGGAACTATATTGATATCTCTACGGCAGGGGTGTCAAACTCATTTTAGTTTAGGGGCCACATTCAGCCCAATATGATCTTATAAAGGGCCAGACCAGTAAAATAATAACAATGAAAAGAGTAAAATTACATTATAATAATGTTTGCTTCTTTAATGTTTCCCCCAAAATGTGAAGAACATCAATAACTTGACATGTCTTAAGAAGAACAAGTGCAATTTTACCATTTTTTTTACCTCAGTCTATCAGTTTTTCATTTGCACATGTGCAGAACAGCTTACATTTCAATTATAAATGCACAAAACACAACAGTAACAAGCAGAATATTTGCAAAATTACACTTACTTCTCTTCATATATTTAAACTGGTTCATATTTGTTCAAAGATTTACATTTTTGTAAAAGGATGGTTTGTTAATATCAAGATTTTCATGTAATTTGACTTTTTTACATTAAAATCTGGTAACACTTTATAATACCTACACACAATTGACTATATATTAACCATTTATAAATGGGTTGTCCTTTATGTATGAACCATGTGTTACCTATTTGTTAATGTCTTGTAAAGGTTCATCCCAGTGTAAATGTAAAATTTGATTATTTTTAACCAACAGGTGCAGTGTTTACAACTGTTTATTTGTTTACCTGTAAAGCAGATATACAAACACTGCACCTGTTGGTTAAAAATAATGTAATTTTACATTTATCTTTGGAAGACACGAGTATGAACCTTTACAAGACATTAACAAATAGGTAACAAATGGTTAATACATAATGAACAACACATTTATAAATGGGTAATAAATGGTTAATACATAGTCAATTGTGTGTAGGTATTATTAAGTGTTACCTAAAATCTGAACTTTTCATTATTTCTAGGTAATTATGATCCAATTGTATGTAAAACCTGAATTAAAATAATTTTACACCATTAGTATCTTCATTGTTATTCATCCTACGGGCCAGATTAGACCCTTTGGCGGGCCGGATTTGGCCCCCGGGCCTTATGTTTGACACCTGTGCTCTAAGGAATGAAATGGGATTCAGCTTAACTCAATAACTTGTTTTTCATAAATTATTGTATGTTGTATTTTCTAATGTCTCTTGACCAGGACTCCCTTGGAAAAAAGTTTCTTAAACTCAATGGGATCTTTTTTTTTTCCAGTTAAATAAAAAAAAATAAAACTCTTACACTGTCTTACCTGAACCTGAAACCCATAGAGGTAGAGTCTAGTGATACAAAGTAAGGTTTTTTTAGTTGTCCAGCACCAAAAATACAACATTGGCCTCCTGCCTGTTGGTACATGAACCTCAAAGACAATGGTTTTCCACAGACTGGTGAGTTTGGAAAGAAGCCATAGCTGTGTTTATTCAAGACTGACAACATTTGACATTTACTGCTGATGTTTAACATAAGCCTTTTTGTTGTTTGTTTTGCTACTGTCCAGCTTTGTTGTTTGGCCAACAGTACTTGGCTTAGTGTCATTTGGGCAACTATTGATATGGCATGAAATGAAATACAAATAGCACAGGATGTAAAAACCAAAGAGCAACTGCAGCTGTCAGTGAAAACGAAGCACTTTTTTTTAGTTTTTGTTTTAGTGAGTACCTTTCACATGAGGTTTACATGTCAAACACAACAACTCTATCCATGCATCAGTGTTTAACTTATTTTATTTCACTATATGTACCATTCAGGATTCAGTCTCTACTGTCAGTTTACAGATAGCTGAAACTAAAACCTCGTCTATTCTCCTCATCCCCTCATGACTCACACAGATTTGCCGAGTGTGAAAATAATGTGAATCATACAATGTTTGCTGGTTGAACATTTATTGCCTCTTTTCCAGCTTGACTCAGGTTACTTCATAGCTTTAGTACCTGTAGGAGCCTCAATGCGGTTTATTTTAGTTTGAATAATTTTTATTTAAAAGGCTGAAAGTTCATAAATAAGATAAATATTGTTTGTAATTTCATGGTTGAAAAATATTTTAAATACTATTTACATATGTACATTTCAGTTAAAGAGTATGAGTAAGATTGGACTTTTATTGTGACATTTAAAAACCCACCAGTGAGGTGATTTCATTTGGTTACCATGGGGGCAGGGTCACGAGGAATTACAGTAGAAAGGAGATTGGAGCACAATATTTTTATTTTTTTATTTTTTACTGCCCTCTCCATTTGAATTGAAAGCCTTGTACTTGTGGATATAATAATAATAATAATAATAATAATAATAATAATAATAATAATAATAATAATAATAATAATAATAATAATAATAATAATAATAATAATAATAATAATAATAATAATAATAATAATAATAATCATGATAATAATAATAATAATAATAATAATAATAATAATAATAATATATTTTTGTATAGCACCTTTCATACAAACACTGTAGCCCAAAGAGCTTCACATTGATAAAAAAAAATGTAATACAATTTTAAGACAGGGTGAAATAAAAATTCGATTGCACAAAATTATAAAATTATAAAAGTACCAGATAAACTTATTATACATGCATTATAAAATTTCAATAAATAAGAAATACAATTACAAGAATACAAATAAACTGATTATACAGACATTATACAGTCTCAATAGAATGAATCAGAAATACATTAAGATTTGAAGAAGCAAAACGGAGGCATTTTAAATATAGGCCAGTGTTATTGGACGACTCACTCTACCTCCTGAGCCAGAGCCGCCAAAAAGGATCTGAACTCATTCTTGGAGCTTCCAACAAAACAAGACGCTAACACCCTCAACAGAACTAAAGTGAACCGTGCCAAACCAGGTCCAGATGAGTCAAGCTGATTCCATCCCAGTGAAGAGAAGCATATGGCAGATTATGGAGTCAAGTGTTACTCTGTGCTTCTGAACCACCATCAAATGATCCCTCAAGAAACCACTCGGTAGACATGACACGACGCCAAAACACACTGAAGCAGCTCTAGAGGCCCGTTTCAAATCCACTTCCTCCCACTATGAAGAAGTGAAGCCAGGATCTGATGAAGGGATGTGACGTCCACCCACGTGTCTGACAGGTTGTTTATGGTAATCAGTAAATATGGCTGCCTCTCACAAGTTTTTATTCATCAAATTACTCTGATAAGAAAGTGGATGAATTAAATCGACATAGTATTTTCTTTTATCTCAGACATATGTGTAGGTGTTTCTCGGAAATAACACGCCAAAACATGTCAGGTGAGAAATATTTACACATATAGTATGTCTGAGATGAAAGTAACTAAATCTAAGCCACTCGGGTGTGGAAAAAAATAATAAATATAACCATGGAAATAAGTTAGGACAAAATATAAGCAGCAAAATTAGTGGAAAATCTATTTAAAAATGAATTAAATGAGCAAGAAAATCGACAAAAACAAGCCCAAATAAGTCGCACAATGGACTAGATAGATAGTATATTTGTTCTGTTGGTTGTGTATTAGAATATTAAAGACCCTAATTGAAGACTCAAAAGGCAGCGCAGGCAGAAAAAGAAAACTTTTTGAAAGAGGAAACCAACCTTTGGAACCATAAACCAGGGATTTTAACTAAAAACAGTCCAAAAAAAGTCTATGGGGGAACAGACACAAACTAACCCTGACAAGTTTTTTAACCTCATTTTAAAGGATTTGTCATTTCTCTGATGAGGCGAAACTGCTAAACTCTTCTGTGCCTTTGAACTTTACTTCTAAGTTCTCAACAAGTCCAACTAATTACACCTCATTAAAACATCTCACAGAGTTATGAATCATCCAAACAGCTCGATGACCATAAACGCTAAAAAATTACACCCCCACCCCCAACCAAAATAATAATAATAATAATAATAATAATAATAATAATAATAATAATTCCAAAATAAAAATGGACATTGTGTCAGTCACTGCAAAGTCATAGTAAAGAAATAGTGAGATCAAATATAGAGGTCTGATTCTATGAGACAGGAGCCATAGCTATTTTTACTGTACGCTGAATTATACTTATTTAGCTGGCAGGGGTTTGTTTTTCTGTCCACCCCCACTCTCTTTGCTATGTTGTAATTATTATGCAAATTACCATTGAAGGGATTGAGGAGCTTCAGGTTTTGATTAGTTTTTGAGATGAGTGCTAATTTTTTAGAGTTGCGGAGGCTTCCCATAACTAAACGTGCATAAAAACAGACCATAACTGCCTTTTAACAGCCAAGTGGGCCGACCCTGCTGCTTTCACCAGTACAAAGAGCATCTACAATACACACACATATATATATATATATATATATATATATATATATATATATATATATATATATATATATATATATATATATATATATATATATATATATATATATATATATATACTCCTTTTATTAAGCTGTGATGATGCAGCTGGCTCCAGTTGTGACCTCATTTAAACGTCAGATCAGTTCACGTTAGAATAATAATTATAATAATAATAACAACAATAATAATAATAATAATAATCAGAATAATCAGAGTAAGCATATTCAGAATACTACACTGTAGATTTTGCAGTGTTAATTTGGAGACAATGGGACCAAATACACTCTAGAAGAAGTTAAATAAACTCTCTAAGTGTTGATTTAACACTGCAAAATTTACTGTGTACTACTACTACTGCTACTAGTAATAATAATAATAATCATAATAATCATAATCATAATCATAATAATAATCATAATAATTAACACTTATTTTAATGTTTTAGCCTGGGTTTGACATCTCTGTAGGAGTAGAATCACCTTTAGCAGGTCATCGAGGGTCATGCTCCAGGTCATGTGGCCCACCTCAACCGCTGGCCGTTACCATGACACCCATTGCTGCCCCAGGTTTCAACTGCACTGGCTGATACATACACTTGAAAGACATCCTTTTTAATTACGTTCTCATCTGTGACTGCTCTCTCCCAGTGGACTCTTTGGAATATTTTCAGAGTGAGTCAGTTCCAGGCTGAAGCATTTAAGGCAAACCTTAATGAGCACTTGCTTGATTTATATGTTGCATTGATTAGTGAATACAGCTCTGATTTAAAACAAAACAAAACAAAACAGGAATGCTTTGTGAAATTTAAAAAAAAAATCTTTTATTTGCATTTCTCATGAACGTATAATTTTTTCAACAATAAAAGATGGAAAAAAACTGGGCTACCATCATTCTGGACCTGTTATCTATTATAAATATTTGGCTCCTCATGTAATGACAAATAAACCAAAGACGAGCATCTCATGCTCTCATCACTTCTTACATTTACAGACTGTTGTTAAGCCTCAGGTATTCCTCCCAGAAAGACTCTTATTTATGTGCCATTCACATGCTCTGGGAAGGAGATATTTTCCAGTTGGGAAGTGGTATTTAGCATCATGCTGTGTTCACAAGCTTTTGTTGTGGTGGACAAATTAAAGATGGTGGAATAGAGTCAGACCTGTTATTTTTCTAAAACAATTATAGACTTCATTGTTCATCAGCTGCAACAGGAAGATGAGTTTACAAAAGTCAAAAGGTGAATAATGCTAAATATTTCCTATTTCCAAGTACATATTTTCTTAACGGTATGCAGTGTTTTTTTTTTTTATTTAACGGTAGCCACAGTGACAGTAGAACCAGCATCTGGATAATTGTTGACTTTGACTTTGAAAGCTTTAATGTTCTTAAAGGTGTCATTCCGATAAAAACACTTTTCCACGCTCCTTTTGGAATCTGATGGGTCATCCCGAGTTACCAACACATGCTGCGTTTGAAAGTGGTTTGTCACCTCCACTGGCTGCATACGGCATTCACAGAAAACAACAGGAAGAACGAGGGACCCAGAAAAAGGCGGTCCATCTGATGTCAGATGGATTTTTTTAACGCCTAAAGAAGAATAAAAACATTCAGGGAAGAAATCTCAAGGTTCAAGGTTACTTTATTGGTGCCCGTGGGTAGATTTGTCTTCCAGTCGAGGTAATAATCTGGCAATACAGTAGGACATACAAGACACATATTGAACTATAATAAGGTGTTTGGTCAAGTTTACAGAGAAGACAAAGTGCTCAGTGTTCCACCACTTCAATAAGGCAACATGGTTTGATAAAAGAATAAAATACATAAGATCAAATGAATAAGAGACAAATACAATAAAACACAATAAAAACCCAGAAAGATGAAAACAGTCTGGAATAAAAACAAAGTTTAAGAGTTTGGAGTCACAACAATAAATAAATAAATCGAGCCAGGGGATAAAATACATAACTAAAATAAGTGAACTAATGTTATAATAATTCATGCACCAAAAGGGTTAAAATGGTACATTTGATGTATTTTCTATCATCCATTGTGAATAAAATAAGGTTTTATAAGATCTACAAATGATTAGATTCTGTTTTCATTTGTATTTTAATGATGGCACAACTTTTTGGAATTGGTTTTACTTCAGTTTAGTTTAATTCGTCCACCATCCGTCATCTGCTCCGTACAGTTCTTACTCACAATATAATCGATACTGATGAGAAATACACATTCATTTCTACTTAATGAATTTATATTAAGCTGCTTTAATTCCTCCACTGCACAGGAAAGGTGCTTTCACACATACTTCATTTGTTCCCATTTGTTGTGAGGTGTGAAACCTCCCCCGGACTGTATGGCACAGACCAAACGGTAGGACTTTGGTCTGACCATAAGATGTGGTCATTAATAGAATGGAAACATGTGGGATAGAATGGCATGGAAGAACCTTTATTGATCCCTTACAGGAAATTAATTTGTTACAACAGTTGCAGTAACAGGCTGCCCCACACACAGGTGCCAGGGATGGTTCAGACATTTGAATAAAAGGAAGTGGGAAAAAAACAAAATAGAAATGAGGCCAATTGCAATATGACATCACATACATGTCTATAAATGGACATGTAGAAGTGATGACAGGATGTATTAGCTTCAGTTTGAAATATAAATGAACCAATGTGTCCAAGGGAGAGGAATATAACCTTGGTTTGGACCTTCAGGTGTGAAAACAGAGTGGAATTAATGATCTTAAGTTTTATATTAAGTTGGAAAATGAGTACAATATAGGAGGTTTAGGGAATCAAATGGGAGCTAAGGTGTTCATTTTAATAACACTGCTCTACTTCTTCTTGTTTTTTAGAAAGTATCTACTTCAGACAATAAATGTGCTAAATTTTACATACTTTAATAAGATGAATCAGAAAACAAAAGGCAAAAGCACTGGTTACCTCATGTTTTTATTATATACTAGTGCCCGTAGAGCCTGTAGAAAATGTGAGCTTGTTTGCTACTAATGTGTTGTGGAAGTGAGTGAAATTAGTTAAAAGGAGCAGAAAGAAAGAGTATAATAATTAGTTGAGATGATTTAGAAGTCTGTACTGGAATCTGTGAGTATGATAATGTTAATGGTGTTAGTTGTTACTGCTGGTGGAGTTAGTAAAACCCAGTTTCAGGTGGAGCAGACAGTCTACCACTGTAGTGGTTTGTGTCATGCTAACGCAGGACACACCAATCAAACCCAGCAAGATATATTATTACGGCTCTAAAGTGAACCGCCAGTCGCTCATCTGACATTCAAATGTCACTGTCTACTTTCAGACTTGAATGCATGAAAAGCAGGAAACTGGGCAATGTGGCTCCGCCTACTAAACTACAGCTAAAATAATACTGGACGCTCCAAATTTTGGATCATTTGGTGCAGTTGTGCAGGTGTTAGATGTTCCACAGACAAACAGGACACACTACAGACACAGATTTGTTGAATTTATATATATATGATGGTGTGTTATTCCACACATATGTTGGTTTATGTACATGTATACAATGGATTAGTAAATATTCCACTAGAAAGAACCTGTAAAGTGAATGGATCATAATGTGCAGACAGTGTTTGGAAGTAGATCTGGTAGATCTGACAACAATATTCCTTTGGACTAAAACATATTCTATTGTTACTTCTAAGAATTTCACGTTATTAATTTATGTATTTATTGGGCCACATAATTTGCCTAAATATCCATACTACACACAGATTTAGATTTTACTAGTGGGGACCTAATAAAATTTAACTCTCATGGGGACCTGAATTTTGGACACAGATGATGTATTAACCCTCTATTGTGTGGAGTTCCCCAGGGGACATGTTCAGGGCCACTCATGTATGTTATTTTTATGAATGTTTGCCATATGTGTCCATGTGTGCATATGGTCCAATGATGTATATATCAGTGGAAAACACAAATGTATTAAATAGAATTTTCCAAGAAGAGTTGAGGTTGGTTTTTGAATAAAATCAGGTTAAATTTGAATGTCTCACAAACTAATTATGTGTTACAGACCTAGAGCTGAGTACGTCACTGCACTGGGAAGATACTGAAGAAATGAAAGAAGGAAAATACTTATAAATATAATGAAATAACTTAAATATTTGAAAGCAAGAAACACCATATATGCAAATGATAATGCGGTAGAAACAGAAAAGTGACATGGGTGAGAATGGGATCTGGAAACAGGAAATGACATCATAATATCAGTTCATATGTTTTACATGTTATGACTTTTGATTTTACAGCCTCTAATGATGCTTTCAGGTCATTTTAGATTATTTTATAGTACAATTCCTACATACTGCTCCAGCTTTTAACCGTGTTGAAGTGCACAAAAGTCAAGTCAGTTTGTGAAGACGAGGAATGTCCCCGAAAAACATCAGCAGTAAATATTTAAGTGTGGACAAAAGTTTTCCCATACACATAAGCCTCGGTAAGATGCTAAATTAATAATACAGCCTTGCTATTTGGAAAGGACATTTAGTGAGCTGTGTTTTCTACAGGGCATGTACTGTCTGAGCTGTAGGTTAATGTTCTGCTGTCTTCATCTCATTTGGACATCATATCCTTGAGGCAGTAGATGGAAAGAAGAAATATCACTTATCTATATTATAAAAGCCAAGTGGTCTGTGTGTGTGTGTGTGTGTGTGTGTGTATGTGTATGTGTATGTGTGTGTGTGTGTGTGTGTGTGTGTGTATGTGTGTGTGTGTGTGTGTGTGTGTGTGTGTGTGTGTGTGTGTGTGTGTGTGTGTGTGTATGTGTATGTGTATGTGTGTGTGTGTGTGTGTGTGTGTATGTGTGTGTGTGTGTGTGTGTGTGTGTGTGTGTGTGTGTGTGTGTGTGTGTGTATGTGTGTGTGTGTGTGTGTGTGTGTGTGTGTGTGTGTGTGTGTGTATGTGTATGTGTATGTGTGTGTGTGTGTGTGTGTGTGTGTGTGTGTGTGTGTGTATGTGTGTGTGTGTGTGTGTGTGTGTGTGTGTGTGTGTGTGTGTCTGGGATTCACACAAAATCTAGAAAGAGCTGACTGCTGCTACAGTTTGGCAGACTGACATATTCTCGGCCCAGGAACACACTAGCAAAAATGTCAAGTTTATAGAACCAATAATTTAGAAGATATTAGTAATTTTGGAAAACAACAGTCTTACAACCACCTTCTAATACCCAGAATGATTTGGTGCTGACTGCTGGGAACATGTGGTACTGCATGCACAAATACACAACATGTCAGGACTGAACTATAGAATAAAATATTAGTACTTTATTGATCCCAAAATTAAGAAATTGCTTCAACAACAAATATTGAGAACTTACAGTATCTGAAGTAGGCTGAGCACGGTTTTGGAAAAAAAAAAACACACCATGCTGTGGTGCGGTACACGTGCAAACCGCGGCATCCTCTTTTAAAGGTGTCATTCCACTGAAAACCACTTTTCTACGCTCCTTTTGGAATCTGATGGGTCACCCCCAGTTATCAACACATGCTGCCTTTGACAGTGGTTCGTCACCTCCACTGGCTGCATACCATATTCACAGAAAACAACAACAGGAACGAGGGAGAAAAAGCCGGTCCATCTGACGCCAGATGGACTTTAGCGTCACCCACGTGGGGTTAAACCCATCCCCCATTGCAACGAATCTGAAGTAGCATTAGCATTAGCATCTACAAGAGAAGACGGCGCCACAGTAGCTGCTGCACAAACTGGAAAAAAATGTTGGATCAAACTGGTTCATGTGTCTGTGGAAATAAAGCCTTGGTTTTTCCCTGCAAGTTTTCAGAACAAGCAACAACATGAAACCTAGCTGGATGTTACTCTGGTAAAGGTAAAGACATCCGGAGAGCCAGAGGGAAAGGGGGGAGTGTTTCTGCCCACATTCTGAGCCAATCAGAGACGCCTCGTCACCACATCATGGACATGTATGAGGAAGTACCGGTAAACTCTGTTGTTCCACCTCAAGTCATTTTTCTACCGTGAAAAAACAGCTGGAAACAAAACAATCTGGAAGTTTTTTTAAAATAACAATGGAGGACACGCTAATATTAATGAAATAACCATGGAATGACACATTTAAGACATTTGCATGAAAATAAACTAGTAGCCAAATACCTGTATGTAATAGAGCATGACACAGGAGTGGATTTTCACTCCTGTCACATCCCACCCCAGAGAAACAAAGAGACTGTTCACATGACTAGCTGTCCATCCATGTGTCCTGTGTATGCAGCACACCTGGATAGTTAACTGGAGTGTGAGTCTGAGGGTCGTATGCACAGAGAGAGAGAGAGAGAGAGAAAAAAGGTCAGAGGTAAGTTCCTATGTTCTATGTTTGTGACGTGAGAATGTTTTAAAAGCGAATGCAGGCGCACGGTGCTGGTTTTTTTCCAAAACAGTGCCAAGCCTAATATGTGTGTATATATATATATATATATATATATATATATATATATATATATATATATATATATATATATATATATATATATATATATGGATGAGGAACATTCAACACACACGGGGAAACGAGGGTAAAGGTCAAACTAGACTCAGGATAGAACACAAAGGGAAATCTATCAAAATAAACATAGAAACCAAACACTAAATAATTATAATTTCCTGGATGTAACAGAACAGCATAAAAACTTCCACATCATCTAGAACCCACTGATAGCCTGAGTCAACACTGCTACAGGTATGAGTTCTATTTGTTTTGTTGTAAAATTATTAGTTGAATTCATAACAAATTATTTTTTTTACGGTGCAAGAATTTACCAACAGACAAGAGATATCAGTAAACTGTACAGTTGTTTACATTAAAAAATAAAAAAAATTGTATTGCAAACTAAGATATTTGCCAAAAAAATACAAGAATTCAAGTACAAATAATAATAACAATAATCATAATAATCATATTATATATAGTACAATAAGAACAAACAATAGGAAACAAAGCACTTACATGTTAAAAAGAGTCAGAATCTTAAATAAACAAGTTTTTAAAATCACGTGCAAAGTAGTACAAATGACATGAAAGATAAATATAATGGGATAAATAGTGTGGAAAAATAAATAATGTCAGACATTCTATCTCTGATTCTGATATGAGGCAATACATGTGGGGGTCACCAAACCCACATAAGACCCTTAAATACAGCCCAAATATAACCCATCTGGGGCCCATATGGATAAAAACTTCTAATTTTGTTAAATATATAATGATATTAACTGGATCGAAGCCACAATAAGCTGCAATATGTTTGTGTGTGTGTGTGTGTGGGGGGGGGGGGGGGGGGGGGGGGGGGGGCTTGTGTCTGGCACCACTTGTTATCATTATTGTACTAATTATTATAAATCGACTACAACTCCCAATAAAGCGCAGATGACAGAATTAAAGTACCGTATAAACCCAGATGCTAAAGAAGGCATGATCAATCTAATGAAAACTCTATCCACTAACGCCACAGGTTTTTTTTCCTCTCAGTGTTTCCTCATCACATCTATCTCCAAGGTGAGGGAAAGTTCACCCCCCACCCCCCTCCACCCAACACCCCCCACTTGCTTAAATGTATTCTTTTCATTAGTTGTTAGGGCCATTGAATCCTTATGCCCTTTGGTTGCAGCTGCACATAATGTGATACGGTGCCTTCTCCACAATACTGCCATCAATATTCATCTAATGAAAACTCTGCTTCCTTATTCCTCCCAGGACACCCAACAGGTATACAGGAGTCCAACACCAGTGTTAATCTGCAGCATCATGAAATATTCCCAGTGTTGAACATGTAGAGTTCAACACTGTAACATACTCATACAAACCAAAGAATAGCCTGCAGGAGCAAGAGAGTTTTTTATTCCTGTTTAATTCAGAATAAATAGATAGATAGATAGATAGATAGATAGATAGATAGATAGATAGATAGATAGATAGATAGATAGATAGATAGATAGATAGATAGATAGATAGATAGATAGATAGATAGATAGATAGATAGATAGATAGATAGATAGATAGATAGATAGATAGATAGATAGATAGATAGATAGATAGATAGATAGATAGATGGAATATTAAAGACCCTAATGAAGACTCAAAGGGAAGGCAGAAAAATAAATTTTTTTAAAGGCTAAACCAACCTTCAGAACCAGAAACCAGGGATTTCAACTACAAACTGTTCAAAAACATAGATAAGTCTAGTGGAGAACAGGCACTAACTAACCCTGACAAGTTTTTTAACCTGTTTTTTTTTTGTCATTTCTCTGATGAGGCGACACTGCTAAACTCTTCTGTGACTTCTAACAGTATATTATGTCGTCTATTGTAAGTTACTTTGGATAAAAGCGTCTCCCAAATGCAATGTAATGGTTACAAAAATAAATGCAAAAATCACATGTAGTATCTGGTCTTCCATGTTGGTAGTTGAAACAAAAAGAAACAGGAACTGACATCATGTCGACGTTCTGCCCAATCAGAACCCTCTGTACCCACAACTCTGAAATTTATTAAAGCAGAATGCATGTGTTCTTTATTTAGTATTAATATTTCCAGGAAAACATGAAGGAAATTGCTTTAATTCTGAATTCAAAAAACATCATGAAAATGTAGCCATTGTGCTTCATCAATAAAGACAAAATGAACACATTTATCTGGACATTCGTCTCCCCAGTGTTCCACTTGGTGATGGAAATAGTCTTATGTACTTTGATAGAACTCTGTGTCTGCTTCCTGAATCTTATTGGAAACTGATAAAATTACACCCAGCTCAGTCTCCTTCTGTTTTTTTTCCTATTTTAATCATTATCAGAGCAGTTAATCAGTGCCAGTGGATGAAGCCTTTAGGCTGGTTTGGGTTTATTGGACAGGATTTAGCCTCGCAGTAATGAGTGTTGCTGAAAATAAACAGACTGTGAAGTGTCAGAAGAAAAGGAGTGTAAATGAAGCCGGTGGATTGAAATCTATGGATTTTAGACAATGTGACGGAAATGTACCTTTTGTAACTTAAAGGTGGAGTGGGAGATCTTTTTTTTGGAGCATTTTTTACCATATTGCTTGAAAACATCTTCACCATCTCATAACACTGAAATATGTCTGCAAAAAAAAAATACATATTTTAGTCCAGTCTCGAGACTATGGCCAATCACTGTACTGATCATCTTTACACTGATTGAATGATCATATGTCCATTTTCTAGTTTTTTTAGTTATCTTGTGATGGGACCCCCCACCCCGTACCCCCATCAATCACCACTAAAATGTAATAATTTATTCCGTGTGCTAGTGTCAACATGTCCTGAAAATTTCAGCCAAGTCCGTCCATAACTTTTTGAGTTATGTTGCACACAGACAAACAAACAAACAAACAAACAGATAAACATAAACAAAAACATTGGCAGAGGAACAATAAAAACTATTAGCTACTATAACAATAAGTTACTGACTTACCAAGTAACTCTACTAATAATTTAAGTGTTTTTAATGTAACATATGAACATATAACACCAAACTAAACTGAAAATCTAAAAGAAAACTAAAAATTTATGTAATTTTCCAGTGTATCTGTGGAACACATGAAGAGATATTACATACAACTGACAAAAATAATACCAGAGTAAAATGACTTACTGTACCTTTAATTAAATAGTTCTACACTGCTTCATACATTAAAGTTTTTCAATAACAGAGATGTAGAAATCTCTGTAAAATTAACAGCATAACTACATCTTTTTTTAAAATTATTCTTAGTGATACAGTTAACGAGACATAGTGGATAAAAATAATAAATAAAAGTGGAGGAAACAAAGAAACAACAACAATGACAACAGCACAATGTATACACTAGCATCAGATATCGTAAAAACAACGACCGCAGCATTAAATTGCAATTTTAAGTCAAATGTTTTACTTTCCATAGATTATGGTTATATTATTCATTTTACTTCGCCCTGGGACTCTTTCTGTTTCAGGCTGATGCTGTAAATATTCAACACCTTTGGAAACACCTCGACCGTCGTCCTGAATCAGCATTCCACCCCCCCTCCCCCTCCCCTCTGTATTTGGAATAATTTTTCCGGCCCCCCCCCAAAAAAAATGAGAAATTCATAAAACAGTAGCAGTGCTTCTGGAGCGTAGAAATGCAATGTGTCCTCTCCTCAAACCTCACACATGGAAACATTTTATAATGAGGTGGTAGATTTGGTATTCATGCTGTCATATACAGTATATGTGCATGTAGCTCTACTGCTTTTCAATATTTTAAAGATCACATCTCAACATGTTCCATTTATCATCAGGTATCATGTGTGTATTTCTGTTTTTGTGCTGAGCTTGACGGAGTTGACAAGTTCCGGATACGAGTGTCGTGGAGAAGCATCAATCATGCAGATCTTGGCGGGAACTGGCCTGTCTCCTTGCACACGCTGCTCCCTCATCATAATCAATAACCCACCGATAAGCACTGCATCTACACACAGAAATCACACTGTTGTTTTTTATTTACCCCCTACCCCCCCCACCATCTTTACCCGAGCATGTTATGGTAGCATCATGCTGACGTTCTCTCTCCCATCAGCATTAATTTTTAATCATGGTATCTGGCCTTGCTGCTGCTCATCAAGTGCCTCAGCCTCCTGTCAGAGTGTGGGCTTATGGAGAGGATAAGAGCCCTTACTGCTGCGATGTGGAAATAGATGTTCTGCTGCTGATGCTGCTGCTGATGCTGCTGCTGCTGCTGCTGTTGTTGCTGCTGCTGTTGCTGTTGCTGTTGCTGCTGCTGCTGTTGTTGCTGCTGCTGCCGCTGCTGCTGCTGCTGCTTCTGTTGCTGTTGCTGCTGTTGCTGTTGCTGTTGCTGCTGCTGCTGCTGCTGCTGCTGCTGCTGCTGCCTACCTCTCCTGGACCATCTGTGGCGTGGCAGCACTAGATATTGATTACATAAGACATTCACAACAGGCCCTTTCTTTCTTTTCCCACATGACGTTAACAGATCATTTGAATAAAAGTCACCCAATGTCTTTAAGTGCACTCCCCACTTCCAGAGAAGTTGGGACATTTTTCACAGTAAAAAGTTACTTCTATTACTTCAGATACTGTTCAGTGGAATACTCATGACTTATGCAGACTGGTTTTAATGTCACCTAGTACACACACACACACACACACACACACACACACACACACACACACACACACACACACACACAAACACACACTATATTGCCTGTACATTTCTTTTATATGAAACTCTTTCAAATTCAGCTCAATTTAATCTGTAACTATTAAAATAATAGCCTATAACACTGCTCTACAATTTTTTCAGGAAGTATCTGCTATTAAAGGTGGGTTAAAGGAAGGGTTTGAGATCTTTTTTTGGAGCATTTCTTACTATTTCCCTTGAAAAACCTCTTCACGATTCCATAGCATGCACTGAAGTAGAATGTTTCCAAAAAAAATAATAATAAATGTTTTAGTCCAGTCTAGAGGGTGGAAAACTCTGACCAATCAGTGTACTGATCATCTTTACACTGATTGACTGATCATATGTCCATCAATATAAGTCCACTCCCCCTGAAGTGGGATACAGATGAGAGTTTGGTCAATCAGGGGGTGGGACTTAGGCAATGTACACGACAAAGTTAGAAAGAGCAATACTTGACTTTAATTAAAATAACTTTAATATCTTTGTTGTATGTGGTAATGTCATGAAACTGCACTGGAATCCACAATAGAACTGAAAAGTCACCCTCCAAATTTTGGATCATTTGGTGGAATCGTGCAGGTGTTAGATGTTCCACAGACTAACAGGACACACGACAGACAGAGATGTGTTGAATTTATAGATATATGATGGTGTGTTATTCCACATATATGCTGGTTTATATACATGTATACAATGGATTAGTTAATATTCCACTAGAAAGAACCTGTAAAGTGAATGGATCATAATGTGCAGACAGTGTTTGGAAGTAGATCTAGTCAATCTAGTAGATCTAGTAGATCTGACACCAATATTCCTTTGGACTAAAACATATTCTATTATTACTTCTAAGAATTTCACATTTTGACCCCAGACTGATCTTCAAACTGTTGTCGTGAAGTTTCCCAACATGACATTAAAGCTATAGTTTGTTTCACTTTCATTTTATGTTCAGTATCCACACAGACTGCATCTTTGCATCTGAATACCCTCAGACAGTCCTTTTTATTGTAAGAATTTTATGATTTAATGGGATCTACAGTGTTCTGCATCACTTTGCAACTTTCCTGAAAATTCCATGGAACTTGGTCCAGTAGTTTTTGTATAAATTTGCAGAAAAATGGAAAAATAAACAAACCAAAATTAAAAACCAACCAAACACAATCCCATTACATTGGTGTGAATGTGGAACCTGAAATAAAATGAGTTTGACACTCCTGCTTTATGTCTTTGAGGGTTATGTAAATTATAATAGCTACGACATAAATGTAGTCGATGCCACTCATTAAAACACATTCCCTTGTAGTTCTTTTCAGGTCTCCACTGATTATTTCATCACCGGGTCGAACCAAATGAATCACAGCGGGGTCGTTAGTAGGTTTAATGTGGATTATCTGAGCGTCATTGCAGACGTGACTCCAGCTCCCAGCATCCTCTGCCAACTGTTAAACCTGACGACGCTGCTGTAATAATATGGAGGGTCTAGTGCAGGGGTGTCAAATTAATTTTAGTTCAGGCCCAGGGGCAACATTCAGACCAATATGATCCCAAATGGGCTAGACCAATAAAGTAATATGTGGGGAAAAAAAGTAAAATTACACTACAATAATGTTTATGTTTCCAAAATGTCCTTAAAAATTCTGAATAACATAAAAAATTTGACATGTCTTAAAAAAAACTAAATACAATTTTAATAAGATTTTGCCTCAGTTTGCATCAATTACAGCTTACATTACAATTACAAATACACAAAACATTCAGTAACAATCAGAATATTTGTAAAATTACACTTACTTCTCTTTGTTTTGTTATGTTTTGGTTGTTCATATTTTTTTCAGGTTATTCACTTTAAAAAAGATAGTTTGTTAATGTATAGATTTTGAGCAATTTTACTTTTTTACACAAAAAAAAGATCAAATCTGCAGTTTGTATTGTTAATAACTTATTATTATCATATTTTACTGGTTTAAGCTCAACTGAGATGTAATTGTTCTGTATGTAGAACTTGAATTAAAACCATTTTTACACCTTTGATTGTTAATATCTTCAGTGTAATTCATCCTACAGGCCAGTTTGGACCCTTTGGTGGGCCAGTTTTGGCCCCTGAGCTTTATGTTTGACACCTGTGGTCTAGTGAGTTGTTCAGTCTAACACAGGGGTGTCAAACTGTGGTCCTCGAGGGCCGGTGTCCTGCATGTTTTAGATGTTTCCCTCTTCCATTCCACCTGGAGGTCATTGCATCATTATCAGTCTGATGAGGAGCTGATTATTAACTCTTTATGTGTCAGCGCTGATGAATTCTGAATGAATGATTGTGTAAATATTCAGAAAAATTCAACCATTTTCCTTTTTAGTTTTGTGCATGGACAAGGTGCCAAAAAGCAATAGTTTTTTTTATTTTATTTAAACACTTTTTAAAGGCAAAATTAAAATTGCTGGGACCAAATTTCAATAGTAGTTTTCTTCTTTAGTATTTTTTTTTTTAAATTTTGTCATTTTGTAAATATTTATTAGTTTTTGTTGCTCATTTAGTTTTTTTCTACATTTAGTTTTTTTTTTTTAATTGTAATATTTTTCTTTGATTTTTCTGCCATTTGTGTCTTACTTTGCTCATGTTAACAATTATTTTGTTAGTTCTCAGGAGTTAAAGGGTTAAACTGAATCACATGGAAGAGGAAAATATCTAAAACATGCAGGACACCGGCCCTCGAGGACTGGAGTTTGACACCTGTGCTCTAACATTTACTCTGTGTAGTTGTATATCAGCCAAGGAATATTTGGCTGTTTTCCTAACGCTGGAGCACCCCAGGGTGCAAACACTGTGGCCTCAGGATGGTCCTATCATCCACCTGATGATTTACTGGAACAAGTGTTTAAAAGTATATGATAATGTGGACTTTAATAATCTGATTATAATGTATAAAGCTCATGAGCACATGCTCCTCTACAGGAAAAGTGACTAGAATTTAAGGAGAATTTAGGAAAATTAAGTGTAGAACAAATTTAAAAAGTCAAAAGTGTATCTCTGTTAGGGGGAATATCTGTGGAATAATCTAGATCAAAATGTAAAAAAGACTTCTTTGATTTGTGCATTTAAAAGGATGAATAAAATAACAAAATACAGAACATTATCTGAATAAGTGGTAAATGTTTTATAATGTAGAAGAATGCATAAAATAAGATTATTGTAATAAATTAATATAGACCAAAATGATGAGGAGATATTATATTCATTAATTATTGTATTTACAATAAATATAAAGTGAATATAAATATACTTTATAGATGATTATATGAATCAGATGTGTGAAGTGACTTACAAAAAATATGTTTATAAATAATTATGGATTCTTTGTGTTAATGGTAAATGGACATAAAAACTGTGTTTAAAACATAGGAAGCAGAATCTATTAGATTATTAGTTTTTAAAAAGGGATTGATCATATAATAAGTTTTTTTACTTCCCACTCCTTTTCAAGTGCATACGGGAAAAAAAATGTTGACTATTTTGATTGATGCCTCGATATTTTGCTGATTTTTTTGCTCGAAATAAAATTTAACTTAACTGAACTGCACTGAAGTGTTGATCTGGGAAAACCACGGTGATGATAATGATTATGATGATGATGATGATGATGATGATGATGATGATGATGATGATGATGATGATGATGATGATGATGATGATGATGATGATGATGATGATGATGAAGGCTTCTCCTGATGGATGAAGCTGTACGGACCTCTTTGTCTTCAGGATAATGTGTAACACCTGCAGCTTCTAAACACAAACAGTAGCATCTGGAGTCCAGAGAGATTACAATATATTTTAATTAATTTTCATGGCTCCCAAATGCTCTAACTATCACCCACAGATGTCAAACATATGGCATGTGGGCCAGAACTAGCCCGCCAACGGTCCAATGCAGCCCGTGGGAGGAATTCATGAAATGCAAATGTTCGACTGAAGATAACACCAATCAAAGATGTCAAAATGATACTGGTCTACAAGTAAAATGATTCTGGAATAAAAGTAATGACATTTTACCATGTGTGTTATGGATAAAAAAACCCTCAAATATTTGTTAGTGGATCAACAATTATTGAATATTTTATTCCAGTTTTGGTTTCCAGTGAGTAGCTGTACTTCCATATAAAAAACTGGTCATGGAAACACCTGAATTTTGAAAAAACACTCAAATATCAATTAAAAAAACTGTTCATGCTTTCATGGTGTGGTTTTTTCACATGTTTTGATATTATAATATATCCCAAAAGTGCAATGGAAACAATTTTTCCTCAATTATGTCACAGGATGTGACGTACATGGTCACATGATCACCTTCTCTCTGAGTGAAAATGGTGCCGCAATCACTGTAACCATAACAACCATTGGCTGCTGTGACGCAAGAACTACAGCCGCCATCTTGGAGTGGTGATCAGGATGATTCCTACAGTAGACACAGTGAAGGTTTCATTTTATTATCTGTTTGTTTTTGAATGTTTAATTGTTTTGTCCAGAGAAATATATTCTATGTTCTGTAAAGTTCCAAGTACAAGAACTGTGTAAAAAGCACGACATACATTTATAATTTGTTGTTGTTGTTAAGTACTGAGCATATTTACACTTAATATTCTGACCTGACAATGTAGGGACCACATGTACAGACCCTTATAATGTGAGCTAGCTGGTGTGTTTGACATGTTAGTAACTTTAAAAAGTTCGCCAGGGACTTTTACTGATGAGAGAATTAGCCTATTCATTCATGCTAATGCTAGCAGGGCGATGGCCAATCTGACGCTCAGAAGAAAGATGACAGTAGTGAAATCTCATGGGATGATATTTCACGAGGGTTATGATGCTCCTGCCTAGAACAACTGTCAGTGGAAATACGGTCAAACCGCAAATATACTTTGTTGAAATTTTTAAGAATATTGCTATTGTTTTGCGAAAAACTGTAATGAAATGTGCTATGGTTTGGGTCTTTAAGGGTTGATGCATCTTCTACAGATTAAGCCCTCGAGCAGAAATACATGACTTTTTTAATTTATTTGTTCTTGCCTTAGCTTTTCTTTTGTTTTTTTTTAAATGCTGGTCCTTCCATCCTCCAATTATACCCAGTGTCTGAATTAAACAATGTAGCGCTGTTGATGCTGCTGCTGCTGCTGCTGCTGCTGCTAAAACATCCCACCTACTGCGTCTATATGTGAATTCTGCTGTCTTTTTTTGCTTCAGACCGTGACTCCTGCAGCTTTTTGCAGACCTTTCTTTTCAATTGCAACCCAAGACAAACACAAAACTGTATAGTTTCCCAGCAAGAAATTCACCTCTGACCACAGTTGCTTGTCCTCACACAGCAGCAAACTCCATTTTATTAGCCTCACCTTGGTTGTACTGAGCAGAAGCTACTTTTGCCTTCAGAAGACCCTGAATTATTGAAGACATGGATTCAAAGAGGTGCTTGGAGTCTACCACTGGGGTTTCAGTCCATTCAGATATGATGATCTCATAGCTGCTGCATTTTTATGTATGTGTAGATTGCAAACATCACATTCATTCTTCCCAAAGGGGTTCCGCAGGGGTCAAGATCTGGGCTTCCTGAATTTGTTTAAATACGTGTAATAATTATGGCCTGTGTTCCTTTCCAGTTGCCCTCGAGGTATTATTTTTTTCCTTTAAGGCACAAATGTAAAACCTCTTGAATTTTACATGAAGCGCCTAATGGAAAGGGAGGAAACTCTAATCAAGATCAGATTCAATAAATGTTTTGTTTGGGCGATGTATTATTCAGATGTTATGCAGGTTTACTGAATCCAGACCTCATTGAAATGTTTTTTCTTTCACCACACAGGAGCATGTTTTTATAGACTGACTTTTCAGGGGATGGGAAGAAGTGGTTTTTCTTTTTTTTTTTGCTTCTTTTTTTCCCCATATACCAGCGTCCATTTTTAGGTATGTTATCGCTTCTCAGTTTGGAAGTCTAGTCCATACAATGAATGTGAGCTACTGTAAGACCTCTGACAGCTCTGCAGGTGGGACTGCATGAGTCAGACTCAACCACCACTTCAGCGTTTGAGCAGTCAGTCATCAAACCAGCCCAGAAAAACCAAACTCACAACCACAAACCACTGCAGATCTGTCACATTTAAAGGCCCGGGCTCATACTCGCCACAGGGTTTTCATCCCATCTATTTGGTTGTTTTATGTAAATACAGATTTTCTCATGTATGCACATCTACTCATTACATCAGGAGCTAAAAAACAAACAAACCTTCCCAATAGCGCAGAATTGAATAATGCTGAAGCTGAGGGCTACATGAAACATACACGATACTATAAATTATAAATCACTTGAATAAATAGCCACCAGATAAATAGCTATCAGCCATTCTTTTCCTCTGTGTTGGTACTTCTTTGTAGTTTTACCAAGTAATTTAGGTTGTAGTATCAGTTGTTGACCCTGTTATCCCACAGGATTACTAAAACATAAAATCCTAAAAGATGCTTTTATTGATCTTTTTTATATAGATTTTAACAGGCTGTGAAAAGACAGTGTGAAGTTTAGCCAAAATAATAGCGTGATTTGTTGTTTGTTAGCTGCAACGTTACCGAGTTTAATGATGACATTCACTAGATAGATAGATTAGATAGATAGATAGATAGATAGATAGATAGATAGATAGATAGATAGATAGATAGATAGATAGATAGATAGATAGATAGATAGATAGATAGATAGATAGATAGATAGATAGATAGATAGATAGATAGATAGATAGATAGATAGATAGATAGATAGATAGATAGATAGATAGATAGACAAAACAGACCTAAAATAAAGTAAGTGTTACATCTACATGTCATAGATCATGAATTTGATGGACGATAATATTGTCATTGTGTCATGTGTGATTCACTTCTTAACTGTTTTGTAGAAATATAAGCCGAGGGCAAGAGTTCCCAGTCCTGTAGTATTTGGTAAGACATATTTACGTTGATATAACACTCTATTATAGTATTTCCGTCATGGTTGGTGGAGTACAAATGTTCAGGGAAACCCCAGGCAGTGCACATTTATCAGGCTTTTTTTACGCTCTACCTTTGACCACTTTAATACTGGGTTCACACTTGAGTGATTTAATACAGTCAGTGTACCAACAGAGGTGTGAATGGACCTGAAGGACTCTCTTCTATACTCTCCTGTTTACAATTTACTACTATCTGGGGACGCCCAAGAAGCCTGCCGCAGCTTGATAAAGATTAATGGTGGCAGGAAATCATTAATTCCTTCGTCCATTTTGGATCTAAGTATAAGCTATACCTTAGGTTTGAGAAGGAGGGGAGGGCACCCAGTTTTATGTTTAATTATTTTGATTAATGAAAAATAAGAAGAAGTGAGTTGAAAAGTGCTGAAGGAGCTTGGCACATGTTCCGTATATGATGATGGATTCCTGCAGGAGCTTGTAAAACAAATTAATGACCAGTAGGAGGAGATAATCATTTCCTTGACGGTGGAATCTGACTGAATTTGCTTGTGTTTGTGGTTTTCTGAAATACAGCTGGACAGTTGGTGAGAGAAGTTTGTTTTTAAGGATGTGTACAGTATGTGGAGGGGTGGGGTGGGGTGGTGGGGTGGGATGGGATGGGGTTGGGGGGGGGGGGGGGGGGGGGGGTGAAAAGGAAAGTCCCCTGACATCAAGAAAAGAAAAAAAATAACTACAATATTCTGACCTGGTGCTTCATGGATGAAATAAGTCAGAAGTGATACTGTAAAATAAACGTTTAAAGATATTGTGAACAGTGTGTTATTATTTGTAGTAGTAGTAGTAGTCATAATAATAATGATTATAATAATATAAGAAGAAGAACATGGTCTGCTTTTCCCCAAAACTGAGATAGGAATCCCTCTACTGTCCTCGGTCCAACCCTTTTCAGTTTATACATAAATTGCTTCCATTATTGTAATTAATCAAACAATTAAAGAAGACATTTTGACAAATTAATGACCAGTAGAAGGACATAATATAACTTCCTTGACGGTGGAATCTGACTGAAATTGCTTGTGTTTGTGGTTTTCTAAAATACAGCTGGACAGTTGGTGAGAGAAGTTTGTTTTGAAGGATGTGTACAGGAGGGAAAAACCAAAAAAAAAGACATGATAAGGAAAGTCCCCTGACATCAAGAAAAGAAAAAAAATAACTACAATATTCTGACCTGGTGCTTCATGGATGAAATAAGTCAGAAGTGATACTGTGAAATAAACCATTTTCAAACACATTGTGAACAGTGTTATTATTATTATTATTAGTAGTAGTAGTAGTAGTAGTAGTAGTAGTAGTAGTAGTAGTAGTTGTAGTAGTAGTAGACATAATAATAATGATAATAATAATATAAGAAGAAGAACACGGTCTGCTTTTCCCAAAACTGAGACAGGAATCCCTCAAGCTACTGTCCTCGTCCCCCATCCTTTTCAGTTTATACATAAATGGCTTCTATTATTGTAGTTAATTAAATCAATGAAAAAGACATTTTGACAAATTAATAACCAGTAGGATGTGTACAGTCTGAAAAGAAAAGAAAAGAAAAGAAAAGAAAAGAAAAGAAAAGAAAAGAAAAGAAAAGAAAAGAAAAGAAAAGAAAAGAAAGAAAAGAAAAGAAAAGAAAAGAAAAGAAAAGAAAAGAAAAGAAAACAGGGACTTCATGCTTCCTCAGTCTCCTCCCATTCAGATGGACATCAGCAGTATATCCTAACCTGGTGTTTCTTCATGGCTGAAATAAGTCAGACCTGATGTTGTAAAATCAATAGCTTTTAACATCAGTGTATTTCACGTCCAGGTTCTGGACAGGACTGAGTTTGACAGAGCAGATCTACACATACACAAGGATATATATGGACAGGTTCAAGTTTTCTTCTTTCTGTAGAAAATAAATAAATAAAAATAAAAAAATGTGTGTAAATTATTAATGACTTCCATTAAAGATGCAGAGCTGATCTCCTGAGGGACGTAGGTTTTTCCTCGATACAGAACTGACGCAGCTTTGACAGCAGCTTACAACTGTCGGGTCACGGACAGAGTTCAACTTAAAGCAGGGATTCAGAGATGGTGGAAGTGTGGGCTCATACACATGTACATCACAGGGGTTTGTTGTTCCTGTTGTTGTTTATTATTGCCCATTAGTGCAAAGAAATCTGAATTTTCAATAACACAGTAACGGCTGTTTTCAAAACGTTAAAACCTTCATCACTAGCTGCGTTTTCATTACCCTTGGAAATTCACCAAATGTAAATACCTGGTAATGGAAACACCTGGATTTAAAAAAAAAAAACACTCAAATATCGCTAAAAATGTTTACACTTTCATAAGGTGTTTTTTTTGTTTTGTATTTTTTTTTAGATATTTCGATATTCTAATACAGAGGTGTCAAACTCATTTCAGTTCCAAGGCCACATTCACCTAAATTTGACTGAATTGGGCCGAATAAGTGAAATAATAACATAATAAAACATAAATAATGTAATTTCTCTATTCTATAATGTAATATTCTCTATTTTAGAGTGAAAAAAGGTCAAATTAAATAATGAAAATGTTTACATTGTCAAACCATCTGTTCAAACAATGTGAATAACATGAAACAAATGAAAGAATAAGCCTAATTTTAACAATATTATGCTTCCATTTATCATTTCCACGTGTTCATTATAAGTTGCAGATCATATTTTATCTACAAATACACAAAATATGTAATATCAGACAAATTATTCTTTAAAAAAAATTCTTAAAACGTATCTTTAAACAATTTATGTTCTTCATATTTGTTCAAGATTATTCAAATATTTGGTGTAATTATACTTTGTTTTAGTGTAAATATGTGAAAATATTTACATTTACAAAGAGAAAAAAAATTGGAGTTGTGATTATTTATAGATTATTATGATAGTATTTTACTTTCACTTTTACTTCACTACATTTCCTATCTAATTCACATATTTCTACTCCATTACATTTTTTATGCACAGTAATGTTACTTGGTACAAAAAATAAATTAAATGGAATTTGGTGTTTTTAACCACTGAGTTGACGACAATAAAGTCATGAAGCTGGTTTGACATTGGACCTGCTCCTGTCATGAACATATGCAAACATGTGTCCACACTCAACCTGTCGACAGTCTGTTAATGTGAGCAGCAGCCATTTTTAGTAAACTAGTGAACGCCAGCACATCATGTACAAATGTGGCAGCGAAAGAAGAAAGAAAGATGGAGAGAGAAAGAAAAAAGAGAGGTGAAGAAGAGCAAATGTCAGAGTTGAAGGAAGCTAAAAAAAACTCAGAACCTCATGGAATGTCCCACATAAGCTTCATAGTTTTGTTTTATTATTTAGCACTAGCTGTGGCTACATATGTTGTTTATCACTACCAGAGGAAGAATGTGAGAGTGAATGAATTATGCTAATTTAGGCTCTTCATGCTTTTAAGTATGAATTAACTGAAAAGTGATAAATGTAATCCATTATTATTATTATTTTTAGTAGTAGCTGCATTGATACCAAAATAAGATAAGTAGGAAAAAAAATCTAAAATAAAGCTTATTTATCTATCATGTAATGTGCTTTATAGTCCAGTTCACTTTATATATATGACAAAATAGAAAATAAAGCAATCATTGACTTTGCACCCTATAGTGTGGAAAACATGGTAGTTTTATTCCAGAAGTATTTTAATTGTAAACCATTGTTATAAAAACCCTACATGTAGATGTAACACTCACTTTATTTTAGGTAATATTCAGGAAGCAGACACAGACACAGAGTTCTATCAAAGTACATAAGACTATTTCCATCACCAAGTGGAACACTGGGGAGACGAATGTCCAGATAAACGTGTTTATTTTGTCTTTCTTGATGAAGCATAATGGCTACATTTTCATGATGTTTTTTGAATTCAGAATTAAAGCAATTTCCTTCATGTTTTCCTGGAAATATTAATATTGAATAAAGAACACATGCATTCTGCTTTAATAAATTCTTCTTTCAAAGTTGTGGGTACAGAGGGTTTTGATTTTGCAGAACGTCCACATGATGTCAGTTCCTGTTTCTTTTTGTTTCAACTACCAACATGGAAGACCAGATACTACATGTGATTTTTGCATTTATTTTTTTAACCATTATATTGCATTTGGGAGACGCTT
Source organism: Siphamia tubifer (assembly GCA_020466265.1). Lineage (NCBI taxonomy): Eukaryota > Metazoa > Chordata > Actinopteri > Kurtiformes > Apogonidae > Siphamia > Siphamia tubifer. The sequence continues at coordinate 49,786,281 of CM035787.1, forward strand.
TTATCCAAAGTAACTTACAATAGACGACATAATATACTGTTAGAAGTCACAGAAGAGTTTAGTAGTGTCACCTCATCAGAGAAATGACCAAAAAAAACAGGTTAAAAAACTTGTCAGGGTTAGTTAGTGCCTGTTCTCCCCTAGACTTATTTATGTTTTTGAACAGTTTTTAGTTGAAATCCCTGGTTTCTGGTTCTGAAGGTTGGTTTAGCCTTTAAAAAATTTTATTTTTCTGCCTTCCCTTTGAGTCTTCATTAGGGTCTTTAACATTCCAATACACATCTATCTATCTATCTATCTATCTATCTATCTATCTATCTATCTATCTATCTATCTATCTATCTATCTATCTATCTATCTATCTATCTATCTATCTATCTATCTATCTATCTATCTATCTATCTATCTATCTATCTATCTATCTATCTGCTCTTGTTCTTTTTTCATGACTTAATTAGGATTTCTTCAAATTTCCTTCATATTTTATGGAAACAGACTTAATGGAATCTTCCTGGATAAATAACAGCAACTTTATCCATAATCTATTTGCCTCTAACTTTGTCTTTGGCCACAGAGACACTTCTCTTGACGATAATTAGGGTGAATCAGTCAAACTGTGTCTCAGACTGTCTTATTCCACAGGCTAATGTCAGTGGAGTGGACACCAGCTTTATGACCATGGCTCCCACTGTGCATTGGCGTTTGACTTTAGCATCCCCACTTCCATAGGATACTTCACAACACTTGTTTCATGCCAGATCCCCCTTGGAACAGAGTCCAGCTCGGCTCCAGCTTGTGTTTTATGAAGGTCTGCCATCATCACATACCAACAGACAGCATTAGCCCAGAGCTTTCACAAAGGCTCCTTCAGACGGCCAACATCACAGATTGCTTCGATTTTCTCCAAACTTAACAGAGCGTCACTCCAGCACCAGAGACTGGAACAGAACATGGACTCTGAAGAACGTGGACTCTGTAGGACTTGGACTGTACAGGACTTGGACTCCCAAGAACATGGACTATGCAAGACTTGGACTCTAAAGAACATGGACTCTACAGGACTTGGACTCTCAAGAACATGGACTCTACAGGACTTGGACTCTAAAGAACATGGACTATGCAGGACTTGGACTCTAAAGAACATGGACTATGCAGGACTTGGATTCTAAAGAACATGGACTCTACAGGACTTGGATTCTAAAGAACATGGACTCTACAGGACTTGGACTCTAAAGAACATGGACTCTGCAGGACTTGGATTCTAAAGAACATGGACTCTACAGGACTTGGATTCTAAAGAACATGGACTCTACAGGACTTGGACTCTAAAGAACATGGACTCTGCAGGACTTGGATTCTAAAGAACATGGACTCTACAGGACTTGGACTCTAAAGAACATGGACTATGCAGAAACTGGACTATAAAACTGTTGGTTTCTACATAACCTGGCCTTCACCAGACTTGGACTCTGCTGAATCTAGACTATACAGGATTTGGGCTATGCAGAACCTGGACTATATTGGACTTGGATTTGGCTAAATGAATAAAATGAATGAAACTGAATAAAACATTCGACCACTACAGATATTATAGTAAAAACTGAAAATATGTCCAAACATGGAGGTCATTACCTAGAATGTTCTAGACCTGTTAGTGGTTTGTGGGTTAATAACAGGTTCTGCAGGTTCTACAGGTTCTACAGTGAACCACAGACACAGACAGAGGAGGAGGAGGAGGATGAAGGAGCTGTTGGTGCAGATCCACATCCAGGTCCTCTGGGCTCTGGCCTCTAAAACGTCGTCTCTCACACTTTTATTTTGACATGTGATCCGGGTTCACTCTCTGACTGAATCAAAGGCCTCCACAGGGACCCAGGTTTGTTCTTGGCAGCGTGAAAAAAGACAAAACTTTAGGATGTTTATTTCCCCTCGCTTTTATTCCACTTGCCTTTTGTTTTTGTCTTTTTTTTGTGTGGGGGGAAATGGCTCGGTGTACATCAGGTGTCTGTTTACAGCACAGGGACTGACTATTATATGTCTGCAGGTTTGTTTGACAGGTTGTTTGCCTTCATTTAATGTTTTTTTTTTAATTTAATTTAACCCTTTGGTGCATGAATTATGAGAATCTTAGTGGACATTTCGTTCCTGTTTTTATTCTTCTTTAGGCACAAAAAAATAATGTAGTAATAATAAGAATAAGAATAAGAATAAGAATAAGAATAAGAATAAGAATAAGAATAAGAATAAGAATAAGAATAAGAATAAGAATAAGAATAAGAATAAGAATAAGAATAAGAATAAGAATAATCATCATCATCATCATCATCATCATCATCTTCATAATAATCATAATAATACCTCAAATGTATTTAGCACCTTTTTGGACACTCAAAGACACGTTACATAACAGCCAGTTTGAACAATGTGATTATAATGTTTTATATAAACCTATTTTCCTGGAAGTACAAATATGTCCACTCAGCTGGAAAACATGTGTTTAATTTTTGACACAAATAAATATGTATTTAAAATTCAGCATCAGATAGTGATAAACTGTGTGAAAATCAAAAGTAAAACTGAATTAATTAATTTGGAAAAAAAATGTGAAAAATTCCATTCAGCTAATTTCTCCCATTTTAACAACAACATACTTTAATGAATATTTCATGGATGAAAAAATAAAATAAAATATCCCAAAATTTTTGATTACAGTATTTTCCGTACTATAAGGTGTTCTTAAATTACTTGAATTTTCTCCAAAAATCACAATGCACCTTATATAATCATTAATTTTGGTTATGTTTAGTGACTTGGAATTTTGACTTTTTATCTCATCATTTTGGCTTTTATTTCATAGTTTTGACTTTGCTTAATGCACCTTATAGTTCGGTGCTACTTATATATGAAAAACCTTAAAAAATAAAAAATAAACCATTCATTGACAGTGTGCCTTATAGTTTGGAAAATGCAGTATTTTGTTCATCAAGAAAAGCAAACTTACAATAATGGTATGAATGTCAGTGTATTGGATGATGCATTAACCAATAAAAGCCATGAATAAACAAGAGAACAGCTGTGGAATAACTTTCCACTGGAGTGACCAGTATATGTATCAAAAGGTTAATTGGAAATATCATGTTTTTCCTACAAAAACATCTGAAACATTGGAGAACACAGCAGCCTGGTCTGATGTAACGTCCTCATGTTTGTTCTTATATTTGACATATTATTAGATTATCCTCCAGGACTTATTGGGTCGTTTTTAGCAATAACAGAAGCCCCTCTGGCCATGTGTGTTGCTATGCTACACATACAAGATGCAGCATCCAATGGTCACAAACTGTATGTATTGAGCAGATGGATTTTAATGCAGTGAATTTCTTACTAAAGGCTGACCTCTAGTGGTGAACGGCAGTAATGACACACAGTCTGAAGACTTATGAACAGAACAGTATTCAGCCTCAAAACAAATTAAAACTGTGAGCAGTCTTCACTGTCCCTCCCCACACGATGTCAGAGTCAAATTTGAGCCAAATCGGTGTTCTCCAGTTTCCTCCCACCATCCAAACACATGCACTAATAGGTTAACTGGTTAATCTAAATTGTCCATAGGTGTGAATGTGAGAGTGATTGTTTGTCTATATATGTTCAGCCCTGAGATGAACTGGAGACTATTTTTAATATATCCTTTTCAGTTGACTTTTTAGTTTATATTATTTTATTGTTTAAGTAAAGCTGTGAAACTCTTGTCCACTACATATGACAAAATGCATTGCTGGGTGTCAGGAGGATATTAATTATTCTAACTACCTTCTATACGCCACCTTTGTATCCATACAATTCAATCATGTTAAATTGGATATTGTTCTTTCTGTCTGTTAGAATATTTTTATTGGATCTACAGTGGAATAGTTTTCAGTGTATTGTATAGGGTTTTTATAGTTTTGTTTTTATTTTAATTTATTCTATGTTGTAAAATAAGGTCTGATACAGTATTTTTTAGTATTATAGGGGTAAGGGTTCCTCTGAAATATTTGGTTATTTATTATTTACTGTGGAAAAATAGCCATAATCTTCATTTTTTATTTTATAGTGTATAAAAATAGAATAACTAAATAACGTAAGAGTGTTTTATAGAATATTAAACTTTATACTAGTGCTTTCCCAAATTTGACATCGCGTTTAATATAATTTGTCCTAAAATACGATCCGTACCGAGGGTCAACTCAAAGCCACTTCTGATTGGTCAGACCGGCGACAGTGTGCTGTGATTGGTCAGATTATGAGCTGCTTGGGGCGGGTTCAGAATTTGGTTTCATCTCTGTTACTTTCAGCTTCATTAGCCTGCGTCTTTGCAAAGTTTATTTAGCGTTTAGTTGGTTTAATTCTGCATTTTAACCGTTAATCCAACGGTTTTCTCATGAACGAGGGTGTTAAAAGTCAAACATTTAGCTGTTTGTTGCCTGTGTTGTGCACAGACCGTGTTAGCTTAGCGGCTAACGGAGTGGTCGAATTCAAGCTAACAGGAGCCGGACCGACCATCTGGACCTGAGGAAAAACACACCTGATATAGAGCAGAGACGACAGGTGCAGCTGAAGAACCTATAGGTACGTGGGCAGAGACATGGTGCTGTTTCTGCTGGTACAGTGGGTGTCTAAGACCTTGAGTCAGAGGACAAGACAGTGACTCTATAACTAATGAACTTTGACTTACAGATGGTTCTGCTGCTTTAATACCAGGCTTATTGCTTGGAAAATTGCCTACATCAGGATTCCCACCCATCCTGGAAAACCTGGAAAATTATTGACCAATTTTCCAGACATGGAAAATGAGGAAAAAAGGTCAAATATCTTAGAAATGGTAAAATTATCCTGGAAAATGATTGATCCTCCCCCTGCCTGTGACCCTCTGTTTCTAAACTGAGATGAAATATTTTTTTTCAATGATCTGCTAAAAATATACAAATACTTTTGTTTGTATATTTTCAATAGATCATTGAAAATATATAGGGGTCTTTCTTTAGTGATGCATCACATCCACAATTCAATGAATTTCAGCTTCTCCCCTCAGGTCGTAGGTTCAAAATCCCTGCATGTAGAACCAAAAAGTATAAATACAGCCCTGTCCCATCAATGATAAAGGCACTGAACACACATAAGCTGTTCTTAAGGGACAGTCCTATATGTTAATTTATTATTTTATATCCTGTCTGGAACATTTGTCTGTCTGTCCTGTTTTGTCTTGTGTCACTGTGATAGTATTCTGTTTTGTTGATGCTTTTATGTCACTTTTACCTGCAACCAAATCTACCTTCGGGTACAGATAAAGTTACTTCACCTTTTATATGAAGTAAGAAGAGACAGAATTTGGAGGCGAACATTGCGACTCCAGTTTATTTGTTTAATGAAATGTTCTGCTGTAATCTGAGGGTGTGTTTGCATTATTACATTTGTCATAGTTATTGTTCATATGTGTCATCGATGCATATCAGATGTCTGAGTAATAAACATATAAACAGTCTGAGTAAATAGAAGTTACAGATGCAGAAAAAGAGCACTTCCACATAATGAGGGGGGCAGATCAGTGCATGTCCTCATAATCTCTTTATGTAGCAGCTGAAAACATCCCAGGAAAAGCTGTGGAAAGTAATTTCAAGGAAAGAATGAGAACTCTGTACATGTATTTATATCATTATAATGGATTGGAAGTTTATTTAGATGTAGCATTGTTTAACCTATAAAGACCCAAACATCCACCGTCAACCAAAATCATCTACTTTTGTAGAATGCTTAATAACTTCTGAACCATTAAACTTGAAATAATTGATGCAGGTAAAATGCAGTTTGTCACATTTTTATGGTTGCCAGATATAACTCATTTACAAAGTCATTTTCTACAACATTGATTAATAATATAATAATGGATTGGATTTATATAGTGCTTTTGTGGTCACTCAAACCGCTTCACATCAGTAACCTATCTGACCACCACCAAATATTCATACACGAGTGTGAGTGGCACTGGAGACTAGGAAGGTGAAATGCCTTGCCCAAGGACAAAACAGACTAGGACAGAGTGGGATTTGAACCACTAACCCTTTGGTTATTGAACAACCCACTCTACTAACTGAGCCACAGTCACCCCTCATTCATTAGTAAAACCCATGGGTTTAGATCAATGACAGTGATATATTTGCTTAAGACATCACTGTTTCTGATGTAATAACCATCAACTATAGTCTGAGCTTTTATGAACATGTATATGATCTGTAAATTATTTAAAAGAAAATAGCAAACCCTGTTTTACAAGTCACAGCAAGGAAAATGTATTTGTATAGCACATTTTGTGTACAGGACAATTCAAGGTGCTTTACATAAACATACATGAAAATTAAAATGCATTAAAAGAAACTGAAAAATGCAAGATGATGGGCATATTATTACAACAAATAAATCCCGTTCAAAAAGGTGAAAAATAGATTTAAAAAATGCTTGGTAGTATCATAAAAGTAGCACTGGGACTTTATGGGTTAAATATGTCTTGTTCATATCATATTATTTATCACTTAGTGTCCACTTCCACAGCAATCTGTTACTGTTCTACCTGCTCCATGTACAAGTAAAAAAAATGGAATGCAATAGAATACTTTAATTATCCTATTCAGGGGAAATTTCACACTTTTAACCGCAAAAACCGAAGTACAGGTATAGAGAACAGAGAAGAGCATATTGCGTATTTATAGTATTTACATTCCATTGCACTTTGGTAATAAGTGTATATGTGTGGTTACTGAGGGCTATACAGAGGTTAATATTATAATAAATGACTACATAAAAGTTACATATTGTCTTTATGGGTTATAATTTAGTTTTAAATGTTTTTCCAACCCTTTAAATACTTTGGTTTAAACTTTTTAACTCATGTTCCTGATCATTTAGGTAAATAAAAAAAATTAACATCATGATGATTGTGATGTTGTTCAGTTAAATAAAATTTAAAAAAACAGATAATTTCCAAATCCCTGTCTCAGGTCAAAGGTCAGAAGATGAACTACCCCCCCACCAAACGTCTCCGAGGTCTAAGCCACGATGTTGCGTCGAACTTTGACGACCCGTTTGGAGACGATGAGGACTTCAGTCAGGCTGACCTGGATGAGATCGACATTATTGCTTCGCAGGCCATCACCACGATAACTGCAGGGGGGGCGGGGCACGGCTCCAGACCCGGGGGACAGAAAAAAACCCCGAACAGAGTGGCAGCCAATCAGAACCGAGGGAGCGGATACGGGTTTAACAGCAAAGGAAATTCTGGGATGCCAAGCAGGGCGCCTCTGGGTGAGTTGTGACAGTTTAGAGATTTTGATTCTGAGTTTGTTTTTTGATTTTCAGTTTAATTTGAATGAATTAGTTTTAGTTTTACAAGTTTCTGTGCTTTTGGTTATAGTTTATCTGGTTATAGTTTGAACAATTGAGTGGATTTGGTTCAGTTTTCATTTAGTTTCGTCTTTTCAGACCCACAGAGTTTAACTCAAACTTAACTAGAAAAGCACTCTGAGAGCATAGACACCCCCCCACCACCACCAAAATCTAATCATTTGTTGATCTCTCCATTACCACCATACCCTGAAAATGTTAACAAAATCTCTCCTTATTTTTTCGAGTTATGATGTACTCTCCTAGCTGTGCTATCCCCATTCATTTCATGTATAGGTCTAGTGGTGCTTCATAGTCAGGGAAGGCAGGCGAAAAGGTTGTCTTTCAAATTTCTCTGTATGAAATAGGACGGTACTACAACCAACCAGTGTAATCTTTAGCATGATGTAGTTAGAGCGCCGGAAAGTTCATGGAGGAGTTTGGAAAAAGTTACGAATGACTAAACAAAGCTTAACGACTGTTGTTGCTTCTGTAAAAATAATTTAAAGATTTCTGACGTTTTCTCACATTCTTCACTTATCTTTGATAAAAGGAAATTACCACCCAGTCGGCAGCCATCTACTGTCGTTGTTGTTCTATGGTTGTTTCTGGTTGTTTCTCTCTGATCGTCACTTTGTTACTGTGACTCTTTACTTCACTGTGATTCGTCGGCCAGTTCCAGGGACATCTAGCCAAAAGTTACATTGAGTGTAACAAGACTACTACGGTAGCACATTAAATTGCCACTAGGGGCGTCTAGCGCAGCTAAGCTAATGATGTACACAAACTGACAAACAAACAAACGCTAGCCAAATCATAACCTCCTTGACTGAGGTGATTATAGTAAAACAATAACGATCAGAACTACATTAGACGTGTGTGTGTGTGTGTGTGTGTGTGTGTGTGTGTGTGTTGTTTCTGACTGAGGTGTTATTGTTTGTTGTGGTGTTCAGGGAATGGACAGCAGCAGTTTAGTTCAGACAGACAGGACTACAATCTGCTGGAGGCTCAACATGCTCAACTCAAGAGGAAGGTAAGGTCACACATCTGTTCACCCATAGCAACAAGCCCCTCCCACTTCATACCAAGACTTTAGATGAGGCATTATTTTCATGTTATCAGAATACCTTTGATTAGTTACAGTCCACCAAATACTGATGCCTGAACATCTCCCAAGTGACAGCATTAGTCTTGTGTTTTTTAGAACAGAATATGAACTAGTTTTCTTTGCATTAGTTGAGGTCTGAAAATACCTGCATCTTTTTTGTTATGTTGATCAGGTGTAATATTCTGTAAATACATGCTCTAAATAACAATGTTTTTTATTTGAAGTTTGGGTGAAATGTTGTTGGTAGTTTAGAGAATAAAATCAAAATGTTAATTTCACTCAAACACATACATATAAATGGTCAAACCAGAGAAAGGAATCATTTTGCAGTGGTCTTTTATTTATTATTTATCATTCATTTATTTTGTGCCATCAGTTGAGAATCAACCATTGAACAGTTTATGTTATGTTTATTATTAATCAGACATAATGTATTGCATGTTTTTCTTCTAGTTATAATTAAGTTTTGTTTGTAATTCCAGCTAAACAGCCCAACACATTACACTCCATAACCCGTTGTGAACAGGTCTGTGGCGCCCTCTTGTGGCATTTAATATACAGGAGGCTTGAGATACATCCACAGTTTTGTTTTGTTTTTTTACTAACCGAAAAAAACATGATTCAGAAAAACATTTTCTTGCATAAAAAAGATAAATTATTGAATTAAATAAAATGCATTAACAACTACACAGAAATAGAATGGAGACCTACTATAAAATTTGCTAAAATATAGACAAACAAGGCAGTCAGAGACAACAAACCTCCACCAAGGCTTGATATGTCGTCATATGACGTCAAAACGTGATGTGATGGAGCCATGGGTGTTGACCCATCTGATGTCTGAAGGTGAGACGATGCTATCTTCATTCTATCTTGTCTGAATCCTAAGCTATTACCACTTATGTGATTCAGCTGTTGACCTTTAGTGTGACCTTTGACCTTCATTGCTCAAGATCTAATGGGTTCTTCATTGACCCATTATCTATCACTCCTGAAAGTTTCATCAAAATCTGTTCAGAACTTTTTGCGTAATCCTGCTGACAAACAAACAAACAAACAAACGGACCCACATTTAATACCTCCTTGGTGGCGGTAATAAACCTCTGAATATGTAGAATGTTTCACCTTGGTTTAAAAAGTACATCTCAAATAATGCAACTGAATCCGATGACACATTATCAGCTTCGGTTCCACAGCGGCTGTTGTGTCATGTTGTCCGTCTTTTGCCGTCTGCAGTTGAAGGAGGTGGAGGAGGAGATCTTGTTGAAGAGCGGGGAGATCCGGGTTCTGAGGGACTCTCTGAAAACCACCCAGCAGGAGAAGGAGGCTCAGAGACAGAACCAGGCCCTGGTGGAGACTCAGAGACTGAGGGAGCAGAGCGAGAAGGAGAAGGAGCTCAGCAGGAAGGTGAGGACGAACAAAACAAACGCACTCAGAGGACGTTACAACAGGAGGCGTCTTTGCTATACTCCAAAATTAAACTCCTCAGCAGCATTCTGATTGGCTGGTTTTATCTGTCAGAGTACTATAACATGTCATTTATTCACATTCAAACATTTAAGGAAACTATAAAACTTTAATTTACAATTTGTAGCAAATTAACATCGAGAAATTAAATAGACTGTTAAAAAAATGTTTTGCACAAACAGGAGTAAGAAAATTTAAACTATTTTACTAAATAGCTGATTTCAGGCTAAATTTTTAAACTTAATGAATCAAACCCGGATCATCAGAACTCATTATAAACCTTTAACTTCTGGTTTTGATGTGGTTTGAACTTGGAAGTGTGATGGAAAATGAGAAACTCTGGTCATTTCTGGGACAATCTGTCTATTCTTGTTTACAACTGGTGTGTTACAAAACCTCTAGCATGTGATTGTTGTAAATTAGGGCCTTAAAATCCTTGAAATATGTCTTAAAGACACATAAAATTGGCTTCATGAAACCTACTGATCCTGGGTTGTAAGATGAGCTAATGTTGATCATCCATGTAGTTGTCTACCTAGTCTCAGAAGCTGTGTTTCTATTATCCTTGGAAATGTGTAAAATGTAAATAGCACTATAAAAAACTGGTAATGGAAACACCTGGATTTTGGAAAAAAAAAACCTCAAATATTAATAAAAACTTTTTACGCTTTCATGAGGTGATTTTTCAGACATTTCGATTTGGATCATTTGGAAACACTTTTTCTGCAATTATACATCACAGGGTGTGATCTACGTGGTCACATGATCACTTCTCTCAAAGTGAAAATGGTGAGATACACATGGACAGAGGAGGAGACAGAGACTTTTCTCGAAATAATTCATGAGAAAAACATAACTGCTATTTTAAAGACAGGAAATGCAGCGTGATATCAAGACAACAAAAAGGTCCATATTCCAGCAGTGAAAACTCTACGAGATGATATTTCATGAGAGTTACGACGCTCCTGTCTGGAACAACCGTCAATGGAAACATGTTCACAGCGAAAAATATATTTTGTCAAAATTTTAGGAATATTACTATTGTTTTTGCAGAAAAACTGTAATGGAAATGCAGCGACAGAGGTCAGCTGTTAGTGTGTTTTTGTGTGTGATGCGAGGGTCGTATCTCAGACTCGCTGCATCTGTGTTCAGGTCCAGTCTCTTCAGTCGGAGCTGCAGTTTAAAGAAGCAGAGATCAACGAGATGAAGAGCAAACTGCACAGCTCTGACAGAAAGACCTCCTCTCCACTGGCACGAAACAGGTCACATGTCCACATAGTGTATCTGCTGCTCAAGTGCATCCGGGGAATTGTAATTTTAATAAGGTTCCTGTTTGGTTCTGTCCATTCAGTCCTAAAGTGCTGAGCTCCATCGCCCAGCTGCATCATGGGAGCAACGGCAGCTCTTCATCTCCATCAGGAAGTGGTTTCATCACTAAGGAGATGTTCGGGACCCTGGTTGGGTCCCGAACAACCCCAGTGAGAACATCCACCAAGCCCAGATGTGACAACGGCAACAGGTCAGCTGACAGACAGGAAGTGAGTCATCCCGACCCCTTCCTGTCCGTCAGACGACCAAACCTACAGCACAGAGGTGAGTCGCCTCCATCCGACCTCACCAGGTCAGAGGGACGTGGACAGCACAACAAACCCTGCCCCTCACAAATATTTTACCCATGTCTTATTATTGTAAACACACATTTTTGGTCACTGTTATATTTGACCTATACTAACAAAATTTTATGGCATCTATTCTGGACCTCACACTTTTACTGAAAATGTCCTGGAAATTGGTCGAGTAGTTTTTGTGCAATGTTTCTAACAAACCAAAACCAAAAACAAGTGGTGCCGGGCACAACAAACCCCGCCCCCATTGCAGACATTTGACCTGATTTGCCCTATCTGTTATCATTGTGAACACACATTTTTGGTGACTTTGACCTACATTTACCAAAATTTAATGGGACCTATTCGGGACCACCTCACACCTTTCCTGAAAATGTAATAGAAATTGACCCAGTAGTTTTTGTGTAAACCTGCTTACAAACACACAAACCAACTCAGAAACAATACCCCTCTCCCCTTTAGGGGGCAGGTTAATGAACTATTTTTATAACTTTAAAGAACATGTTAATTGAAAACATCACAATTTTAGCACACAACAGATTTATTTACAAATACTTACATGAAAGTTAAGGCAACACTTGAGGCATTTTTGAGGTGAACTAATTACAAAACAATCCGGTGTCACAATATAATAAAGGATTAGATTTATATAGTTCTTTTTTATGAATGCATACCAAAAGTGCTGACAGTGAATCCATTCTTCATTCACTCTCACATTCTCCCTCTGGTGGTGGTAAACTATATATATATAGTTTATATATATATATATATATATATATATATATATATATATATATATATATATATACACACACACACAGTTGTCCTGGAGCAGACTGACAGCCCCTCTGACCACCACCAAACTTTCATACAACAGTTCATGACTAGAACAGAGTTGGATTTGAACCACCAACCCTTCCATTATTGGACGACCCACTCTACCAACTGAGCCACAGTCGCCTGTTATCATGCACATCACATTATCATGTAACAAACATGTTCAAAAACCATTTTTACCTCTTGGCTAAGGAGTATTGTAATTGTTTTGTCGTCTGTCCGTCTGTCTGTCCAACAAAATAATCACATTTTCTGTCTGTCAAAGAGTACTTTGTCATTAACCATAGTGTAACATACATTAAAAAGCAGAATTAAATTCCATGTCTGCATACACCAGATGTACAGAAAATAAATATAATAGAATAAAATAAAATATAAAAAACATAAATATACAGACAGTAAGTACAGATTTTAGTAAAGTGTCTTTGTTGTCCAACAGGTGGCGCTCTGCTGAGTTTGCTCCTGCAGCAGCCTCTGTTTCCCAGCAGCCTCTGCCTCTCTCACCTTCTGTCGCTGAGTGTGACAGACACTCACCGGACATCCAGGTAACCAGGACGTACCGTTACCATGACAACAGTGACACTAGTATACTTGTTGTTCTATGATGGTGTAATAATTCCAGAGTAAAAACATAACAAATGAAGCAGAAACAAACTATGAAGCATTTATTCCTGGAAACTTGACATGTCACTGCAGGGAAATGAAATCTGCTTTTTGTCTGTTACATAAAACACGTGCAGGTACAAGCTCATCATGTGATTATTAAACTGGTATATATGGATGTATTAAAATATTAAAAGCACTAGAAAGGCTTCATTATTCACTCCTTTTCCTGAACTGTCAGACATAAGTGATGTGCTCTTGGTTGTAATTTGCTGGTGGGGTTTTTTGTGTTGAACAGATTGTCCACTGCTGCTGCCGGCAACAGTGATGTCATCGTTGGTGAAGACGGACCTTCTGCAGCAGCGTTGACTCCAGTCCAGAGTCTGGCTATGACCGGACTGAACCTGCTGAGCCAGAACAACAGGAGCAACAGGTAAGGCAGTGACTCAGCACATTGAGGTCTGGCTGATGGTTCACTGTCGACCATTGGTGGATTTATCACATCAATATTAGATGATAGGGAGTACATATAGATAGTTGACATCAAAATCACATCATTCAGATGTACATTGAAAAATGTTGATTTGGCTGTTTTGAGCCAAACTATGTTAGCATAGCAGTGATTAGGGACATTTGTATCCACAGTTGCCCTGGGGCAGACTGACAGAAGCGTGGCAGCCATTTTGTGCCTACAGTCCTTCTGACCATCACCAAACATTCATTGGCAAGGAGGGTGAAGTGTCTTGCCCAAGGACACAACAGCACATGACTAGTGACAAGGACAGAGCGGGATTTGAACCACCAACTTTTCAGTTATTGGATAACCCACTCTACCAACTTAGCTACTAACCGAGTTAGCTAGCCCCTAGTCGGTGCAAGTGTGTCTGAAGAACACCAAGTGGCTTCCCTTTTTTTCTGTGTTCTGCTTTCATTTCTAAACATAATTTTAGATGTTTACAGCATAATATGAAGTACATCACTGATAGAAAATGTAAAAAATAGATAAACAGTATATGCATTTCTGTAGATATTTGACCCAGTACTAATATGCTGTACTGGAAAAATAAGAAAATGACCTTAAAAGTGCTTGAATCTGACTTGAATGTTCAGGAAGTTGTGTAAAATGTGTTCTAACAGTGTGTTGTAACAGCAGCACCCCCTGGTGGGCACTCAGTGTGTTACATGTGTTGTCCTGCAGTTCCTGTCCTGGAGCCGTCCTCCTCCTCCCTCTGCTTCAGCTCCATCTGTCTCAGCTCTGTCGCGCCCTGGACTCTCGGCGCTCTGCTTCCACCGCTTCAATCCCAGCATGCCGCGGTGCCTCATCCGGCCTGAGCAGACTGGAAGACACCAGCCAGACCGGGTTCAGCGTGGATGACGGTGGACTGGCTGCTCTGAGGATCCTGTACCTCCTTCTAACACATAGTGATGAAGTAAGAAAAAACACAAATGCTGTTTGAAACCACATACTTACCTACTACTTTTATTAACATTGTAAGTATGCATTGTGTTTAAACTGTCAGTATGACATATAAAGTATGCGAGATGTTCTCAGATGCATAATAGATTCAGCAGAAATGTTGAGTAAGCATCATGAGCTTCGGCCAAATTTTGCAAACAGGACCGGATCAGTGTAAACGCTGGTGTCAAGTTAGTAGTTTGTGTGTCGATTTGCTTCTCGTTTACAAAGTAAAATCCCAGATTTATCAGTGTGGGGTTTTTTTGTTTTGTATAAGAAAGGGAAAGGACTGTTTTGTTTTGTGGAAATAACCAGAAGTGCCTTGCTCACTATGTTTTGCTGAAGTCCTCTGAATAAATAGGTGGTATTTAGATAAATGAACATCATATTAAGCATCTAAAGAGGCACTTTCTAACCTGATTTATTTTTTTTTTAAATCAATAAACAGATATATTTAAAAAGTTTAGAGCTTCACACTTTCGATTTTTGCTCAGATAGGAGCTCAATGCATTGTGGGTTATCATCTAGTACGCTACAATGTAAATGCTTTGTCTGATCGCTGAGTACGCAGGATGTATAAGTATGTGGTTTTGAACACTGCCAAACACTGTTACGATGAGGGGCGTATCAATGAGGTGGCTGCTGACCTTTGACCTTTCTGTCTGCTCCTCAGGTGGTGCAGGAGGTTCTGACGGAGGAGAGCCGGAGCAGAACAGGAGAGAAAAAGGTGAAGAAAAAAAACCCTCTTCAAACTCTTGTATGTATTCTAAATAGTTTTACAAATATTGGGCTGAATAAAAAAGTGGATGAATCTAACTGTCTGATCATAATCGTACAAAGTTACAGATGTACATTTTAAAACATGAATAAGGAGAAGACATGTTGGAGAATGATCTCAAACGGCTGCTGGAAAAGTAAAGACGTGTGAAATGTGTGGTTTTAGGTTAAAGGCGCCACTGCAGACGTGGACTCCAAGTCCCAGAGTTCTTTGCTGCAGTGTGTTTTGCAGTTGTGTGACGCAGGTGTTTCACTGAAGGAGGAGCTCATCTGCCACGCCATGAAGACGCTGAGTGTCCTGATTGAGAGGACACCCACAACGAACGCTGACAAGTAAGGACACACGGACGTCTCGTCTTCAGTCCATTTTCTGTTGGAAGTCAACTTCAGTTTGTCTTCAATCCCACTAAAGTCTGTCTTCAGCTGTCTTTTGTCCCGCTTTAGTTTGTGTTCAGTCCAACTTGAATCTGTCTTCAGTCCCACTCAAGTTTGTCTTTTATCCCAATTTAGTCTATCTTCAGTCCCACCTTGGTCTGTCTTCAGCTGTCTTTTATCTGTTTAATCCATCTTCAGTCCCACTTTAGTCCATTTTCAGTCCATCTTCCGTCTGTCCGTGTTCAGTCTTCACACTGGTCCTTTTAATTTTGTTTTTTCCAGGTTGCAGTGTGTGTTGCAGCAGGTGTGTGTTAGTGCGTCGGCCGACAGCAGGTTAGGCATCGTCTCCCAGTGCGTGTCCGTCCTGTTGTCTATATCTGACCATCAGACGCTGACTCACCAGCTCTGCTCTCAGCACGGTGAGGCTCCGCCCACTCATATCACAGTTTATCAGTTGCGTATGAAGAGGATCAGAATTATTAAAGGTGTCATTCTGCTGAAAACCACTTTTCCACGCTCCTTTTGGAATCTGATGGGTTGATTGTCCCCCTTTGTCTCCAGTTTTGGATTTATTTATTTATTTCTCACTCATACTGTAACTGATGTGAGCTTCTTGTTTTACTGCTTTTAGACCCGTGTGTTTTCCTAAAGTTGTTCCACTTCATCAGATCGAGACCTGAACAGAAGGTCTGTCACACAGACTGGATCCTCCTGGACCTGCAGGTATCACAGCTTCTTAAGTTAAACGTCTGAGTGATTTATTTAGTCTTACTGTCTGAAGTGGGAAGTGATATCTGTGCAGTGTTTGTTTTTCTAGCATCAGTGTTGTTTCTGTTTTTTCTTTTTATCTCACCATTCGATGGCTTCGTTAGCAATTCAACCCTAAACTCATGACCCCATATGAGATCGTCTGGCATTCAAATGTAGTTGCCTGAAATTTCTAGTAATTGATTTTAAAAAATAAATCAAAATTAGAAGTACAAAAAAATACAGTATTTTCCACACTAAGGCGTACTGTTTATTTTTTTCCCCCATATATAACCTAAACAGTCAGATAAGTCAGTCAGTAAAATGTATTAAACCCATTCACAATAACATTCACCTTTGTTCAAACATTGAGTCTATTCTCAGTAACTGCCAACACAGTTATTATGCTAATTCTGCGAAATCAAACTTTAGAAAAGTCAAAATTCTGAGACAAAAAGTCAAAATTTTCAGATAAACATATCTAAATCATGAGATAAAAAATCTAAATTGTCAGATAAAAAGTCAAAATGATGAAATAAAAAGGCAAAATTCCTGGTCACTGAGCACAACCAGAATTAATCCATATATAAAGTGCTCTGGATTATAAGGCACACTGTCATTTTTGGAGAAAATTAAAGTCTTTTAAGTGTGCCTTATAGTCCGGAAAATGCAGTATATAGTGTTGTGAGACAATCACAATCCATAAAGGACAAACAATGAGTCTTGAGTCCTAAACTGAAGCACTGTGGTACTGTTTATCTGTCAAATGTTCACTGGCCTGGTGGTCCACCAGGTCTGTAATGTACTGGGGGAAACACTGGTAAAAAAAAATACACACACCCCTGTATTGTTTTTTGATAAAACAAAGATGAAGTATAAAAGGAACACCCACCCCTCTTCCATTCAGTCATGTCACATTTATACTTTCACACTTTCACACATATGCACCTAGAACAGTGAGGGGTAAATAAAATTCAACTTATTGATTCTTGATACACATTGTGGGTAAGATTCACGGTCTGGTCCTGTTTTTGTGGTTTACAGGTCGTCCGTTTACTGAGTAGACTGTTGACTCAGAGAGCAGAGAGTTGGACCAACAAACACAGCAGGTGCCAATGTAACACTGAGGTAACACACACACGTGCAGATGCACAAACGCACACTGAAACCTTCCGTTTGTTTGAAGTTTATTTATCAGAGGGACAACATATATTAATAACATTCAAAACAAAAGCAAAATCTAAAAGATTATAGCCATAAGGGGCAGCCATGGCTCAGTTGGTAGAGCGGTTCATCCAGTAGCTGAAGGGTTGGTGGTTCGAGTCCAGCTCTGTCCTAGTCAGTCTGTTGTCATTCACACTATATAAATGTTCAGTGGTGGTCAGAAGGGCTGTAGGTGCAAGCTTCTGCTTCTGTCAGTCTGCCCTAGGACAACTGTGGCTACATATGTAGTTTACCACCACCAGAGGGAGCATGTGAAAGGGAATGAATAATAAGTCACTAATGTAAAATGCTTTGAGTGGCCAAAAAAGCACTATTTAAATCCAATCCATTATAATAATAAAAATAATAATAATAATAATTATTATTAGGCTCATTTCCATCTGGTCTCTGGGCAGATTAATGGTCCCTACAAGTAAACGCAGGTATCACAAACATATTAGAATTAGTTAATAAAATTAATAAGTACCAGTACAGACTATGCAGAGTTATGTTGACAGTCTGGATTATCCAGTACCCATGAATGTCCCTGTTTACTAAAACAGTTTAATGTTGGTTGTTCTCTAATGGGCTCTTTGCACAACTCTACTACTTCCTGAAGTTAATGTGGCTCTTTTGTTTCTTGTCTTACATTATTGGACAAACTGATTAATCCAGGTGTGTCTGACCTTGGACTGAGAGGACCGGGCTAAGTCATTGCTTGGTCCCCCAAAAAAGTCCTGGATACTTCTGATACTGGAAACACGCCTATAGTATTTAATATAGTTATCCCAGTCATTGTGTTTCTGTGCGTCTCTCTCTCTCTCTCTCTCTCTCTCGCTCTCTCGCTCTCTCGCTCTCTCGCTCTCTGTCTCTCTGTCTCTCTCAGCTCGTTCAGATGGTGGTGATCGTCTTCCATCGCACCTGGTTGGACCTTCGCGACTCGTCAGGTGAAATAACAACCGTCGCACAGAAAACGTCCACAACCTGCAGCTAGAGATGAACTGACAGTCTTGTGTTTCTGTACAACAGAGCTGACCACGCCCACATGCCTGGGCTCCACCCCCTGCTCGTCGCCGTGGTGGCGCGGCCCCGCGGCGTCTCTGCTCAGGGAGTGTCTGCTTCTGCTGCACTGGCTGCTGCTGCATCACGGGCGCTTCTCCGACAGCTGCCGACCGCTGCTGCACATGTACGACCAGGTGATCCCTGCCGTAAGAGACACGCTCAGGAGGATACCCGGACTGAGCGAGAGCGAGGGTAAATGTACACAAAAAAACACCCAGAACGTTCAACAAATATAGACATTTTAAGGAGAATACTGGGCCTGAGCAAGAGCGAGGGTAAATGTACATAAAACTTTTTTTAAAAAATACAATGACTATAAACACAGTAAGGAGATTATGACTGAGGGTAAATGTACACAGAATACATACATTAAACAAAAAAAACACCAAATATATAACAAATAAAGTCAAATTAAGGAGAGTATGAACTGTGTTTTTTGTGTACTTTTATCCTCACACAAAGTACAAGAAATATAGACATGTTAACAACAACAACAACAACAAGGGTAAAAAGAAAATGTACTCAAAAAAACACCCAAAAAGTATATCTAATAAAGTCACGTTGAGAAGAGTATGAGGACTGAGGGTAAATAATACAAATACAAATGCGACATGTTAGGGGCGATAAATCTACATAAAATACACAAAACATGCCACAAAAATATAATATGTGTAGACGCATTAAGGAGAGTATGAGAACTGAGTGAGGGGAGGGGACACTAATATGTAAGACCTTTATTTTGACGGTGAGTATTCTGTTTCCTGCCAGAGCTGGCGTTGGAAGAGATCTGTCGCTCGGACGGAGACGACGCCGATGAAATGGACGTGGACCCCAGCTCCTGATTGGCTGCCGACAGACGGAAAGTTGGCAGGTCACATGACATTTGTGAAGGATTTAACAATAAAAACTAGAAGAAGAAGGAAGCCATCATAGCGCTACTTTCAACACAGAGTAGCACGATGTGTGTCATCTGTGATGAAAACGAACGCTTTAACATCAATTTTATAGGTTGTGCAGTTGGACCAAAAAGCCCATAGACCTGATCGAACTGTGTTAAGACGACAGACAAACCACTAAAATGGGCTTTGAAGGAACACTTTAGTATTTTATGAAGAACCATCAAATATCAAACCACATCAGGATGAAAGAAAAGTGTTCATGAATGACTGACACAAACATCTCCTGTTAAAAACATTCACAGCTTTCATTTTATTTCCAGCTTTTTCAAAGGACATAGAGACACAGGAATGAAGACGAAATTATATCAAAGGAAGTAGAATAGTTTATTATTTTTATAAAACATGTCTGACTGTAATGATGCAATGTCTCTTTAAAAATAAATAAATAAGTAGTTCGGTCCAGATCAGTGGATTATTCTCTCCACAATCTTCAGAGTGAGTTTCTGAACTGACAAACATGGATCCATTACTGTGGCTCAGTTGGTAGAGTGGCTCGTCCAGTAACCAAAGGGTTGGTGGTTTGAATCCCACTCTGCCCTGGTCATGTGCTGTTGTGCTCCTTCACCCTCTAATCTCATAATTGAGTAAAATATAACTTTACCTGTTTATCTCATAATTATGAAATAACCTGGTAACATTTTTATTATTGTGTGAATGCAATGAGCCTCCGTAGATAAGACAAAGGCCAATTGTCCCAATTCTAAGAACATTTAAGTTAACGGCCGTATATTCCTCAAAATTCAGATTCCACGACACCACCTTTGGGTGCAAGGGTTACCCAGAATGCAGTATCTTTTTTTGTTAATGAAGATATAAAAATTCTGAAAATCATTGTATTATGTTAGTTTAGGTCCATTTTATGGATTATCTACTTCATTGTTGCCTAACATGTATTTTTTTATTTTACAATCTTTTGTTAATAGCAGCTGGTGTGGACAAGCTAGCTGTCATTTAACTTAGCTAACATTACAAAAACGGTCATTTTTCATGGTGGTAATGTAGTTGTTTTATCAATATAACGGCCTATATAACATGCGTGTGCCGATAATGATATAAAATGAACGGGCTAATGTCATGTGCCATAGACCCAGAGTTATCTAACAATAGTTATAGCTGGTGTTGACCTTTTGTTGAGCCATGGTATGTGGTGACAGCTGAATATGGTTCTGTTATTTATACAGATAATTTTTTTCATATCTAAGTGAAGGAATACCTTACAGATGGTCCACAATAATTTCAAAAACGTGGACCTGATGGACCAGTGGACGATGTTTGTTGTCAGGTATGGTTAACAGTGCAAATATTTAAATAAATACATTTTAAAAAAAAAGTTGTTTCATTTGCGGGTCAGTGACTTCAGGTTCCTGGGAACGTACCTGTCACAGGACCTTACATGGAGCAGAAAACACCAATGCCCTCGTTAAAAAGGCACAGCAGCGCCTGTACTTTTTAAGGTCACTGAGAAGGGTCAACATGTCCTAGGACCTGCTGTTGTCCTTCTATAGATGTTCTGTAGAGAGCATCCTCACCTACAACATCTTGGTGTGGTTCAGGAGCAGCTCTCAGGCTGACAAGAAGGCTCTGGAAATGGTCAGTAAGTCAGCACAGAGCATCATAGGAGTCCAGCTGTCCTCTCTGTCAGACATCTACAACACCAGATGTCGGCGCAGGGCCACCAGCATCGCCCGTAACGGTTCACAGCCTGTTCTCACTGCTGCCCTCAGGGAAGAGGTACAGGTCCATCAAGGCCCGCACTTCGAGATTCCTGAACACTTTTTATCTCAGTGCAATCAGGGTACTGAACACTAGCGGGACACGATAGCTACCTCAGCCATTGCCCACTGTGCAATATATTTATATATATATATATATATATATATATGTTTATATATTTATTCACGCTACCATGTTCTCTAATGCACTTTTACATTGCCTCCTGTAAATGGTTTTTATACATCATACTTTTATTCTATTTTCATCTCCTGTAATTTTATGCCACCAGAGTTGTCTTTTAAATTTCATTATGCATGTGTATGTGTATGATGACAATAAAAGGATTCTATTCTATTTCAGGGACTACAGAGACAATGCAGGCCCTGATTAACATTTAAAGGGTGTCCCATTTCTAAGTCACAAATACTTAGTTTTGAGGGCTACTGGTTGAGGGTTAAGGGAGGAATTGGAATTGGCCCTAATTTGACGTTTTAGTTAATGCCCTAGCGTGTGTGTGTGTGTGTGTGTGTGTGTGTCAGTCAAGGTCATAGGTTTGCATAGAGACATAACACTACCAACTTTTCAGGAGGTTCAAATTGTCCACACTAACTTTTAAGCAACCTCATTTGCATTATATAATGAGATCAGTTATATCTGTAATGTAAATTGTCTTCCCATATGTTGTAATGATAGAATTGACCCTAGCATTATTAAGTGAATTATTATTTTCATTATCTTCACACTTACATTTACCTCTTTTCACTTGCTGGATGTGCCTGTCCCCAGACGTACATTTGATTGGCTGATGACTTGACACTCACACACACACACACACACACTCACACAGCCCCAACAGAGACCTCCACGTCGACATATCACCCTCCTCCACCCCCTTTGAAGAGGAGGGGGCAGAGCCAGCAGCAGCCATTGTCAGTAATGTAAAAAGATGTCAGTGTTGTGGAGGTGAGGAACACACACACACACACACACATCACTAATTTTACT
Organism: Siphamia tubifer; assembly: GCA_020466265.1. Classification (NCBI taxonomy): domain Eukaryota; kingdom Metazoa; phylum Chordata; class Actinopteri; order Kurtiformes; family Apogonidae; genus Siphamia; species Siphamia tubifer. The sequence continues at coordinate 49,808,631 of CM035787.1, forward strand.
TCAGACTTCAGACTTCCTTTATTTGTCATTTAGATTTTCATCATAAACGAAATTTCGTTTCAATGACTCAAGCACAGCAGGTATTTCCGACCGAAAAACTAAAACAAAAGTTAAAAAAAGATTATATATATAACTATAAAAATATATACACAATAAAAACACTGTACAGAAACTACTGAAGGTCTGACCTGCATCAGAGTTACTATAATATAAAACGGTGAACTTTGTAACCTGCAAAACTGGACTAGGAAGCTGCTTAAAGAGAAGTGTCGTCCTGTATGTGTTTTCTACTGTTAAAATGTTAATTAAACTGTGAGAAATGTAATGAACTCCACTGGAAACTATAAAACATGAGCAAGAAGCTGCTTAGAGAAACATACTGAGAGGTACCAGTCTGTGTTTGACAGGAAAACACATGCAGTTTTCTTCTTGTTAATGGCCTGGTTTAGGATGAAAGAAGGGTCTGTGGATCTTCTGACCAATCGATTTTAATTTTCAAATCAGAAAATGAAAAATGAAGCATATGCACGGAGATTTCTTAAGGACAACGGTCATGTACGCAACATTCATATAAATACATGTTCATTAGTTCAAACGTTTCCAGGGAAAGTCCAGCAGATATATATGGACAAAAGTTGTACTCGAATTTCCCACAAAATACAGAAAGAAACTCAAATTTGGAGAAAAAAAAAATTAAATCCACTCAAAAGTGATGAAAATTTCCAAACATATTCAAAAACTTATAAAATACAGAAAAAACACCAAGAAATCTGATTAAATATCTAAAACACTTGCATGAAAATTAATATATGAATGAAATTAATGTATTTATTCAACACTTTCAGTAGTTTGGGAAAAACAATTTGAAAAAAGGCTATTCCATTTAACTGCATTACATTTTTAAATTAGATTAATAATGATAAATTAATCTGCATTCATTTTCACAGCTCTATTTTTTTTATAGATTTTAAGTTCTAATTTGCAGTGCACTTTTAGAGTAAAAAAAAAACTTCATATTTTATATATTTTTGTTCGTGTCAGATTTTTTTCTTTTTTTACGAGTATTAGTGATAGTCGTGGGGTTTCAGTTACACCAGTTGGACCTTACTTTGAGAACTTAACTCAAATGTTCTGGGAATTGTGTAAAACAAACTTTTTTGTTGTTGTTGTTGCATGCACAGGTGGAGTGGGGGCCCCAGGGGTTTCTTCCTTGGTGCCCCAAGAGACTCTAGCAACGCCACTGCCCAACACATTTGTCCACAATAATGTATATTTGTTCTTTTTCACAGAAGGAGATCAACACTTATCAACAAAAGATATGACCCAAAAAAACCCTCATCTCTTCCTCAACTACTTCAGTGTCACCTGGACCTTCAGAGGCAGGATCTTCAGTGCCGGATCCGTCTCATTGAAAAAGTACGGAGTCAGTTTGTGTCCAGTGAAATTGTCTTTGAATGTGTGTATAGACGTGTTGGATTCCGCATCACAGAAGGACAATTCTCCCTGGTCAAAGTCCAGCTTCACTCTGATCCTGTGGAAAACCTTCTCCATTTGTAGACCAGGGGACTTTGTCTTCGGACCGGTCCATAGTTTGTATTTATTTCCACAGAACCAGATCCCCCACATATCCTCAAATTGACCCGGATCCTTAGTGGACTTTGTAGCTACACCCACCTGCCAGTTCATGTTGTCTTTAACGTCGACCTCCCAGGTGTGAGTCCCGGAGTCAAAGGCCTCAGAACCTGTGACCGACCAGTTGTAGAACTTGGCGTTACTCCTCTCTGGATTCTCTGGAAGTGCTTCAGACTTTTTTCCTGGGGTCACTGAGGTCAGATCTTCAGACAGGCTGAGTCGTGGAGCAGCGGTGTTTGGGTCCAGAACCACAGGACTGTACGACACCTGTTCCTTCATGTTGTTCCAGATGTGGAAGCCCAGGTTACCCAGATGTTTGGCCTGGTCTATCAACGCTCCTGAACCCATATCTGGGGGGTGGTCCTGTTCTCTTTCCACTCGCACCCTCGATGCCTGCACCATTGTCTGGTGTCGTCTCAGATCCTCTTTGGTGTTTCGGATCTTTTCGGTCAGAGTTTCCATCTCTTTACTCAGAGCCTCTGTTGCCTTCTTCATCCTCTGACTCTTCTCCTCCTCCTCCTCCTTCAGAGCTCTGATCCTGGTCTCCTCTTCCTCTAGAAGAAACTGGTGGAACCTCTGAAACTCCTCCTGAATCTGCTTCTCTGTGTGTCGGGCCTGGACATGAATGTGGTCGGACACTTGGTCACATTTCTTTTTGTGGTCGGTACAAATCTTTAATCGCTCAATCTGGTCGTAGAGAGTGTCTTCGAGTTCCATATGACGTTTAGCTTGATTGAATAGGGATTCAGAAGACAAAAACTTGACACCCTGGACCTGGAGACTTTCCCTGGGTTCCTCCTCCTGTTGTTCAGCAGCTTCATCCATGGCCCTGAATGTGTGGTCTTTGTGATTCTCTGCTGTTTGACACTGGACACAGATTAGCTGTTCATCTTCCACACAGTAGACTTCCAGAGGCTCTGAGTGCAGAAGACAGAGATGAGGTGGCTCCGACATCGACCACCGTTTCCTACAAACCGGACATTTCTGTTTCACATTCTTTTTCCTCCACTCCGTTATGCAGACGTTACAAATGCGGTGTGTGCAGGACAGAACAGCAGGATCTGTCAGGACATCGTGACACAGTGAACATTCTTCCGGCTCCTGGTATTTGGACGCCATTTAGTCTGAGTCACGCAGATTAAAAACAGTCAGTCCCCAGATCCGCTCGCTTTTCCAGTTTTCCTTTCACTCTGACTTGCAGCTGTTCCCAGTCGCTTCTTCTCTGCAACCACTGGATTCACTTACCGGAAGTGGGTGTGTCAGCTGGCTGTTTGAGTCCACGCCAGTTTTTTTGTTGTTATTTTTATATTCTAAGGACTGAGTATTGAAGGGGAGGGCTCTGACCCACTCTGTCCTGCGTGTTGTTTCATTAACCCTCCATAAGGACACAGCTCGTTTATATTAATTTTTATTCATGTTTAATGCAGAATAAAAGGTTAATTCCTCTTTAAGATGACCATGTAAACACCTCCTTCCAGAGTTTTTATTCCTGTTTAATTCAAAATAAATGTTAATTCCTCTTTAAGATGACCATGTAAAATGACTATTCTGAATTAATGTTTTATTCCACTCGTAATTCTGATTTTGATAATTCCTCTGACATGGAAAGTCAGTTACAGCTCCACTGACAGATTCAGGAAATCCTTCCTCCCACAAGTATTTTTTTTATTTATAGAGCATTGGGGGAAAACTAATTTAACATGGTACACTTGTCGCAGGAATGCAAATTAATTTACTTGAAAGTTTATGTAGATGTGCAAAGACCATTGTCAGTTCCTTCCCATATGTAAGTGGATCGGGGAAATGAAGGGCTCTTGAAGATATTTTCTAGCTTCAGTTGTTGTGATGCTGTGTTTTTGTGGAACTAAGCTTTGCTATGTGTCAGTGTGATTAGTCTATATAAATCTAAATTGTGTTCTCAACTATCTGCAGAAACTAGAGACTTGATGATTTAAACTTTTTATCTCATAATTACGACTTGCGCATCTCTTATGATTTTTTTTGTATCTCATTTCGACTTTTTATCTCGTAATTTCTGCTTTATCTCACAATTATGACTTTTAATTTAAATGTGATTTCAATGGCGTAAACGAGCCTCCATGCTGTTCTCTAATATAAATAAATAAACAAATGTTTGGCACGAGGTGGGCGGGGCTTACAGACCCAAACAGGAACAGTCAAAGCTATGAACCGCCATTTTTAAAACAACCAGTCAGTGTGTTATTGCTTAGTTGTAACAGAAAGAATAATGGAAGGCAAAACCAAGCAGCCGTGGACAGAAGAGGAGACCCTATGCTTTGTGTCTCTGTGGTCTTCAGCCGAAGTCCAGGACCTTTTGGACGGAGCTTCCCGAACAAAACCGGTGTTCAAACAAATCCAAAGTGGCATGGCTGGTGCTGGCTACTACCGAACCCTGGACCAGCTTGTAAACAAATTAAAGAAGCTAAAGAAAGAATACAGGGACCAGAAACTGCAGCTCGAGCGCAGCGGAAAGACGAAAAGAACCCCGCATTTTGATTTGATGGACTCGGTTCTGGGTGACAGGCCAGATGAGCACAACCCCGACCTGAACCCAGCCACAGACACCACGGACCTGCGGCTTTTGGTTGTGGACGACTTCCTCGTTCGAACGACTACACAAGATACTGGTAGGTTTTGTTTTAAAGCCTCTAAAAAAAGTCGACATTCGATGTTAAAGTTAGCTACAAACGTTAACATGCTAGCTAGTGACATGCTAACAACAAGCTAACACTAACGTTTGCAGTGCTGTGCTAATGTTGAAGGTTTCCAGTTAACACTGTAAATCATAATTATGGTATTAAAAAGTGGAAGATGTGAGATAAGGAGTCGAAGTGAAATATTATGCAGCCAAGATTCATGGTGGAATGTTGTATATCTGAAAGGAATCAACTTATAGAACAACTTAAATAATGAAATAAAGGTAAATGAATCAGTTGAGATGTTTAAAAACACTATTGCATCCAAAATGTTGACTAAATATGAATAAATGGACAGTTTAATTTTGATATTTCTATTAATAAGAAATTGACATATTTTGATTTGTGTATTGTCATAAAATGGAAGGTTTGTTTATGTGTGTTGTTGTGAAATTGACCGTTTATTTTGATGTGAAATGATGTTGCACAGGGTACAGGGTCTGTCCTTTATGTAAAGCATTTTTATGTTTTGTGCTCGGTTCTTTGATGTGTGTAGGATTTTTTTAGTTACTGTTGGAATCTGACAGGAATTTAGAGTAGGTGGCAGGAGATTCTAAATTAAACTTAATCCCACTCCTTTTTGAATATCTTCCTTTCTTTTTAAATGTTTTTGTAGGTTGGTTTTAATGTATATTAAGAATAAACAAACACATTAGATAAAAAAAGATGCGATTAAAAGTTGGAATTATGCTTCCATGGCCATGGGAAAGAAAACTGAGGAGGGATCAGGGAGTCCACCTTGGCACAACCACTAATATGAATGTTGTCACCAAATTAATCTTTCCTTCTAGGTTAATAAAAAGAATAAAACTTTATTCATGTAGACTGTGTTATTGTCTACATTGTGAATAACATGTCATATTAAAACATTGTTTCTTTGTTTTGTTCTTTACAGATTTGGTGCCTGTAAAGAAGGAGGAAGATGCTGAAGTGCCACTCACCTGCTGCTCTCCGACTCCATCCTGCAGTACGTCTTCCACTTCTTCTTCCCTTCATCAAACTAAATCAGGTACAATTTGTTTAGATTAGGGCTGAATGATTTTGACCAAAAATAAAATCCAGGTTTTTACATTTTATTTATTGCATCTAAAAAGTCAATAAAAATTTTTGGGTAAAATTGCAAAAGACAACACAATTCAGCATATCGTTTTCCTTAGCAGCCCACAATGCCAGACACTGTACCTTACCTCTAATCATGTGATAAGCCCACAGAAGTGATACAAGATAGGGGGTGTGTGTGTGTGTGTGTGTGTGTGTACACCATATAATCTGGGTGATTCCCCCATGCAGTTATATTTAAATTTGGGGATCTGTGCATGGAAGAGACTGACCCAGGACACACTGGGGGGATTATATCCCTGGACCTGGTGGATGTCGTATCATAGAAGGCTGTCTATTGAAGCTGCTGCCCCCATGACCCGGACCCTTATTGAAAGAAGAATGGTACTGATCTGTGTGGGACCATATAAAATGAGTGATCCTCATGCAGTTGTCATTAATTGGGGATCTGTGCTTAAAACCACAGCTTACATTGGTATCACTACTGTGGGCCCATCACAGATTTAAGGTCTGTGGTCATAACGCACACTTCTGTGGAAGATCACTGTCGTAGATGGGAGAAGGAGTCTATCAATTTGACTTTTTCAGTTTTTTAACAAATCGTCCTCTTTTACAAAATCACATTTAAATTTAAAATTAATTCATTGTGCATCCCTAGTATAGTTCAGAGGGCCCAGGGTACATACACACATCTATTCACTAGTGATGGACTGATATGGAATTTTTTTGGGTCGGTGCCAATTTCTATTTAATTTTTTTTAATTAAATTTTTTAAACTTCAACATTAGCCGATGACAGAGTCAGGTCGCTGATATTTCTAAACCAATATGTGGAGGCAAATACTGGTTTTTTTTCTCCTGTCAAATTAAAACAAATCTGATAAAATCTTCTTTACTTCCAATTAGAACATTTTAAGTTGAAACAGTTAACCTAATAAATGTTAATACACCAAAATATCTTCTTATTTTTTTCCTTCAGAGTCGACAGCGGTACCTCCAAGAACATCGGGATGCCCTGAACTTCACCTGACTGAAAATCATGGCAGGGAAAAAAGAGGATGTCGACCAACGCAGGAGGCTGATACTGATACAAGAAAAAAACGTAAATATCAGCCTGATATATTGGCCAGCTGATTTATCGGTCTGTCATTACTACTCGCACCACCTACACTAGCAAAACACAGCACTGTTGTGTAATGTTGATGTGTGTTTTAGAGCTTTGACTTTTGCCCAAAAATCATATTCGAATTTCATTTGAAAATTATATAATAATATTAAATTATTTATTTTATTATATTACTTTGAAAATGCCTCACTAACACCTCTGCATAAAAATTAAATATTATATTCAGTCCACCAGGGGGCAGTATTCAGTCAAATATGTCAAATATTCTGGCGTGTTTAAAACCATTACTGATGAAACATGCAGTGTCGAAGTAATGAGCATTATTACTAACTGACACTTTTAACGTTATATAATCCACAAACATCATCTTTTGTTTGTTGCCTTGTTGTGTGTAAAACACTGTTCCTTCATTTTCCTGGTTGCCTGTTACTGATGAAAGCCTCTAAACTGTAAAATTCACAATCAAAAGGGAACATTTACAAAATGAGCAGGAACAAAAACAGACACGATATGTGAAAGGGTCACAGGTTAGTTTTACTTACTCACTTCGTTAACCTCAGACGTGCCATCTACCTCAGCTATTGACCACTCTGCTGTTGGTTACGTGCCAGCTGGACGCTAACATCTACAAGTGACTTTCACCTTCGCGATTCACATAAATTCCTCAGACGTAAAAAAAAAAAAAAAAAAGTGACCTGAACTGAAAACGTTTACAACCAGATTCACAAAAATAAAAGAAATAGGCCGTACATATACATACCATAAACAGGTTTGAATATTAAGAGCTGCCTAATATTTGTTTAAAGGTCTTTTTTATATAACATTCAAATTATATTCAAATGTCAAAGCCCTAGTGTGTAGTAAGTGTGTCGTTGTTTTGCTTGTACACAGGAAAAAGGAAGCGGGATCGTACCACGGACCTGATAGAATACCTTGAGAGGTCAGAGAAGAGGTTTCTAGAGCAGACCACCAGGGACCAGGACCTCACAGCAGCTTTGCTCCAGAACGTCCAGAGCATGGATGAAACCACAAAAACACTTGTTGGTCTGATGGAGCGCATGGTCTCTGTGATGGAGAGACAGTCACAGAAATGAAGACGCAAGGATCGAACTCAGCGCTGTTTTTGCACGACAACACCTTTTTAACATTTTTATTTTTTTATTTCAGCCTATTTTTCTTTTCTTTTAATAGTGAATAAACTCATTTGACATATAAAAAGGCAGGAGTGTTGGCTGCAGGTCACAACAGGATCTCCACAAACCGGACAGTACATAAGCTCCTCCCATTTGGACGCCATTTTGTCTGAGAGAAGCCAAAAACACAAATTCAAGTGCAAACAGTGGTTTACTTATTTGATTTTTTTATTTTCAGTTTTTAACTCCTGTAAGTCAACTCCCAGGGTGCGGTTGCTAAACATCTAAAGTCAGTCCCATCTGTTTTTGTCAGTTTCTTTTTTTATTCTGAATATGTAAGACAAGGGGTGGAGCTGTGGCTGACTTCATTACAGCAGTGAAATGACTCCACATATCAGAGACTCATGAAGGAGCAGCTTTTGTTTTGTTTTATCATCACATCAGGACCTCTGTGGAGCCTCTAATGAACTGTTGAGCTGTTAGAGTGCTTTTATTTTGAAACAGTTACGTTCATAGTCGTGTGCACATTCTTTTATTTTAGGATCAATATGATGAATCAGTTCATTATCATGAAATAATTTCTGATTAATAAAAATACATGTTTATAGATATCACCAGTGCTGGGTAAGTTAATTTGAAAAAGTTATTAATTACAATTACTAGTTACTTCCCCAAAAAAGTAATTGTTACTAACTGCGTAACTCCACTAGAAAAGTAATTAGTTACAAGGAAAAATATTTTTGCTTAAAAAACAGTTAAACAGGTGCCAACTTGCCAAACATTTATTTATTCAGGAAACACATTTTAAATACTGAAAATAAAATATATGTTGAAAGTTACTTGAATTTGTTCAAAATGTTAATATTATTTAACTTTGTATTTAAGCACACAGGCGAACAGGAAGTGATGAAATAACAATGTCTGTAAATTATTATGTTATTATTATTAGTGAAAGAACCAATATAATAATGTCTTGTGTATTCTTCTTCTATTATACATTTATTTACTGAATTACAATCATTTGAAGTGTTTACACCCTTTATATTAAGGAACAGAAACATGTTTAGAAAAGAAATTAGCAAAGAGAAAAGCACATATTAACAGTGCAATTGTTATTCTTAACAAACGGAGCTGAAATGCGACCTTGTGACTTTGTGCTGTCATCGTGTGTGTGTGTGTGTGTGTGTGTGTGTGTGTGTGATACCCCTTCTATCCAACTTCTGACCAAATCATGATAGATTTCTTTTTCTTTCGTTCTACACCAGTTGGTGCAGACATGTCCCGCACTGACGTGTTGTTAAAACTCCCAGTTGTTGTCTGTACCAGGGACACTCTGCGCCCCAATTCATCAAATTCTAACCCATTACATTATTTCCAGAGTAACTAATACAGTTAATGGATAAAGTAATTAAATAATTACTCCGTTACTGAAACTGTGGCTGCGTTAGTAACGTTCTTATTCTCTAACGCTTTTATTCCCAGCACTGGATCTCACCCACCTTTCTCTTCATCCATCCCATAATTCATGTAAGGAACACAATGGTGTTGGAGGGTGTCACTCATCACCTAATAACTTGAACAAAAAGAGGAAATGAGTTTTAAACACAGTGTTTACATATATAAGCCCTGTAGTTACCATGGTAACACTGGTAACACTTTACATGCACTTAGAGAAATTATAATTATTGCCTTAGTCCTGCTAAAGTTAAAGTTTCTAAAGTCCTGTATTGACCTTAGTTGGACTGTGATTGAACCCAACTGGAGTTTTAGAAGTCGGACTATTGGTGCCAGATAATGCGGTTCTGAATGGCCTGGACACGCCCCCTTCTGGAAGTGACACCATGATAACACATGTAATCAATCAGTGTACTGTTTGTCCCAAACGTCCTGAGCTGCTGCATCATTGTCTTCCATATTTTCGCTCAGTGGTGTTGTCCTACTTATCTACGTCTGCTTCAAATCTGCTGCATTTGTTTTTTACTGACTGTTCTTCTATGGTGCTAACCAGAAGAAAAAGAGCGTGTCGTGTCATCCGACGTCTGGGAGTGGAATGTACCTTATTAAATAACACTGGTCTACAAATAAAATACTTCTGGAATGAAACTAATGAAATGTTCCCACATGTGTGTTAGTAATAAAGAACATTTAAGTCTTAAATGATGGTTGGATCAAGTTTACAAGAAAAGTCTGGGTCAAAATGTGACATTTTTACAAAGAACAATAGAATAGGTTTTAGTCCAAAGGAATATTGGTGTCAAAATATGCAAAAATAAACAAAGAAACATATACAAAACATCCTACAATTCACACAAAAAACCCAAATAAAAATAGCAATGAACAATTCTACCAGATCTAATTTAAAACACTGTCGGCACTTTATGATCCGTTCACATTTAGAACTGCACAATATAGTCACATCGCAAGTCCTGCCATCATTTTTATTTTATTTATTTATGTATATATATATATATATATATATATATATATATATATTATATATATGTGTGTATATGTATGCCACAGTTTAGTTTATATCATGGTTTTACACTGAACACTGGTAAAACACTGAACACTGGTAACACTGGTGCTGGAGTTGCTTGGTGTGAAACCTCTACCTCTACTTTGGCGCCATCATCAGGTTAAACTGTTAACTTGTCAAACTTCTACTTTCAACTATTGTGAAATATTACTCATATTTTACTCTTCTATCCAAAGTTATTTATTTAACTAAATTGTAAAATGTTAAATTTTGACATTGGAGCCGATTTTAATGTAGAATTTGTCCACAATTACAACCCACAACAAACTACTCTAAAATTATCATACATCAACATTTTTTCTTGATGTTTTTTTTGTACTATATATATATATATATATATATATATATATATATATATATATGCACTCCGTCCCAATATCGGTGCTCGATATTAAAACTTTATTGACCACAGGATGATTTGGACCTCTCAGTTCTATGTTTTATGTTTCTACGTCCTTAATTCCTGATCCTGTGTTCGTATCATTTGTATTTGAGTTCTCATATATTTAACAGCCAACAGACGTGTGTGATTAGTCACATTGGTATAAAAATTCTCCCAAACACCCTCCAAAGTGACATGATGTCAGTTGTGATGACACTGTTGAAAATACGTCAAAATAACGTAAGAATTTATTTCACATTTCTATAATATTTATGGAGCTGCAACATTTAAATTATCTATTTATATGTCAGTATCATCAACATATAACTCACTGTCTGCTTTGGTGGAGGTGTGCGCTCTCTGAGTGTTTTTCTAGTTTTTGTTGTTTTGTTGATTTAAATCTTTTTTTCTTCATTGTTGTTTCATTTTCCACACTATTTTTTCCTGTTTTTGTTATTTCATACTTATATTTACTACTTATTTTGTTAATTTAATGCTCTTTCTTATTTTTTGTTCTATTTTTTTTGTTGATTTAAAGCTTGTTTGTCCTTATATGTCCTAATATGTGTCATTTCATACTTATAGGCAGTATATTTTTGTTAATTCAATGCTCGTTTTCTTCATTGTTGTTTTGTTTTATTGTGCCTATCCTACATTTCTGCTGCTATTTCTTCAGATTTTTTTTTATTTCATACTTATACTTATTATTTTTTTGTTAATTTAATGCTCACTTCCTTCATTTTTGTCTTCTTTTTTTGCTGATTTAAAGCTTGTTTGTCATTATTGTTTCATTTATGGCTCATTTTCTACATTCATGTTGCTATTTTGTCAGATTTTTTCATTTCATACTTATCAATACTCTTCTCCTGTTGGACCTTTTTGGGGGGGTTTAGTTTTTTTTGCATGTTTTCACGTCGATGTTCATCATCTTCAGTAGAGTAAACACAGAAGTATCAGTGTATTGTCACTGTTTTAACAGCATGGCTGCGTGTTCACATGGTTGTGAAGTGTGTGTGTGTGTGTGTGTGTGTGTGTGTGTGTGTGTGTGTATTGTTCCATTTATGCATTTGAGCTTTGACACATTGAGATAAACTGAAGTGTCTCACATTTCCATGTTATTTCCTCATAAATGAAGATGGACTCAATGTAGAACGACTGCGAGTCCTGAACTACAAGGAAAACTGTGTGTGTGTGTGTGTGTGTGTGTGTGTGTGTGTGTGTGTGTGTGTGTGTGTGTGTGTGTGTTGTTCGTGCAACTATTAGAGAAGTGACATCATGGCAGTATGAGGTCAACACACACATAGTCAACACTCTGTAACTCTTCTGCAATCAGAGGCTGACTTCATCCTTCAACCAGCCGCTGTGTGTGTGTATGTGTGTGTCTGTGTGTGTGTGTGTGTGTGTGTGTGTTGGTCAGCGTTGCGCGTTGATTGCACCTCGTTACGGCAGAAAACAGCCGGATGGTGATGGAGAGTGTGCGTGTGTTTGTTTTTGTTTGTTTCAGAAGGAGATGGGCGAATGTGTGTGTGTGTGTGTGTGTGTGTGTGTCTGTGTGTGTGTGTGTGTGTGTGTGTGTGTGTGGAGTATTGCCTGAAGTTGCATTTGATGGTTGCACAGGAGAGCTGAACACACACACACACACGTACATGAGAAATTAAATAATAATTAGTATTTGATGTTTTTTTTTTTTTTATTGTTGATGTTTTTATAAACTGACACTCTGTGGTCTTTTGTTGTCACGGTGATGAAAACTTTAATCCTGTTTAGATCAGTTTGACGATTAAAAAATGTATTAAAGTGTCAGACTGATGTTTAACAAACTGGAACTAAATACATTTGAGAATCTGGTTTTATCTTCAGGTTAAATAAAACCAAAACTGGTTTATTTTCTGGTCGTTAAATGTTCATGTTTTAATCAATAATTAACATGATTTAAATCAAATAACAGTGGATGGAGGGAGTTATAGTATTTTTAATATTTTTTTTTTCTTTTATTTAAACCTGTTCTTCAGTTTTACTTACTTATACTCATCTTAATTTTTACTACTTTTTCCTGTTTTCCTGTTTTTATTTAATGCTAATTGTCACTTTTCTGTTACTTTCATTCTCGTTTCCTTCATTTTTGTTGTTTAAATGCATATTTTATTCATTTTCATTGTTTGTTTTCCCCAGTTAATCCTTGTTTTCTACATTTTTATTGATTTATTGCCCATTTTCTCCAATTCCGCTTCTAATTTTTCCTGATTTCTGTTAAATACAACCAGTTTTGCTGCTTTTATTCAATACTTATTGTCAGTGTTTTGTTATTTTAATACTCGTTTTCTTGATTTTTGTTGTTTAAATGCATATTTTATTCATTTTCACTGTTGGTTTTGTTCCGTTCATCCTCGTTTTCTACATTTTTCTTCATTTATTGCTCATTTTCCACAATTCTGTGACTATTTTTTTTTCCTATTTTTTGTTGATTAATGTTAATCTCTACTCTTATGTTGATTTAATACAAATTTATTTCCATTCTGTTTTGTTAATTTTTGTTGATTTAGAGCTTGTTTTCATCCAAAAAACATTCTACAGCCAATTTTCTTCATTTTTATTGTTTGTTTTGTTCAGTTAGTATTATTTTTATCCATTTTTGTTCTTCATTTTGATTATTTTTGTTGAGTTAAATCTTTTTTTCTGAAGTTTTTAGTTATTATTATATCATTTTCTAGAATTAAGCAACTCATTTCACTATAATCTAATGTATATTATCACCGTTCTATTACTTTAATACCTATTTTGTCAATTTTTGTAATTTCAATGCTTATTTTATTCATTTTCACGGTTTGTTTTCCTCAGTTAATCCTTGTTTTCTAGATTTTTATGGGTTTATTGCGCATTTTCGACACTTGCGCTGCTACTTTTTCCTGATTTCTGTCATTTAATCATTTTATCATTACTGTTCTTCTGTTAATTTAATTCTTATTTCCCTCATTTCTGTTGGGTAATTTTATGTCCTCAGGACTGTTCGAATGTCTAAGACCATAATACCCTGCATGAGTCTCTTTAAAACGCTTCTCGATAGAAAAGAGCCGAACGCAACAACAAATAAAACGCATCAAATCAAATCCTTTTAGATTCAATTAGGCAACTTCATTAATATTGTATCACATCAAACACAAAGACAGTTCAATGTGTTTATGAATAAATAAATGAAACATCAAGGGGAAAATATAATCATCGAAGAGAAAGACTGAGAAAATAAAACACAGAATACATTGACTTTCATCCAATAAAGTGCACAGTGAAATATGAGAGTTAATGTCATTTGTTGGGATTAAAAATATTGACATTTTAGGTAAAGTTGAAGAACATTTTCCTCACGTTGCAACAAAACACATAAAAATTTGCTGCTAAAACTGAGAATTTTGCCATTTTGTTGATCGGTTGATGCAAGTGCAATAGTTTTTGTCCTTTTTATATTAATATTTTCATGTAAAAGCTGCATTTTTTCATATTATTCCACATTATATCGGAAAGATTTGCACAGTTACCTAATGCTAGAGCTTAATTCACTGGATGTCAGCAGTTTTGTTTTGTTTTTTTAGCATCATTGGCCATAAATGCCATCAATAACTTTCATTTTATTGTGTCAGAAGAAATAAACTGGTTTTGGTCACTCACAGGTGTTTTCATTTACTCATTTATTCATTTCATTTATTGACTTATTCAAAACTACATGATTGGAAAGAAAAAAACATATTATAATCCCTGTCTCTTTCTTAAAATATCTACATACATGAGATCAGGTGGTGGTGCAGCTTTTACAATAAACACTTTACATGACAGAAAATTAAAATAATAATCTCATTTACCTTTTTATATAAAGCATCTCTATTCTTCCTATACAACATTCCTATAACCCTTTAAACTTTCACTCAAATTTGCCTAAATTTCTTAATAAAGTCAATTTTCTTGAACCATTTTAATAACATACAATTATTATAAATGAAAATATTCAGATTAAAACTGGGATATTGGAAACGGGTCCTGTTTAATGATGCAATAATAATAATTTTGGACTACATATGGACAATTTTGTTTGTTTGTTTTAGATGTTTATTGGAATATAGTACCTCTGTGGATAATTATGAGACATAAAGGTTCAGATCAGCTGTTTGACATTTGGATTTTGAACAAATGAGTGGTTTATATTTTGGGATGTATGAGACTCTGTTGTAAAACTACATTAGGTCATGTGACATTTCAGACAGGTTTGAGTAGTTTAGTAAATATATTAGAGCGATCACTTCCGGCCTATATGTGGACTGTTGGACGTTTAAAGGGTTAAAGTAAAAATATTTGTGCATCTGTTCTTGTCCATGGTCATAGAGCGTTCCACATCCTGACACCCTCAACAGGAATGACTCTGAACGTTCTACTGTTTAAAATTAAAACTCCTTCTATATTTTTCATCCTGTGACCCTAAAGACAAAAGTCCATTTCTCACTCTAAACACAATCAACAATGTTCTTAATTCAAACAATTAACTGTGTTTATCCATGTATCATATCAATCAATCAATCAATCAAACTTTATTTATATAGCACTTTTCATACATGGTGTATATAGCGCTAAAGTGCTTTACATCAGACCCCTATTATCCCACATTTGCTCATTCGTTTTTCAAAATAAAACCAATAATAAGACAATGAAAAAACAACTTGTTTCTTCATTATTTGTTTACAAAATTTAAAAAAGTATAGTGATAGTTTTTTTTTTCACTTTTCCTTTTTGTGTTTAAACGAATAATAGCCATTTCCTGTTTTTTCCCATTATGACCTGAAGCAAATTGAGTAAACCAGAAATTAATCATCATTTCAGAACTTCAAGGAAATGTTTGTTGCTTGTTTTTTTTTTTTTTGTTTTTTCATGTGAACCAAAAGTAGAACCTCCAGGGGGAAGGTGAGTATTTTCAGATTGTGGTGATTTTCTTTCCTGCCTTCAAGACATAAAAATATCATTCCATGGTTATTTTATTAATAATAGTATAATAGTGTTCTCCATTGTTATTGAATACATTGTGTGTTGGTTCTATTAAAAAACAACAACATTGTTTTGTTTCCAGCCGTTTTTTTTTTTCACGGTAGAAAAATGACTTGAAGTCGATCAACACAGTTTACCGGTACTTCCTCAAACTGGTTCATGTGCTCATGTTTTTTTTCCTGCACGTTTTTACAACAAGCATGACACGATCACGAGGCATCTCTGATTGGCTCACAATATGTGAAGGAACACTCCCCCCTCCCCTCTCGCTGTGTATGTATTTACCTTTACCCAAGTAGCATCCAGCTAGGTTTTGTGTCATTGTTTGTTCTGAAAACCTGCAGGGAATGTTTTTAAATATTTTTCCAGTTTGTGCAGCAGCTACTGAAGCTCCGTCTTCTCTTGTAGATGCTAATGCTAATGCTAATTCAGATTCACTGCCAAGGACAGGCTTAATCCCACATGGGTGATGCTAAAGTCCGTTTGATGTCAGACGGACCGGGCTTTTTCTAGGTTCCTCATTCCTCTCGTTGTTTTCTGTTAATGCAGTATGCAGCCAGTGAAGGTGACAAACCACTGTCAAAAGCAGCATGTGTTGGTAACGAGGGGTGACCCATCAGATTCCAAATGAATGACACCTTTAAAGGTTTCATTTACTTCTTGGTTTTGGACATAATCCTTATCAGACAAACATATTTACATCCACTTCTGTAGAACTGAAGACAAACCAACACTTCAAACTAAACACCACACACTAAACTGTGTGGGGGGGTCAGAGGTCAAACCCCTCCCCCGACACATGTCGAGCCTGTCACAGTGGATGGAGTCGTCATGGCGACTGCAGTCGTTACCGGCGGTTTCATCACAGACCATCGCAGACCGGCCTCACACAGTATTTAAGTGGCTTCTTATCTCACTTTGCATCATCCCTGGTGACCTCGGAGTGAGAGTGATTTCACAGACTGAAACACACACAACAAAGACAGACACGCAACCACAATGTCGCCTCGTTTACAACACGGCTCTGTCTTCTGATTGGTCCATGTTCTGTGTCCATCTGTAAGAGTCCACGTCCTCATCATGTTTTAATCACAGTCATTTACAAATAATCATGTGTTCATATCATACATGAACAGCTGTGGGTTAAACAGGATCCTGGACCTGTTGTGTATTAGCCTATTATACATTTTATTTTTATTACATCACCCTTTATGGCTCTTTTTTTTTAAATTTTATTTACATTTTTTTCTCTGTCTTGTTTGTTTTTTTGTTTGTTTGTTTATCAGCAACTTACGCAAAAACTACTGGACTTTTTTCTTTGAAATTTTCAGGAAAGGTGCAAGGTGGTCCAGAATAGTACTGATTGATTTATTGATTGATTGATTGAGATACTTTATTGATCTGGGGGAAATTCAAGAATCCAGCAGCAGTACATGCACTAAAAACACAGCACAATAAATACAACCGCGATTATACACCATGAAAGAAATACCCTCATAACATCAGTTCACTTCAGTTCAATTTATTTCGAGCACATAAAATCATCAATACATCACTCAACATAGTAAAAAAAAAAGTTTTAAAATTATGTACTTGAAAAGGAGTGGGAAGAAGTAAACTTATAAACTCCCACCCCTCTTTTACAAACTTGTTGTGGTTCCTACTGTCTGCCCCAACACACCTGTTATTCTCCATCAACACAAACATCCATAATCATTTATCAACATATTGTCTCCTCACACAATCTGATTTACACCATCAGTTCAGTTAATATCAATTCTCTTTAAATATGTATCAAACATCAAGACCATATATACATATACAAATAAAAAAATTCCAATTTAAATAAATTACCATTCTGCCTAGAGTTAAAATAAAATATGTTAAAATAAGTTAAAATAAAATAAGATAACATTAGTAAAATACAATTAAACTAGGCAGACACAGCAGACATCAGCCAGGGCTTGATACGGTGTCATAATGGAGCCATAGGTGTTGAACCATCTGATGAACAAGGGTGAGATGATGTGAATTCAAAAAGAGTGAGATTCGATCTTGTCTGAATCCTGTGATATTACCACTGATGTGTTTTAGATGTTGACCTTTAGTGTGAACTTGACCTTTGACCTTCATTGCTCAAAATCTAATGGGTTCTTCATTGACCCATTATCTATCATTACTGAAAGTTTCATCAGAACTTTTTGTGTAATCCTGCTGAGAGACAGACAAACAGACAGACAGATAGACAGACAGACAGACAGATAGACAGACAGACCTGAATGTAATACCTCCTTGGTGAAGCTAATAAACTATGGACTGATGGAAGAGAGAGGACTGTCTATTCTTTTGACTGGACAGTGTTATACTGTCCAGTCTTATGTCCTGGGGGACAAAGGACTTCAAGTACCTGCAGGTGTTAGTGGACAGACAAGTGGAGTTTATTTCCTCTGCTTTGACGTCCTGTGTTCCACTTCCACCTGTAACTCATACTTTTCCAACCTTCGACCAGTGAAAATCCACTGGAATGTCGGTCAAACCTGCGACTTCCCACTTGTGAACTCCGGAATAAAACTAATGACATGTTCCCACATGTGTTATTGATGAAGAAAAGTCAAGTCTTAAATGCTGGTTGGATCAAGTTTCCAAGGTCAGTCAGGGGTGAAATTCTTAGAATGAACAATGTTTTAGTCCAAAGGAATATTGGTGTCAGATCTACCAGATCTACTAGATCTACTTCCAAACAGTGTCTGCACATTATGATCCATTGACTTTACAGGTTCTTTCTAGTGGAATATTTACTAATCCATTGTATAAATGTACATAAACCAGCATATATCTCTCATTTAAATGTTGCTAATGTTAGCTTAGTGAATAAAATGTAAATTCATTCAAAATCATCTATATATTTATTACTTGCTGAAACATATTTAAAACATTTATATGTATTGCTTTCAAATAACACAACAGTCAATGATTTGAAATTAGAAGTTGATCAGCTGTTACCTAATGAGCTAACTTTTGCTAATGCTAATTAGCGAGCTAACAGGTTATGATCCATTCACTTTACAGGTTCTTTCTAGTGGAATATTTACTAAGGGTATACAATATACCCTCCCACCACCGAGCTTCTCACCCTATCTCTAAGTCTGAATCCAGCTACCCTACTCATTTTGGAAAGGAAACTCATTTTGGCCACTTGTACCCGTGACCTCATTCTTTTGGTCATTACCCAAAGCCATACGTGAGGGTCAGGACGTAAATCAGCCGGTAAATGGTAAATGTTCTTCACTTCTATAGTTCTTTTCCACCTTCATTTTGCTCAAAGCTCTTTACATTAGCCTCACATTCACCCATTCACACACACTCACACACCAGTAGGTTTCTAAGGTTCTGTCAGTCCTACTGGGAGACTAAGGGTTCAGTGTCTTTGTCCAAGGACACTTGGACATGTGGACAGCCAGATCTGGGACGACCTGCTCTACTAACTGAGCCACAGCCGCGCACAAATTGAGAGCTTCGCCTTCTGGCTTAACTCCTTCTTCACCGCAACAGATGGGTTTACTGCAGGTGCTGCCCCAGGACACCTGTCGCCCTGTCCACCTGTCCACCTGTCCACCTCCTGCTCCGTGTTTCCCTAACTCTTGAATAACATACTGAGGTACAGATATTTATGAACAAATGTAGGGAGGAAAAGTAAAAAGTTGAAAGAAAAAAAATAAATACTCAAGTAAAATACAGATACCCCCCCCCCCAAAAAAAAATCTACTTAAGTACAGAGACAAGGTACTTCTAGTTAGTTACTTCCCACCTCTGTAGACCTGTTGATAAGGCATATCGTCAGCTTCATACCATAATTACCTAAGTCATTTTTTTGTGTTTTGGGAAAACAAGAAAAAACACATTTTCTAAAAGTCACATCCATATTTTTTATTGATTTTTTTCACAGAACATTCAAATAGATGAGAAGAAAAGTATGAAAAAAGAACAAAACCAAACATCATTTGTTTTATTTAATAAAATTGACTTAGGCGGATTATTCCTTTGACTTAGGCAGTTTTTCTGAGAACATTTCGCATACATTCAAACTGCCTAAGTTAAATGAATGACTTGGGCAGGTATGTTTATGCACATTTTTTGTTTTGTTTTTTATGAGTGTTCTGATTGGTCAATGACATAGGCAGGAAGACAGGATGATGCAGCAGTGGTAGGGGAGTAAAGTTATGCAAAAATCTCAATCTGACCAAAAATTGACTTAGGCAATTATGGTATGAGGCTAACGATATAGAAATGACCAAAGATAAAGGGTTGAGCAGATCCTGTTCAGTTTCATTTCTAGTGTTTTTTCTGCAGTGTTTGTCTCTTCACATTCTCTTCAGTTCACTCATGTAATTGGTGTTTAAAAGACCGGAGATATTTTATCATCTGAGGGCCTGAGGCGGTATCATCTGTGAGAGCTCCCACGTATTTAAACATGTGAAACCCACCAGGATCCCCCGACACCACGCAGCTCAGGATGCCCCGAAGCCAAAGGCTCAGAGACCACCGTGCAGACGTACAGAGGACTGTTAGTGAATGATGATCAGGGCGGCGCTCCAAACAGACTGACAATAAGCTTTGAAAGAAAAACTGTTGTTCCCTCGTCAGATTTCCACATGATTCGTGTTAGAGTCCTGTCATCTGGGTTTGGAGGGAATTCATCTAACGGCTTGTCTTGATATTTGAATGAAATCAAACTTCTTTAACTTGCAAAGAGCGAAACAGTAAAAACCATCTACTGACGTAAACGGTTTAATATCTGTTAATGTACTAATGTTGTCATATCGATAACACTGGTCTACAAATAAAACTAATGAAATGTTCCCACATATATGTTAGTGATAAAGAAAAGTCAAGTGTTAAATGATGGTTGGATCAAGTTTACAAGATCAGTCTGGGTCAAAATGTGACATTTTTACAAAGAACAATAGAATAGGTTTTAGTCCAAAGGAATATTAGTGTCAGATCTACTTCAAACACTGTCTGCACATTATGATCCATTCACTTTACAGCTTCTTTCTAGTGGAATATTTACTAATCCATTATATACATGTACATAAACCAGCATATATGTGGAATAACACACCATCATATATATTAAAAACATGAACTAAACAACACTAAAGTCATTTGTTTTCTGATTCATCTAATTAAAGTATAGAAGATTTAAAACATTTAATGTCTGAAGCAGATACTTTCTAAAAAAATGTACATGGTGCATGGAGCACAAAGTGCTTTACATCAGACCTCCCATTATGCAGTAGTTGTGAGTACACAACTACTAGTAGTTATTATCCTTTGATGATTCTATTTATATATTCATACCATATTTATATACTGACTATATACTGACTTATACTGAGTGACTTATATGTGAAATTATTAGCATATTATTATAGAATTCTGCATGTTATTTTATATATATATATATATATATATATATATATATATATATATATATATATATATATATATATATATATATATATATATATATATATATATATATATATATATATAATTTTTCACACCCTGATGGCACCAATACCGTGTAAATGAAAGGCACTTCTTCCACTAAAATATTTTGTCGTTTTTAGCCGCAATCATCTTTGTGTAAACGGCCCCTTAGTCTGTGATTTTTTTTTTTTACAGACTTGATGAAAAATTGGTGCTGAAAGTCATACACAGCTTTAAATATTTAAGTAGAAACACTACATATTGACCCTTTTGATATTCCCAAAAGAATTAATAATCAGATTTACAGCTACTACATATAATGTCGTCCCAATATTAAAATCCATCACCCCCCCCCACCCCCCAAAAAAAAGTACGATTTAGAGGCTAAATTCCAGCTCATAAGTAATAGAAGGACTAATGAAGAAATGTGCAACAGAATGCAACAGAATCCACTCTGAAAATAAGGTCATGGATGTTTCTAACAGAAGAGCAGCTGATGTGGACGCACAGCCTGAGGCGTGTGTTACAGTTGGGTTTAAGTCAGTCTGTGTGAAATAAATGGATGTAAAAGCCCGTAAACACACCAAAACCTGCCTGTGAGTGTGTTGAGTCAGACACTTGGCCTCTGATTTCATCACGTCGGTTATAAAACAGTAAATTTACTCACACGTTCTACTTGTGAGGACTTGTACTCCAGCGATGCCCTTCAACGTTGCCATGACAACCCTGTGCAGAACCCTAAACATAATGAACATGGGAGCGGTTCACATTTTAATATCACATATTTTTCCTGAGATTAAATGAGAACTTTACTTCAGTCCTATTTATCTCAAAACTCACATAAACTTATCTCATATATTGAACGTGTGAAAAGCATTAGATTACATCACATACAAGATCTCTGCCATGTTGTTTAAAGTCAAATATTAAAAAGATGTAGAATATACCTCCTTAACCAGTTCTTGTGTCACTGCATTTTAACCCTTTTAAGGCCATTGTGTCGCCGGTGACGCATTTTTACATCCGCTGTTTGTACTGTTTTGAAAATTCAAATGTCATCTTTTAGTTGTACTTTGTATTCTATCACACATTAGAGTAGGGGTCTGCATCTTCTAAAGGGGAGGGGTGGAAGTGGGTGGAGCTTAAAGCAGCGGGGGAGATTTGTATTACTTTTAATTGTGTTTTAGTGAGGTTTAAAATGTGTTTTAAATTGTTTTACTCTGTGTTTTAATGAGGCTTTAAGTGTTTTAGTGGAGTTTGAACTGGATTTTTGTGAGATTTTCTTTGTGTTTTAATGAGGTTTTAACAGTTTTAATGAGATTTTAACTGTTTTAGTGGAGTTTGAATTGTGTTTTTGTGAGGTTTTAATTGTGTTTTAGTGAGGTTTAACTATTTTAATTGAGGCTTTAAGTGTTTTAGAGACTAAATAAGCCACAAAGTGAACAAACTTTTTAAAAAAAACGATAAAATTACCAACAAAATGAAGAAAATCAGGAAAAGCATCAACAAAATTACCAAAAATGAGTAATAAATCAATAAAAAGTAATTTGGCCTAAAACCTATTCTCTTTTTAATTGTAAAAATTAAAATCTCTCTTGGAAAGTTGAACCAACCAGCATTTCAGACTTGAGTTTTCTTTATCAGTAAAACATGTGGTAACATTTCAATAGTTTTATTCCAGAAGCATTTAACTTGTCGACCAGTGATGGTGTAATAATAAATAAATACATTTTTAAAAATGGCAAAAACAAATTGTGTGAAATATGTTCTGAGCTGCACAGATTATGTGGTCTTTATAGGCGAGACCTGGAGGGCTGAGTATAAACAATACTCCTTCATGTTCAATGTAGAGACTGGCTTTATGTTCCCACAATATAAGAACACACACACACACACACACACACACGTTGGTCTTTCTTCTGTATTTCATCATGTGGTGTTAAAACACAGTAACCATGGGGAGATCACCTGCTGCTGGTTCATGTGTGTAACCAGGTCAGTCAGTCGTCACCTGTCATCTGGCCTGAGTCCAATCAGAGCAAAGCTGGCAGCTGCAGAGGTCAGAGGTCAGCGCATGCAGACAGGAAATCTGCTAATGAAGTCATGAACTTATTACGTGCTCTCTTGGTGTCCAGACGGAACGAGACTGACCATAGTGTGAACTGCTAACGGCTGCAGGTTGAGAAAGGGGGCGGGGCCAGACACGCTGAGGTTTTATCCTATATTAAATGTATGAATAATTAACACAGCAAGACTCAAATACACACCAGTGACACACAGGGCCGGTTCTGGTCAATTTGGTGCCCTAGGCAAACACCCCTCTTTCCTTTTTGTGGAATTACAAATGAGCATCTGTAAACATAGTGTCCTACATCTGATCGAGTACGTACTGAGTGCTCATGAATAATCATTGTCAATGTTAAATTTAATGCTTTATTTACCATATTTTACACACTATAAGGTCACAGTCACAATAACGTTCAACCTTGTTGAGTTGTAACACGGAACAGAACACACTTTTATTCTACTAAATCAAACTTTAGAAGAGAATTCTGACATAAAAATTCAAAATGATGTGATAAAAAGCCAAAATTACGTGACAGAAAGTCGAAATTATGCAATAAAAAGTCAAAATGAGATTAAAAAAAAGGGCAAATTAAGCAATAAAAAGTCAAAATGATGTGATAAAAAGTCAAAATTATGATACAAAGTCAAAATTTTAAGTCACTAAGCACAACCAGAATTAATCCACATATAAGGCGCACTGTGAGAAAATTAAAGTCTTTTAAGTGTGCCTTATAGTCTGGGATATACAGTAGCTTAATATTCTAATTCTGTGAGACTTGGCGCCCCAGTACTCTGCGTATACCTGACGCCAGCCCTGGTGACACAAAACATTTATTGATATAAACCATGTAATGCCTGTTGATCCATTAATTCTATCAATCCATGAAAATAATTGGTGCAAAATAGAGTTCTTCATCCTTTCATGGTCATCAGATATGACCCATTTGGAAATTCAGAGGGTCTGTAGTTACCATGGAAACACAGTCATCTTCTACAATGTTGGTTCACCAGTAAAAACCCACGGAGTTGTATCAATGAAAGTGGATGGAGGCACTTGTTTTTACATTTAGCTGACAATACGTTTGTCAGTTTTCTCTGTTTTGATATAATTAACTTTCATTAACATCTATCGGCACTGCTCAGAAAATTGGAATGAAAAAGTACATGCATTTCTCTAACTCAACTTTAAAGGTGACCTCATATGTTGAATTACCTGAATAAAACAACTTTTACACTATATTGCAATTTTGTGAGTGGTATCTGTATATGACCTGCAAATTAAACATAAGAAAATACATGATTTACACCAAAAATGCCACATAAAAATGGTGATAAATTGGTTAAATAAGGCAGAATTAGAGAACAATTCATTTGGGAACTGGCACAAAAGTAGCACTAGGTCTTTATGGGTTAAATGTTTCAATTGTTTCCTATTGTATGTGTTTTGGATGTTGTAATAGGTGAGCATATAGTCTCCGGTGTGGCATTCAGGTAAATGTTTGAATGTAGGACAAACAAACAGCTGCTGAGCCTCCAGATAGACCCAAGAGGGATTAAGGTCAAAGGTCAACAGGTGGTTGTAGCTAAATATAGAAAAGTTTGTGAACTCTTTGAAATGTTAGGGTTTTCTGTAAGATTTTATCATAAAATGTGATCTGATCTGCGTCTAAGGCCAAAAATGTAGCCCAAATCTGCCCCCCCTGCCCCCATGTAACCTGTATATGATCTATTAAAGACACAAATCAGATTTTTTTTCCCCCCAGATTTCATCTACAAAAATCAAAATTGTGCCTAAAGACCTGCTGTCTGAATGTATCCTAAATCACAAGTCACACAAGAAATAAGAAGAAGTCAAACAGGCAGGGTCCGTAACCATGGTAACTGGACAGCCTTCTCCCCCAGTTGACATGTGTCTAATACTATTGGACTGTCTGCGTGTAGGTAGTACTGCAGACCGTACTAGTATATGTGTAATAGTACGGATTATACCTGCAGCTATGTAGTCCTATGACTGTTGGTGATCATTTATGAATGTCTGCTGCAATGTATTGTGGGATATTTCATGTTGGCGAACTGTAATATTTATGTTGAAATGGTATACAGATCACACTGTATTGATTTGATACTATTCAGACACATAATATAAAATGTTTGTGTTTTAGTTGATTAATTAGAAGGTCAATTTCAAATGTCAGATGATAAACATTTGATAGATGATAGACTCTCAGCTTAAGTTTAATAAACATATTAAGAAACTCACAGTGACACTCTGAATAAATCTGAACTGTTTTAGAATGATAAGGCATCATATACCCGTTAAAGAAGCCTTATTGTTCTTTCATAGCATGATACTCTCTCATTTATTCAACTGCACTACTGTATGGAGCCAAGCCTCCCAGACAACAATCAAACCTATTCTATCACTAAACAAACAGGCCTTAAAATATTGGATCAGAAACCAACAATGTGGCATCACTGCATAATAGTAGGAATGGGCTTTATGGCCAAAAATGTATATGCCGGTATAGTTTGAGCCACTAGTGGTGTACGGTATATAACACAGTATAGTACTTTTGTAGTCACCTATACATAAATAATAAATAAAGTATAAATTACAACAGAACAGTTTGTTACTGCTCATATAGTTCCAAGTGCAGTCTTTCATATTTGTGTAGTTTTTCTTCATATTCATAGCACAACACATCTCAATAGCAGACATCCCAAGTTCCAAAAACTCATTTCAGGGAGATGCTTATCGACCCTTCCAACCCCCCCACACACAAACACACCCCAACCCCTTTCCGAATTATTGAAGGAAAATGTGTAATTCATGAGTAAAAATTTGCTAGAAAATCAATGAAATTATATAAATTAAATATATGAGGTGTGTTTTGTGTGCCCAGACCAGGGATATAAATTAAAGATCTATTGGAGTCCAGAGGTCACATGACCCACACACTATTGAACAAAAACGTGTAAATTGAGTAAGCATTTGCTAGTTAAATTAATGCTATTAATTATTAATTTATTTATATATTGATTAATTAATTTGTGTATTTATTTATACATTTGAGATGAATATACAATTGATTTAATGGAGAAAAACCTTTTTTTTTTTTTTTTGTGTTGCCGGTCGATTTATTTTGTGACGGTCCCTAAACTCCCCGACAGTAAGGAAGTCTGTGTCCGCTCCTGAAGCCTCTCCAGTGGGGTAAGGCTGAGCGGACAGCCGCTGGTGCTTGTGGAGAAGGTGCACATCTGTCAAATATCAGACTTAAGCAGCTCACCGGGAATACGTTTGATCGGAGAGTCGGTGGAGACGTGCCTGTACTCTGTCACTTGCGGTGTTAAAAAAAACAACAACTCCAAAATCTGGAATATTGTATCTGACTCGCGAGCATCAGTGAGCTACTATCGAAATCAGGGAGACTTCCGGAACTTCCGGGATGTCTGCAATGGTAGCAATCACTGTAGCAGCACTTAGCATGCTAACGTTAGCAAAATCGCTAACGAAATTGTTGAAACTCTGAACAGTCATTTTAGTTGCAAACACCAGCCAGATGCCATGACTAATAGTAACTCACCTGAATATAGTAACATACAGTAATTAGGGTTGGCATAAAGTGTTACATTTAAAGCCGTTTTAGCATTTGACATAATTGTTTTGTTGTCATCATAAACTAGGTCATGACTTTGGTTGTTAGCTTGCTAGCTCGCTTTTCAGACACCATGTAAATTAAATTGTAGAAGTCCTGAATCGAAATATGTTGGCATCACATACCATTATAACTAATAGTACAATATATAAACTATATGTATTTGTAGTTTATTTAATCCAAATGCTTCTGCTAGCATAGCCTCGAGACTGTGGTGCTGCAGCTGGTGAGTTTTTCATTCTTTTTATCTGTTCCTGTGTTTGTATTGTTTATGTTATAGTTTTCTATCACCCTGACTATTTTATTTTCTGTTGCTAATTATTTTCACAATTGTTTTTAGTGTTTTATATGTGATTTTCTATCTGTTTCTGGTGTTTTTAGTCTTTTTATTCACCATTACAGTTTGTTTTTAATGTTCCTCTCAGATTTTATAGTATTCTGAGTATTTAATTTGGAATTTCTGTTTTTTGTTCTTGTTATATTAAGTTTTTTATATATGTGTTTCTCTCCATTTCTAGTGTTTTTAGTTTTTATTCTTCTTCATTGTGTGTTTAATGTTCCTCTCACAGTTTCTATTGTTCTGAGCATCTTATTTTGTATTTGTATGCGTCTTTCTTGTTGGTTTTAGTGTTTTATATATAATTGTCTCTCTGTTTGTGGTATTTTTTTTTACTTTTATCATTATTGTGTTTTTAATTTTACTGAGACATTTTCTATTGTTTTGAGCATTTTATGCTGTATTTCTGTGTTTTCCTGTTTTTAGTGTCTTAAATATAAGTTCATTTCTGTTTCCAGTATTATTATTTTTTATTATTCTCCAGTACTATGTGTTGTAATGTTTCTGTCACAGTTTTTATTGTTATGAGCATTTTATTTTGTATTTGTTATGTGTTTTACCTGATGTTTTCAGTGTCTTAAACAAAAGTTTATCTCAGTTTTCAGTATTTTTAGTCTTTTATTCTCCAGTGTTTTAATGTTTCTGTCACCGTTTCTAATGTTCTGAGCATTTTATGTGTTATTTCTATGTGTGTTCTTTTTTGAGTGTTTTTTCTTCTTTTTGTGGTATATTATTTATTATTATTATTAATAATTATATTTGTAATGTTTCTGTCACTGATGTCATTGTTCTGAGCATTTTTATTTTGTATTTCTATGTGTTTTTATTATTTTTAGTGTTTTATATATGATTTTTCTTCTTTTTGTTGTATTTTTTATTATTAATTATTGAGTTTTTAAGGTTCTTGTCGCATATTCCATTGTTCTTGGTATTTTATTTTGTTTTCTTTGTGTTTTTGTGTTGTTTTCTGTGTTTAAAATAGAAGTATTTCTCTTTTTCCTGTATTTTTTTCTCTTAAACATTTACTTTCTTTTTATTCTGTATCTCCTCTCGTCTCTTTCCGTGTGTTTCACTTCTCCCCCTGTGTTGTGCGTGTTTATTTTTTGTATTTTTTTTCCTCATGTCCGTGTCTGATGTCGGATCGTGGCGGGATTGCACCATCGTGGCCACGCCTCAATTTGATGACGTCACGGAGGGAGGAAACGTCGAAACTAAAAGCTAACAGTGTTGATCCAAAGAGGTTCAGAAGAGCCCGGACCTGGACCAGACTGGACCGTATCAGCCTGGGGAAACGGAACTAAGTATCCGGACTGGAGGAACGGGTCCGGGTCTAAAGAAACCGAACTTAGTTTGGTTCGACCAGGAGGAATGTGGAACAGCTGACGCACTGACGCACGGTTTGTTGCGCAAGAACCTGCATCTAAGTTAGACTCGGAACCAGAACTACAGGGGTACATCCCAGTCCGGACACTAACCCCACCACTGGACTGTGTTTAGCTCGGATCCGGATCGGTTCTTGTTACTCAACAAGCACAAAGGTAAGAAACACAAACAAACAAATGGAAAAGTGAAACTAAAGTGTGAAGTGGACAAAACTGAACATTAAACTGAAAACTGATCATCAAACTGATTATTAAATTAAAAACTGATCATTAAACTGAAAACTGAGCCAAGGAAAATGTATTTGTATAGCACATTTCATGTACAGGACAATTCAATGTGCTTTACATAAAATATAAGAAAATTAAAATGATTAAGATGCATTAAAATAATCTAAGTAAAAGCTAAACTCAATTAAACTGATAACTGATCATTAAACTAAAAACTGACCATTAAAGTTAATATTAAACTGAAAACTAATCATTAAACTAAAAAAAATCATGAAACCATTAAACTGGTTATTAAAGTGAAAACAGATCATTAAATTGAATAGCAAACTGAAGACTGATCATTAAGATGATTATATAACTGAAAACTGATCATTAAACTGAAAACTAATTGTCAGACTGAAACTGATAGTTCAAATCTACCTATCAAGACTGAAAACTAAGTTTCAGTCGTCCAATAATCAGCTGATTAGTAAAGTGAAAACTGATTATTAGACTGAAAACTGATCAATTATTGGCTCTAATAGATGACTGATCAATGTAAAGTCACAGTTGAACTAGTTTTACTCTGCATCTTATCAATAGATATATTAGATTATGAAATTATTCTGTCACTCATTAACTTTAAAGTGCAAAACAACAACATTACATTATGGGAAGTGCAGCAGTGTCCAATAGAATCCAACTGAGTCCAATAGAACCCTAATAGAGTCCAGTAGAATGATCCATAGAGTTTAGTCGAGTCCAGAAATAAATGACAACAGTCTAGAATCCACTACAGTCTGGTATAGATTTCAATAGAATAGAGTCCAGTAGACTTGCGTTCTGTTGAATAAAGTCCAGCAGAGTCCACTAGAGTTCAGTACAGTAGAATCCAGTAGACTTAGTTCATTAAAGTAAAAAGCTATGTATGTGAACCTGACAAATAAATAAAATTAAACCTAAACCTGAAATCAATGAAATAAAGCATATAGTAACAGTAATAATATATGAACTAATAATAACACAAACAATTTTAACCACAGCCGAATCACCTCCATAGAAGTAATAACATATTTTTTAAAATTTAATAATTCATAATAATTGAGATTTTTATGTGAAAATGTGCACATGACTGTAAATATCTGATGTCATTAATTCACTATTTTCTATAAATTCAGCAAAGTGCATATTCACTGTTCACTAACTAAGTCATTTACTCTATTTACTCTCATTTGTTTCCTAAGTTGTGCATTGATCATTTCTAAAGACGCTGAGGTGTGTTTTGGTTTTGATGTCTTTCTGAATACTTTTACTCAGAAAAGTATTAAGAATTTTTTTTATTTATGGATAAAAGTACATTACAGACAAAAACAAAGTAAAAAAAATAATAATTGAGGTGAAAATACCATAAGATAAAATAAAAAATGCATTAAAGTTCCCCTAATTAAAGCCACTATGTACAGTTCTGAGAAAATTGAAGGAAGTGATTATGCAACAGTTAATAAACCTTTTGTCATCTGCGTCTTATTATAATCCATATTCTTATCTGCCGTCATTAACGTCTGCTGTGATCGTCACAGAGCTGCAGATCTGAAATAACTGCGTTCACTGTTTCATTCAGCTGTCGGTTAAATGACACCAGATTAAATGAAACTCAGAATAAAACTCAGCAGACAGGTTATATTTAGGAAACAGTCAACTCTGTCCTCTGTCATTATAACCAGAATAAACCCATAAATGTTTTCATCATTCAACCACAAGAACTCACAGATTATTTAGACATCTAGAAGTCAGACACAATGGCAGTAAAGTGAATTTAACAACCTGAAAATGTACATGAAACTATAGAAGAGGTGAAAAAATGTTTCCCTTTTTTTCTCAGCCAAACTGCATTTTTTTCTGTTTTAATATAATAATCATCGAATTTACTCTGAGCTTTTATGAAAATCTCCACCATCAGCGAACTGAATATAAGAAGAAAATACCCAATTTTCAATGAAAATTTCAAAATGCAGAGGATAATATAATAAAATGATGATAAATCAGTTAAGTAGAAGAATATAGAATAAAAATACTTTCAAAATCACTGCAAAAATTGTTCTAGTTCTTCTAGCTTTTACTTTTTACAGCTGCAGAACGCATTTATTTAATGAAGCTTTATATTGGACAAAGATTTTTTATTTTTTAATTCACTTTGTATGTGTTAGCAATGCGTTTTCTTTTCAGCCACATGTATATCATTTTAATATAATATATATATTTCCCTGGACTGTTGGCACATCCACTTTAGAAAAAAGTCTTTGGTATTTGGGCATGACATGAATCTGACATTTGACGTCATCACCATCGGTCCCTAAATACTGACCCACCCAAAACTGGAATGATAATCCGAACACTGCCTTTAGTGCCATATTTAATTATGTAGACTAGTTTGAATTATGTCTATGGGTATTGTTATATTTTGGTTACGTTTTGGCATATTCGTCCTGAGCCAGTTTTAAGACGTTGCTATGCTAATATATGTATGGGTTGTTTTGGTGTAGTAGCACTGATACACATTTTTTAAAATACTTTATTTGTCATTATACACTGTACAATTCATTATACACTGTCCTTGATGCCATTGGGCCAACCTAGGAGCAGTGGGCAGCCATCTGCAGCTGTAGAGTTAGGTTAATGGTCAGAATCATCTGTCTGGAGGATTTGACCCTAACAAACATGTTTTTGGGTGATGGGGGAAACTGGACACAGGGAGAGAAACATCCAAACTCCACACAGAAAGACCCACACGGTCTGGGAATCGAACCCGGGGTCTTCTTGTTGTGAGGCAAGAGACCTAATTTAGTTGCTTTAATGGAACATATGCACACATGGAGGCAAGTTGTGGTGTTAATGTGACTAATACAATATAAAAAGGTGTGTCTTTGTCAAAATTTGCCTTTTTCAGTGTGTGTAACTTGGAGGTAGATGTTATTTCATGGAGCAAAAAAGACTTTAAAACTGAAAACATACAATTAAAGGAAGGAACAGTTACAATTAGTCACTGAAAAATTTGTAATATTCACACTTATTGAAATAAAAGTTAGGAAAACAGTTAAAGTTAGGAAAAGAACATATGGGGAAAACTAAAATAAGAAACACAGAGTTGCTATAATAATAATAATAACAATAATAATCATAATCATAGTAATAATCATAATAATAATAACAATTGCCTTGAGTGCTAAAATGGAGTAAATGTTTAACCCGAGGGGAGAAAATGAGTGAACTAACCCTTTAAAGATCAGCTCAGTTCTTCTTCAGTGGTAAATAAACAGGTCCGGGTTCTGAGCATGTGCAGTGGGACCTGTTACTGTGACGACGCTGTGACTCAGAGTGTTTCAGTGCGTTTCCTCACAGCGTCACCACTATGACTGCAGCCTGTGTGTGTGTGTTGACTGTATTTAAAGCCTGTTTAAACTATAAACTGTTGTTCTCTGATGCAATGATCTGAAAGCTGAGGCGTCTGTTGGCTTACAGGAAGTTTCATCATGGAGCCTATAGACACCAAAACACGCCTCACACACGCTCTGATGTCAGAGATGAACCAAAACCTCCCCACAGAACCTGACAGAGGCTGAGGCCAGACACAAGCAGAGATAAAACACCTTTACCTGCAGGAGGCAGCGTTTTACATATTACACACGTCCAGTGCCAGTCTGCTGTTTATCTGATGAAAACTGGATAAAATGTACTTTGTTTTACATGGATCAGCCAGACAGTTGGTCAGGATAGGGGTCAGGGGTCACAGGTCAGAGCAAATGACTTAATAAAGTAAAGTACTGTAGTGTTGACTGATCTTCATTTCATCAACACTTCAACAAACATCTGTGTTTATTTCAGTTTACAGCTTAATTATTTGTCCACTTTTAAAATGCCAATAACCTCAAATGTTAATGCTTTCCTCCAATCACAGATGAGCGTGGGTGTGGCCTCAGCCAGATCTCAACAGTGTCTCAAGAGGCTATTGGATGAGAATCATGAAGATTTACCAAAGTGTAAACGCCTCCGTGTGGCTCCACCCCCTCTTTCTGCCGACCTCACACCATGTCTCAGGCCCCAATGCCCCGCCCCCAAGTCCAGCTGCAGCCAATCCCTGTCCACAGTTGGTCCATATGTGCTGTATGAACGCTATGAGGGGGAGGAGGCTTACAGAGCCGAGCATACGTACACACAACAGCAGTACACCTGCAAGGTAACACACTAACATACATACATATGTAAATAGAACACCTGCAAGGTAACACACTAACATACATACATATGTAAATAGAACACCTACAAGGTAACACGCTAACATACATACATATGTAAATAGAACACCTGCAAGGTAACACACTAACATACATACATATGTAAATAGAACACCTACAAGGTAACACGCTAACATACATACATATGTAAATAGAACACCTGTAAGGTAACATGCTAACATACATACATATGTAAATAGAACACCTGTAAGGTAACATGCTAACATATATTTGTATGAAGCACCTGTAAAGGTACTGCACTAACATACATTTGTACATATGACATCTGTAAGAACACA
The DNA here is from genome assembly GCA_020466265.1 of Siphamia tubifer. Classification (NCBI taxonomy): domain Eukaryota; kingdom Metazoa; phylum Chordata; class Actinopteri; order Kurtiformes; family Apogonidae; genus Siphamia; species Siphamia tubifer. Next base: position 49,841,976 of record CM035787.1, read on the forward strand.
CACTAACATACATACGTATAGAACACCTGCTGGGTAACTTGCAAGCATATAGTATGTGTTAAACATATTTAAGATAACAAGTTAAATGTGCTAACGCGTGTACCCTGAATATCTGCCAGATGACATGTTTATCTACATATAAATAGAACATGTTAAGTAGCATGATAACATATGTAAGCACAGCACATTTAGTAAATATGCTATCACTCATGAACAAAACACCTACTAGACAATACGCTAACACATATATGAACAGTACACTTACATAGTGCAGTTAATACTAAGTACTATCATTAACTACAATCATAAGTAATACTACCAACATTACAACAACAGCCATGTTAAATGTCACTTGAGTTTTCATACCTTGTTTTAAAACCGTTCCTGTTTCCATGGTTACAGGTGCTGCCTAGACGTGGTTACCAGGAGCAGCTGGCGGCCTACGCTCGGCTCGGTCACCACGACAACATTAGCGACTTAAGAGATGTTGTGATTGGTGAGGATAGCGTGTACATCTTCCTTGCCGGTCACCATGGTGACATGCATTCATACGTCCGCACCAGGAAGCGTTTGAGCGAAGAGGAGGCGGGGCTTCTCTTCACTCAGATGCTGGAAGCCGTGACGCACTGTCATCGCCACGGAGTCGTCCTGAGAGACGTGAAGCTGCGCCGCTTCGTGTTTACTGACAAACACAGGTGAGAGCAGGAATACTACTGATACTTTACAAAGTACTAGTACAGCTAAGAATACTACTGATACTTTACAAAGTACTAGTACACCTAAGAATACTACTGATACTTTACAAAGTACTAGTACACTTAAGAATACTACTGATACTTTACAAAATACTAGTACACCTAAGAATACTACTGATACTTTACAAAGTACTAGTACAGCTAAGAATACTACTGATACTTTACAAAGTACTAGTACACCTAGGAATACTACTGATACTTTACAAAGTACTAGTACACCTAGGAATACTACTGATACTTTACAAAGTACTAGTACAGCTAAGAATACTACTGATACTTTACAAAGTACTAGTACACCTAAGAATACTACTGATACTTTACAAAGTACTAGTATAGCTAAGAATACTACTGATACTTTACAAAGTACTAGTACAGCTAAGGATACTACTGATACTTTACAAAGTAGTAGTACACCTAAGAATACTACTGATACTTTACAAAGTACTAGTACACCTAAGAATACTACTGATACTTTACAAAGTACTAGTACACCTAAGAATACTACTGATAATTTACAAAGTACTAGTACAGTTAAGAATACTACTGATACTTTACACAGTACTAGTACAGCTAAGAATACTACTGATACTTTACACAATACTAGTACAGCTAAGAATACTACTAATACTTTACACAGTACTAGTACAGCTAAGAATACTACTGATACTTTATACAGTACTAGTACAGCTAAGAAGAGCTACTGATACTTCAAATAGTACTAATAATACTGCAAAGAATACTACTAAGAATACCACTAATACCATTCACATTAGTACTAATAATACTACTAATACTGCAAATAATACTACTAATAGCATAATACCACTGATAATACAAATACTCATGATGATAGTATGAATAACTATCAGTGAGACTATAATGGGTACTACTGATAGACAGTTCAGGTACTCCAACAGGTACTACAAATAAAAGTAATGATACTGAAGCAGTTTTTTCAGGTACTATCAAAATGACTACTGGATGTTGAACAGTTAGTCTTGATACAACAACAGGTACTAGGACAAACTATATATAAACTATTGATTAAATGACAGGTTGTAGTATTACTACAAGAAATACTATGACAAGTAAAACTACTGTAGACAAATACAGTTTACATGAAAAGTACTACTGCAATTCTGGATAATACTACTATACTGCAAATATTATTAATACCACAAATATTAATAATAATACAACAAGTACTACAAATGACACTGAATAATACTATGATGCTGAGAACAATTCAACAAATCATACTATGGGTACTACAAATAATACTACTGATATTAGTGGAGACAGATACGTCAGTTAATATTTGTAGTATTTATTATTTTGTCCATGTACCACAGATACTTTTATGTTGATAGTATTTGTAATACTACTACAGATACTGCAGTAATCATTATGTTTGATGTACTTCTTTCAGGACTCATCTTGTTTTGCTCGGCCTCGACGACTGCGTCCTACTGCCCGGTAACCATGACGACGACTCCCTGACAGACAGACACGGATGCCCCGCCTACGTGGGCCCTGAGCTGCTGACCAATGGGAACGCCTCGTACTCGGGCCGCGCCGCTGACATCTGGAGCCTGGGCGTGTCTCTGTACACCATGCTGATTGGTCGCTACCCGTTCCAGGACACGCAGCCCGCCGCGCTGTTCGCCAAGATCCGCCGCGGGGCCTTCACGCTTCCTGATTGGCTGTCACCCCAGGCCAAGTGTCTGATTGGCTGCATGTTGAGGAAGTTACCGGCAGAGAGACTGGAGGCGGAGCAACTGCTGATGCATCCGTGGCTGACCAATCCCTGCACGCCACATCACAAATCTGCATCGGCGGGACGGGACGGACAGGATGACGACCAAGTGGTTCCCACGTGGACGGACAAACACTAACACACAAAAACACACACTTGATCACATGTGGGCACCTGTGTGTTTATATGGACGACACTGACGCCTCACATCCTTTAAAGCAGGGGTGTCAAATGTACGCCCTGTGGGCCAACCCCCCCCCAAACATCTAATCTGACACTAACAACAGTAAACATTACGTGAAATAATAACAACTCCAAATGTTCTCCTGGGATTAATGTAAAAGGTAGGGCTATCAAATGATAAAACACCTTAATCAGATTAATCATAGGGTTACTTTGGATTCATTTTGATCAAATTTCCCACAAAATACACAAAAATACTGTAAGAAACACAAAAAAATACAGAACATGCAAAAAAAATCTAGTAAAATTCAGGGAAATATAAATATATTATTATTATATTATACATATTCAAAAACTCTTCTAAAATACAGGGGAAAAAAAACACCAGAAAATGTGATAAAATATCCAAAACGTATGTAAAAACAAAATTAAAAATGAATAGATGTGACCCTCCAGCACAAAACCAGTTACTTGGGTCAAATTTGAGAAATTCAGATTTTATATTTATGTGAAAGTGTTTGTGTGACACTAATTCAACCAATCAGAGGCTGTTTTTTAACATCGCCATAGCAACAAGGGATTTAGTTTTACAGGAGAAGCCTTTGTTCTGAGGCCTCCCATTGGTTCAAATATATTATTACGTAGATTTCTATTTAAGGCTTGTCTAGAGGGAATCCCCATCTTTCCAACTTTACCAAACATGCCGAACAACCTAGCGTGAAGTAAAGCTGTGTTTTTAATTACTGTCAGAGTCATTTGTTTGAAACACTTACGGTAGGGATTTCACAAAAACTCCTAGATGTGTTCAGGAGACATTCTGCTTTAATTTTATGCATAAAGTTCAAATTCCATAATTTCGACCCATATAACGTATTTGATGATATAGATAGAAATACTGCTGTGAGACTTCTGACTGGTTTTGTGCTGGAGGGTCACACATATGAAATTAACATGTTCATTCAACAAAACAACTGTTCCATTTAATTGTCTGGTGTATTTGTAGTTCCACTGTGATCTATTAAGTCAAATTAATAACAAATGTTGATATAATATTGTTGAAATTGCACAGATTTTTCTGTTTACATTTCAGGCTGTACATGGTAATTCAGGTTAGTCACATTTTGATCATGTAATTTTAGTTGTTTTTCACTCAAGTACATATTAGTTATTGGTTAATATGTTATTTTACTGGTCTGACCCACTTCAGATTAAACTGTGCTGAATGTGGTCCTCACTAGTCTGATGCCATGTTTACACGTAGTTGGAATGTGGAAACACTGACACCAAGTGCAGATTTAGTAAAACTCTGTTTTTGTGCTTACGTGTGTGTTCAAGGGTTAAACTTTTAGGATCTAAATGTCACACTACAAGACAAAGAAATGCATTAATGTCATGTTTTTGACCCTTGTTTAACCTAACCTTAACCACAGGATGGCGCTGTACGGTGTATTTACACTGGTTTGTGTCGACCAGGGGTGTCAAACATTCACCTACATTTGACCTGAATCCAGATGAACCAGTGAAATAATAGCAGAATAATACATTAATAACCTCAAGTCAAAACATTTCTCTATATTTTAGAGTAAAAAAAGTTAACTTACATTGACAAACGATCATTTCAAACAATGTTAATAACATGAAACAAACCAGATCCATGCTAAAGGTATATCCCCAAAATGCAACGTTTCCAGTCATCTATCATTTCCACCACTCTATTATCACACTACTATTCAGATATTTTGTGAAATTATACTTTGTTTTACTGTAAATATGTGAAAATATTTATATTTACAAAGTGAAAAATATTGGAGTTGTGATTATAGATTATTATGATAGTATTTTATTGGCCTGACCCACTTCAGTCTGAATGTGGAACCTAAACTAAAGTGTATTAATATCTTAATATCTATTTTTTGCATTTCACTAATGTATCCCAAGGGCCAGACTGGACCCTTTGGCAGCCTGGATTTGGCCCCCGGGCCACATGTTTGACACCTTTTAGCGTAGATGAAAACCCATCCAATTATGACGGGGTGTGTAGAAATGATTAAAATGAAGGTAGGAAATATCCTTTACCTGTCTACGTGTAAACATGGCTTAAATGTTCTGAACATTTTTGGAAGATTTTTCCAAAAATCTGCAAAAAAAAAAAAAAAAGATTTGTCAAGTGTTAATTTTCTTTATTTTGGTCTTTTAATTTTAAGAGGAGTGCAATTGAGTTAGTGATGGGACATAGGGCTAAAACGTCTTCATATGCTGTAGAAAAATGACAATAAAAGTAAAACATGACTTAAGTTAAATGGTAAAAGTCCCCATGAAATTAAAATGTTCTTCTGTTTTGTGTTCCAGTCACTAATACTATTACTACAGTCATGGAAAAAATTATTAGACCACCCTCCCCCCCTTTTTTTTTTAATTTCTGGTTTATTTTAATACCTGGTTAGCCTAGCCATGCTATCCCTATTGATTACATGTATGGGTCTAGTGGTGCTTCATAGTCAGGGGAGGCGGGGCTTAAAGGTTGTCTTTTAAATCCCTCTGTATGCAATAGGACGGTACTACAACCAATCAGTGTAATCTTTAGGATGATGCAGTTAGAGCGTCGGAAAGTTCACAGAGGAGTCTGGAGGAAGTTAGGAATGACAAAAAAAAAAATGGTGGATTATGGATCTTAACGATTGTTGTCGCTTCGGTAAAAATAATTTAAAGATTGTTGACGTTTTCTCACATTCTTCACTCATCTTTGACAAAAGGAAATCACCACCCAGTCACAGTCATCTATCGTCATTGTTTTTCTTCTTCTATGGTTGTTTCCGCTTGTTTTTTTTTTCCATCAAATGATAATAAATGTCATAAAATCTTCTTTACTTGCAAAAATAGCTCATAGTAGTTTAATTTCAGAGCTGATATTTTTCCATTTTCCATATTTTTTTGATAATCAAAATCACTTCACTTTTTCTAATCAGGAATTTTGAAGTGCAAAAGAAAACACAAATGGTTTTATGGGGACTTGACAGTATTTCTAACACAAAAACATGATGGAAGCTGTTAATTATCAGTTATATTGACGACATTTCCTCCTTCATTGCAAAGTTGTTGTTTTTTTTTTATATCTGATATTATGTTAAACCTCACAGTGACTACAGCCCCTTTTCCACCCACATTCCCAGGAATTTTTATTACCAGGAATTTATTGATTTGGGTAAGAATAATTTCTTGTTAATCTATAATTGTGTTCCACCAATCACCCCTCACACACACACACACACACACACACATTTGGGATCATGGGAAAGTTTTTTTTTTTTTTAATTGGGTAATTTTGGTGGAAATGCACATTTTTTTTCAAAATCCCAGTTAAACAAAGTTCCTGCAGTGGAAAATGGGCTGATGGGAAATGTAGTCAAGATGACACATACACAACAAGGTACGATGTTTGTTTCTATTACTGGTCATTATAGACTGAACAGACTTTAACTTTAACAGATACTGTCATTCAGTCCTAAATGATGCAAAAACTCTTTATACCACATCAGGAAAAAATTCTGTTTCAAATTCAGCAGATTGTGATTCTACCTCAAATGTTTGTCATGTGATCTTTTACCCTGACGTTACACCCACCAACGCCAAAATACACAAACACACACACACACGACAGTCTGATCCTGGATTACTTGACCCTCAAGTGCCTTCGTGTCCGTCTGTGTCCTACATTCATTCACACCTGGTGGAAACTGAGGACACAGACAAGACACTGTCATCAGAGACACAGTGGACAGCAGTTGACATGTTGACAGTAGTGGACATTTAGACTGTTGTGGACAGTTGTGGACAATAGTGGACATATGGACATCAGTGGACAGCAGTAGACATGTAGATAGCAGTGGACAGAGGTGGACATATTGACAGTAGTGGACATTTAGACTGTTGTGGACAGTAGTGACCATATGGACATCAGTGGACAGTAGTAGACATGTGGACAGATTTGCAGTCAGACTAAACATAAATGAAGTGTGGAAATCAACCACAGGCTGATTTTCCGCCGTGATCGTTCCAAACGTTTTCTCAGGATCACGAGTTGTTCAGTATTTAAGGACCTTTTATTTTATTTTTTTCTGGATCAGAACTGGAAATAATAAAAATTAAAAAAAAAAAAAACAGGAAGAAATGAAAGTACAAACTGAATGTTTCTAAAGTTTTCTGTTGATTGAATAAACAAAAAGTGAAAGTTTTTTTAAACTAATTTCTCTGACTCTTCTTTACATCATCTATGAAACAAACTGAGCTTTTCGTGTGTTTGATAAATAATAATCAGCTGTTTTTAACCTTCATGTATCAGACTCATACAGACTCTTTAACCACAAACACATGGGAACCAGGCTGACACTGGTGAGGCCTGACAGAGAAGGTATATTCCATAATTGACTCAAATCTTCTGCTACAACACCTCATGCATTTGTCATATATTCAAATCATTAGAAAAGGGGACATATGTCCATTTTCCACCAGTGGACACAGTTCCCTGGTGTCTCTGACCTGTCACATGCTTTGGTCTATATACCACACTGATGCAGATACAACAGCCTATTTCTTCAACCTGGAAGAACAGAGCTTTTTAAAACGTTTTAGTGCCTTATGATTTCATTCAAATGAGCCACAGCTGACTCCGCCCCTCTCTTCTGACTCCGCCCCTCTCTTCTACATTCCACCAAGGTCTCAAACTCCTGAGGGCTGGTTGTGTCCTGCATGTTTTTCCTCTTTCCCGTGATTCAGTTAACCCTTTAACTCCTGAAAACTAGCAGTTCTGCTTAATAAAACAATATTACACTAAGCAACACAAAAAACATCAATAAAATGAACAAAAATTAAGAATAAACCAACTAAATAATTTGTAACATGAACCAAGTAAGATAAAAATGGAGCAAAATTAAAGGGAAAATAATTAAATAAAAACAAAATATAAAAAAATTCAACAAAATTAACCAATAGTACGAATAAATATTTGCTAAATTATAAGTAACATGGAAAAGTTTACCAAAAAAAGAGAATTATTATTGAAGTTTGGTCCCAGGTGTTTTAATTTTGACTTTTTTTTTAATTAGTTGCATTTTGACTCAGTTAAAACAAAAGGGAAACAAATGAATTTTAATTTTTTGTAATTTAAACTAAACCATTCATTCAGAATACATAAGAAATAATAATCAGCTCATCATTCTCTACAGAACCTGTTAATGATGTTTGAGCTGTAATGGAAGAAGGAATTATCTAATAATTCCTTTTTTTGTTTTGTTTTTCAATGTGTTCATTAAGTGGAACTGCTAAAGTCTCAGGAGTTAAAGGATTAAACTGAATCATGTGAAAGATGGATATAATTAAAACATACAGGACACCAGCCCTCGGTGAGACCCCTGCAATAGAGAAAGAAATGGAACCTGGAAAAGTTTAGTCAGACAAAAAGAGACACAGATGAAATAAAATCAGATGGAGAGAATCAAAGTGACAGAGTTTTACAGCCCAGTCCATGAACAACCTTAATAATCAGTGTGTGTTCAGGTCTGGACCCAGGCTGGGGAGGTGATGTGCCTTTAAGAAGAACTTTATCTGAGTCATAACAGAAACAAACGGAAGTTTCTTTTTCATCTGTTAAAAGGCGTGTTATCAAATGTTGTGGGCTGGTCTGATCCAAAATGCCAGGGCCGATTTTTTTGTCCCAGTCCGCCCCTGATTGGGCCAGTCCCCTGTCACTCAGCGTGTAAGGGCCGGTGGTAGGCTAAGGATTTTTTTCACACTTTTTTTTTTTTTAGTTTTGGCTTTCGAAGGGACTAACCTAGGCGTACGTAGAGGCTGTTAGACAGCGTATTTGCTCTGCGTCATCTGCTGGTTACGGACTGGTCAGCAATATATATATAAAAAATAAAATAAAATCGGGACTCATCGGCCCAAATACTGAAAATATCACGGCAGCCTACCGGGCATATACACGTTGTGCCATGTTACCAGTCCGTCCCTGATTGTAAGTACCTTTATTTCCTTCCTAAGCCTCGTTTCATTTCTACACTCATTTCAAAGGTTGTATTTAAGTTTGAAAATGTCTCGAATGTTTGTGACTTAGAAATGTTATGTTAGTAATTCAACACTTTGTGTCTGCACACAATTATGGGACATTTTATCACTGTTTATCACCCTATTATTGTAATTGTGTATTCAGTAGTATGTTGTCCTGTAATTATCTTTATATATATATATATATATATATGTGTGTGTGTGTGTGCGTGTGTGTGCGCGTGTGTGTGTATATGTTTCGAAATCTTACAACCTAAATTTCAGCACAATGACCTGGATGCAAAAGACATAGACATGTCTTCAAATACAGTGGTGGAAAGAAATGGACACACCATATATTTATGATAAATATATACCATTAAATTCATTATTAAGTCACTGAAATCTCCCTTATAGAAAATAAACTTTGTCATGGAGACACATGAAGCTACATTTTAGTGGAGTTTGTTAATTACACAAAACGACAGAAAAGTGCAAGAAGTAAAGTAATAACGACTAAAATATATATGTGTATTTAATGAGCGTGAAAAGCAAATGTGAGACACAAATAACTGAGCCAGCCCGAAAAGCAAGCAGAAAACAGGCAAGTCGGTAAGATAGATGCAGGAAGTTCCCAGCAGGCAGGCTCACGTGGGGTGGGGTGTGTGTGTGTGTGTGTGGGGGGGGGGGGGGGGGGGGGGGGGCGGAGACAGAGAGACGTGCCGTGGTTGCAAAACTTGGGAGACATTGTATTAGGTCACATCCGTGTCAGTTGAGTCTGTCAATAGGTTACATGTAGGAATGTTTAATGTCCAGCAGGTGTCAGTATTCACTGACAGTATTAACTCTATATCAGTACAGTTTGGAAAAGTGTCCAAACGCTTCATGAGGTTCATCTACCATCACTACTGTCATCCCTGTTTGTTTCTCATTCTCTTCTACCATCCTGTGCTCAAGAGCTCTGTAACATGAATTCAATTCAATTCAGTTTTATTTATAAAGCCCTAAATTACAACAAAGTCATCTCACAGGGCTTTACAAAAACACAATCAACTACAGAGATATATGAACAGTCCCAGCATCCCCTGTCCTTAGACCCTCCCCCTGTCCTTAGACCCTCCCCCTGTCCTTAGACCCTCCTTCTCGGCAAGAAAAAACTTCCAAACCCAGTGGGAAAAAGAAGAAATCTTGAGGAGAACCACATTGAAGGACAGATCCACTCCCATGGATGGACAGGCTATAGATGAACGTCCATTTATAAATGAAAGGGGGGGGGCTGGTCCAGACACCAGACAGGCAGGGGCGGTGGTCCGGGGTCACAGGTCGGCACAGGTGAGACACTGCAGATCCTGTCGTCCATGGCTCCCATGCAGACACTGTCAGGAGAGCCACCACTCCCCCCAGGGGGGAGGGGGGGAAAGGGGACACCAGGTGACTAGTCATGAATTCTAGTAGTACTACTAGTACTACTAGTACTAGTAGTACTACTAGTAATGAACATGAATTCAATTAAATTTTATTTATAGAGCCCCAAATCACAACACCGTCGTCTCGCAGGGCTTTACAGGGTTGATTAGAGAGGACAATCAATCACAGAAATGGATGACGTCCCAAGTTTCCCCTGTCATTAGACCTTCCTTCTCGGCAAGAAATAACTTCAAAACCCAGTGGGAAAAAATAAACATTGGGGAGAATGAGACTGAAAGTCAGATCCACTCCCATGGACAGGCAGGCTCATCTGAATACTGACAGACAGGGGCGTCACAGCCATTTAAAATGTGGGGCTGTTCTAGGTTGTGGCACAGGAGCAAAATTTTCTGAATCTATTATCAGGAAAATTACTAAATAATTATCTATTAATGGTTACATTTTTATATTAAAAAGTAATGTATGGCCAAAAATAATAACAAAAATTTTGTTTTTCCTCAATTAAACATTTTTTCCAAGAAGAACAAAAGTTTTGACAGAAATACAATAAGAATGAAAACCTGCCCTTTCCTACACCTACTCAAAACATCCTAAAGTGCTCCTCCTACTGTCAGCAAATTAGCTTAGGGCACTGGTTCTCAAATGGGGGTATTTGTACCCCTGGAGGTACGTGGAGGTACTGCAGGGGGTACATGAAACTTTGTCGAAATCATGAGTCACAATTATGAAATAAAAAGTCAAAATTATGAAATAAAAAAGTCAAAATTATGAAATAAAAAGTCAAAATTATGAAATAAAAAAGTCAAAATTATGAAATAAAAAAGTCAAAATTATTAAATAAAAATCACAATTATCAGATAAAAAATTGATATAAGTTTGAATTTAACTTTTTTTTTTACATCATTTTGTCCATGCCAGAGAGTACTGGACTAAAAATATGTTTCTCAGGGGGAACATCACTGAAAAAAGTTGGACAACCACTGGCTTAGAGTATATGTCACGAAGCATGACATAGTTTAGTTAACTTAGTTTAACAATGGCAACATTTCTCACGACTTAATGGTTGTTTGCTAACACCAGAGAGCTGTTTACATTTCTTCTGATGGACTGAGGTGCGCTTCATTTTGAAACTCTGTTGTGCCACCAGGGCAGGTAAACAGTTTAAGCCGCAGATATAGGGAGCCTTAGTCTCCGCCTCTTCCGGTCGGTCCACTGGGCCTAAGTTCGGAAAAATGTAACATGAGAGTGGATGAGGAGAAAATAATTATTTTCTGGTCCACTTTACTTTATGCCCTGAATCACACATTTGCTGTACTTCAATTAAAATCATAACCAATGATGTGTGTTTGGAGTTTCTTTGATACGTGTTTTGTGATTTATTATCGCGTAAAAATATGTAATTATTTGGACTCTGTTTGGACTACATATCAGACGTCGCATAGTTGACGTTACAGCAGAATATTTCCCTCCAAACTTTTCTAAACCGTATACCGCCTTTTCTATTTTTCATTTGAAAATGCCTGTGTGCTTTGTGTCCCGGTGTAATCACAACACCATTTCCACATGTTCTCTCTACCGCTCCCCGGCTGACGAGAGCTTGTCCCGCATGCTGGCTCTCACTCGACCAACTATCTCTCCCCCGGAGTAGCTGCCACTTTCCACATGCCCCGATTTAAAGTAGTTTTCTCCACGTTTGATGCTCTTGCCTTCGTCCTGAAAGAAGGAGGTGAAGTTCGCCAAAGTCACAGCCATTTTCAAAGAGTTTGATGGTGAAGCTTGGTGATGACATCATATTTGTGAGACGAACGTTGTAGTCCATTACTTACTCTCACATAAAACTTAACGTAACTTTGGATGCCTGTCCAAAGTGAGTGCTTTCTCAATGTGAAAATGTATCTTTAAAATTCACAGACATCATATGTGAAAACCGTAGCACATTTCAAACGGGACCAGAAATTTACTTTTATCCCTTCATTGACTCGAGTTCATTTTTTTATGGCACTTTGGCCCCATTGGCCGGAAATCGACCGGAAATAGAATTACGTCACCTAGGCTCCCTATTAGAAAGACCTTGCAGTGTTATTGATGTTTGTTTGGCGTGATTGTGACCGAAAGTAATAAAAAAAATAGGTGAGACCAACTCTCCATCTGTTTCCTGGATCCAGTAACGATACAATATATAACCACAGGAAAAAGTGAAGGGTATGAACTCATCTGGTTGGAGAAGTGGGGGGTGTCACAACACTGTAAGCCTGTTCTATGACACACACTTCTTTTATAGCATTTGAACAAAATGTTTCTTTCACCAGGTAATAAGTTAAAGGCCTTTTTAGAATCCAGAGATCACATGACCCACAAACAATTAAACAATAACCTGTAATTTATTCATGTATGAGTAAAAATGGCTGGAAAATTAATAGAATTGTTTATTTGTTCATTCATTCATGTATTTATGTATTCACTTGAGATGAATATACAAGTGACCTCTTTTATTTTTGCTGAACTTCCGTTTTGTTGTGGAGTGAATTTACAGGTTTTCTCTCAATGACCCTGAGTGGGTGTGGCCCATAGACTCCCATTCATTCTGAGCAGGAGCAAATATGCGGTGTGTGTGTGTGTGACGTGCACATGCTCAGACACGGCTCGCTACCATGAATGTGTGAGTGGTGCGAGTCGTCCCTGGCATATTTCATCCCCTGGCGATCACAGCAGACTCGATAGGCCTTGTGCCGATGTTGTCCGTGGCGAAGGCCTAGCTATAGTGATGCTTAAGTCATCACTATGATTACCATTAGTTTGAGCATAAGACAACTCTGTTAGGAATTTTTTTAAATTACTAATTGTAGTAGCATAATTCAATTCAATTCAATTCAATTATATTTATAGAGCCCTAAATCACAACAAAGTCGTCTCAGAGGGCTTTACAAGAACACAATCAAGCTACAGAAATACATGAAAAAGTCCAAGGCATCCCCTGTCCTTAGACCCTCCTTCTCTGCAAGAAAAAACTTCAAAACCCAGTGGGAAAAAGAAGAAATCTTGAGGAGAACCACATTGAAAGAGAGATCCACTCCCATGGACGGACAGGCTATAGATGAACGTCCATGTATAGATGCAGGAAGGGGGGCTGGTCCAGACAGGCAGGGGCGGTGGTCCGGGGTCACAGGACAGCACAGGCGAGATACTCCAGATCCTGTCGTCCATGGCTCCCGTGCAGGCACTGTCAGGAGAGCCACCACTCCCCCCAGGGGGGAGGGGGGAAAGGGGACACTAGGTGACTAGTCATGAACAGACTTGGTATGAAAGATAGGTTGTAAAAGTTACAGAAACAGGTGTGAGGGAGAGAAAGAGAAGAAAGAAGGAACTCTATTTAAATGGTTAGCTCTGTATTGTTCTGTTCTTAGTTTAGTTTATTTCACACTTTAAAAGTTGACAAATACTTAAGCAAGTGTAAATACAAACACAATACACCAGTGCAAGGGAGGCCAAAAGTTTAATATGCTTCATCAACCGAATTAACATTTCAAATCAATCAAATAAAAAATAACTTAAATAAGAAGAAGAAATAGAATCTTCTATTGTTCTTCACTGCAGATAATGTTTCGACTATGACCCGTGTCAACTGAGGTACTGTTTTGAAAACAGGTGCCATGGATGTATATTATAATTAACACACACACACACACACACACACACACAGAATTCCACATTTTCTAGGTAACTGATGCTGTCCAACCCATTTGTTCAGGGTGGAGTCACCCAAGAAGATATTGTTATTTCAGACCTGGAATTAGGGGTTTTTTGGGCTTTAGCCCTGTAGGGTTCTGGTCCACAGAGACCACTGCTGGGTTTTATATTTTCCATGTGACCTGAATAAATTATTAATTCATCTTTGGAGCCTCCTATCAACGAACGCACACAGTTCAAAAATCCTATCTGCACCCCTGATTGGACACCTCATGCATTTGTATTAAATTATATATATTAAATTAAAAATAATTATTACCTGCGCCAAGGAGGTTATGTTTTTGCCGGCGTTGGTTTGTTTGATTGTGTACTTTATGTCATTTAACCATGAACTTAAACTGAGAAGTTTCCCAGACTGACTAGACTTTGTGTTTTCAGTTTCTCTCAGACTAAATGGCGTCCATATCAGAGGAGGATCTGTGCTGTCCAGTCTGTAAGGACGTCTGCAGAGATCCAGTTGTTCTGTCCTGCAGCCACAGCTTCTGTAAAGTCTGTGTGCAGGACTGGTGGAAAGAAAAACCAAAAAAGGAGTGTCCACTCTGTAAGAGAAGGGATTCAATGGGACTGCCACTTTCTTTTTCAGAGGGACTACCAAATGATTTTCTGGGATTAAACAACAGCGTTGTTATTGTTGAAGGAACCCAGTGTTGATCTGTCCTCTAGATCAGACGGGTTCAGAGTCCATGTGGGTTCTGCACTCAGAGAAACTTGAAGCTCTTCTGTCTGGACCATCAGGAGTGGGTTTGTCTGATCTGCAGAGACTCTCAGAAACACAGACCACAGGTTCAGACCCATCGATGAAACTGTGAAGACGTTAAAGGACCAGTTACAGGTTTATGTGGAACTGAAAGTAAAATGTGATGGAGCAGCCGAACACATGGAGGTCCAGGCCCGACACACTGAGAGGCAGATTCAGGATCAGTTTAACTCACTGACTGCTATTGATGTCTAGACATTTAAGAGACAAAGACACAAATATATAGATTACACTGGTCTACAAGGAAAATACTTGTGGAATAAAACTAATGAAATGTTCCCACATGTGTGTTAGTGATGAAGAAAAAATAGTCCAAAGGAATATTGTTGTATATTAAAAACATGAACTAACCAACACGAAAGTTATTTATCTGATTCATCTCATTAAAGTATAGAAGGTTTAACACATTTAATGTGTGAAGGAGATACTTTCCAAAAACTTGTAGACCAGTGTAATCTTCATGCACTAGTTCAGAGCAGTCACATTTTTTAGTTAAAGTACACATACTGTTACATATCTTTGTCAAAGTAAATGTTATCTACATCAAATATGGTACAAATGTTACTGAGATCATCCACTGACTCTGTGCTAAATATGATGAAAATTTGGTGTTTTATAATAATAATAATAATAATAATAATAGATTAGATTTCTATTGTGCTTTACATTAGTGATCCATTATTCATTCACTCTCACATGCTCACTCTGGTGGTAAATTACATATGTAGCCACAGTTACCCTGTTGCCTATTATTATTATTATTATTATTATTATTATTATTATTATTATTATTATTGGGTCACAAAGCGTGGTTTCACTGCCACAGCCCCAGTTCTTTCAGGTCATGTTTGTCAGATGAACTGGATCATAGTGTTGAAACCACAGCTATGACACTCACTGCTGGAGTTAGAAATGGTTGTTATAGTCACTGTTCTACTGGACATGTGTCTGTGCACAAACAGCTTTTATACAAAAAAACAAGTGTTTATGATGAAACCATCTTTTTCTACTGATGATTATTAAAGAACCAAAAAGATCGAGAAACAAAGGTTTTTTCCCTGATGAAATTAAATCATTTCCATTTTTTGATAGTTTCAGTGTTTATATAGTCACTAATTCTTTACATTTCATTATATCATCATGTATTGTTTTTGTTTTGGTTCAATTTCAGTTAAAATCTGGCCAACGCTTCCAGATAATTTTCTTCTAATTATTCAGGAAAATGAATTTATCTCATATTTATATGTTTATATAAAGTCATTCCATTAAATTATTGAGAAATGATTTTCATTTGTACATTTAGGTGTTCACCAGAATATTTAAATATGTGTTTTTGTTCTGTTTTTGTTTTAATTATATCTAATGTAAACATGAAAGGCCTTTATCATTTCTTCACTTGTTCTAGTATCAACATTTCCTGAAATTTTCAGCCAAATCCATCCATAACTTTTTCAATTATCTGCATAAATAACAAACAAACATAGTTAAATTTGTTGTCATCACAACAATGTACAATGATATTTGAACATTTCCTTTCAATCAGTACAACATAAAGACAATAACTAATAGAGGTTGTAGCCTAAGTAATGAATGAATAAAAAGTTTAAATTATGCATTTAAGTTTTGAAGCAAGTTAATATATATTAAACAGACTTACAGTGTCAAAAGTGTGAAATAAAACACTATTTTAATGCTACTAATCTGACATTTTCTCACATTTTGACATATTCTGATACTAGTGTTATTTTATGAAGATAATATGCAGAGAAAAAAGTTATTTAAAGTAGTATTAAATATTACAGGCTTCAGGGCTGACTGTTTGTGATGATATTTTCTTTTGTTCTGTATTTACTAAATTTTATTTTCATTTATTTTATCATAATTATTATTAGTAGTAGTGGTATTGCAATTATTGTTTCAATGTGGTCTTTTTGTTTGTTTGTTTTCTGTCTTTTTGCTCAGTTTTTGTTGTGGTTGTTGTTGTTATTCTCACAATAATTGTCATTGTTTTATAGAAACTGTTTTGTGAATTTTTTTGGTTTTACCGTGTCAACTGTGTTGTCATTACTTGTGTATAAAACTAGTTTAATAATAAAATACAGTTAATGTTAATGTAAAATGATAAATGGACATAAAAAGTGTGTTAAATCATAGAATGCAGAATCTATTGGATTGTCTATTTTTATTGATGTTTTGATGATGTTGTGTGCTCCAAATAAAATTAAACTGAATATAGATCCATGCACGATTTCCTACCAAGGGACAATACAGTCTATTCTATTTTATATTCTCTTTATTTTAAGTAATTTTCAATGATCATTTTTTCTTTGACTATATTTAATTAATCAATCTTAAGGGGGGGGGTCTCAGAAAAATGAAGAAAAAGCTACTTTTTCAGTCAAATGAATAATTTATTAAATATAATCCAAGTGTCCAAGTCCATCCACTGTCATTGATCTAAGTGATGAATCAATGTTGTAGAAGATGACAGTGTTTCCATGGTAACTACTGGACATTTAAATGTTTAAACAGATCATATGTGATTACCATGAAAAGATAATAAATTGTATTTACATAGATTGATGGGATTAATGGATTAGAAAGTATTACAACTGTTCATATCAGTAGATGGTTTAGATTACAGATGAATGTTTGGGTTTTTATGGATTAATTTTAAAGTTAACTTCAATTATTTTATTTAAACGAGAAAAAGTCAATATTTACCTAATTATTTATATTATTATTATAAATAATAGTGATAATAATTTTAAAAAATGGATCAGATTTCACTTCAGTGTTTGTTGCTATGAAACTCTTATTCAAGCATAAATTTATCTGATGTGATAAAAAAATAAAATAAAGATTTCATAGTTGTGTATTTATTATCTTCTTTGTATGACACGGTTTTATTCATCCCTTGTGTTCACTGGACATAAATGTCCCTCTAAAAACACCTGTGTGAAGTTGTCCCCACCTATTGAAAACCATTGAATAAATAGTCTCATTTGTTTGTGCGTTTGTTCCGTTAATATGATCGTTTGTGCTGTTATGGTTTTATATAAGTTTTATTTTGGGCCGTTAACGCCACCTCGCGCGCGCACACACACGCGCGCGCACTTCCTCATATTTGAACATACATGTTCGTATTTGTTTGGTTCGATGGGTATAAGTGTCTCAAATCCCACTTTGTCAGTGTTTAAAACCCACCAAACCTGTGTGTGTCACCTCTCACAAACCTACAAGGGTAAACAGTATGTGTTAAAGTTTGTGGAGAACGGAAGCACAGTGAGTATTGGATGTATCACTGTGTGGGTGCTTCATGAAACACTTGGACTGAAAAAAGGAAAAGTTGAATCAACTTTAATCATTTTATTCAATAGGTCACACATAAAAATAGTTGAATGAAGAGCATTCTGTAAATTAACTCTAACCCTCAGTCATTTCATTTGGTTCACTTCACTATTTTTTGTGACTTTTTTCAGTCTGGATCTTGTGACCAGTGTTTTTCTCAGCGGATGTAGAACTGTGTCCATCCGCTATCTCATTGAGGGAGGAGTTTAGATGCACCTTGTGTTCTGGCAACGTCAATAAGTATCGACATTGTGTCTTCACGAGGGAAGACTGTAGGAATATTTCCAAAGTGGATAAGGTTGTAGAGCTGCTGGAATTAACTGTGTACGAAGGAAAACCCACGACTCACATATGAAGTCGTGAACAGTTTGAAACTGAAGAAAAGAAACAAAGTTCTGATTTGATGAAGATTCAGACCAAAACTCCAGGAAAATCAGAATGACATCGTTGTAACCTGTTGGAAGTGGAGACAGTGAAGGTAAGTTTACAACAACATGATTGAAAATAAAAGGAAACTTCAGTGACAAGAGCAGAGGAAGAACTGCAGTTTGTTTAGACAAGTTTATCCATGGAGGGTTATTGGTAAAGATGGTTTGTCTGTGTGACGTCCTTAGACATGTCTTCAAATACACTGGTGGAAAAATAGACACACCATGTATTTGTGATAAATATATAGTAATAAAGTCATTAAGTCACTGAAATATACCTTTTATAGAATATAAACGTTGACATTGAGACACATGAAGATACATTTTAGTGGAGTTTAACTACATAAAACTAATAAAAAGTGCAACTTTTAACGTAATAATGATTTAAAATGTGTTTGTGTGGTTCGTGTTTACAACAATATACCGAAATGTATTGTACGAGCGTGAAAAGTAAGTGTGAGACACAAAAAAGTGAGCAAGTCACAAAATCAAGCAGTCGGGAAAATGGCGTGTGAGCTCAGCATGGCCGTAGATGTTTGGAAAAACGGCAGATCCGGGAAACACCCGGGGTGTGTACCTTATATTTTAATTATGCATTTGGCAGATTCTTTTTTACAGTGACTTAGGAGGTAAAGTGAACAATCAAGTTCTCAGAAGAATAAAATACAAGAATCTGTTAAAAACAGAAAAAAACTACAGTGTAATTAAAAGCATGAAATAAAGCACAGCACTTGAATAAAACACAAAAAAGATATAAAAAAACATCTGTTCAAGTCAAACAGGTAAGAATAAAATGATTAAATTAGAATACAAATAAATAAAGTGACAGTGTTTGGATTTTTTTACAAGTTTTTTTTCTTTCCATATTTTTCTAGTTTTCGCTTCTTCAATGGGTGGAGCAGTGGGCGTGGCTTATTACACGAGAAGGCGCTTCTTCATTCTGAGGAGAGGAGACATAATATAAAACAAATGCACAAATACTCATCTGCTGTTTTATGTGATCCTGCGCCCTCTTGTGATTTTAAATGAACATGACACTTGAACATGTGTTTAAGGTGTGTATGTATGTGTATATAAGTATGTCCTCACTGAGGACACATACTTGTCTTCTCTTCCCCTTTTCATTTTGTTTTATAAAACACTGACGTCTTTAGCAATTGCTTCAAATACAGTGGTGGAAAAAGTTTTGGACACCCCATGCATTTGATATATTACATTAAAAATCATTAAGTCGCTGAAATCAAAGCAATATAGAATATAAACTTTATCATTGTTAGATGCAATGAAGCTACATTTTAGCAGCACCTGTTAACACCACAAATATAATAACCTAAAAACTGAATACATATGGACAACATTTATGTTTAATTATTAATACAAGTGGAGGAAAACAATAATTATATTTGTAGAAAGTTATTACATTTGTCTCATTATTACATTAAAAGCAGCATTTTTTAAATTACATTTTCATGGTCTTACATTTGTGAGGTTAACAAGTGTGTCTTCAGCACCAGAACACACACCAGTCACATGTTCCTTCTGCACATGCTCAGTTCTGTCCAGGTCAAAACTGAAGGTTTCAGCAGAAAAACATCCAGGAAATAATGTGTTGAAACTGACAGTAATTTAGGTTTTCTTTTATAAGTAATAAATTAAAATAGAATAGAATAGACTTTATTGTCATTGTAAATACAATGAAATTCCATTTGGCATCCCTCAACATCAGCACCAAATAAATTAAAAAAAAAAAAAAAAAAATATATATATATATATATATATATATATATATATATATATAAAGATAAAATGCATAAGCAAATACACACACATCATAGATAAAATGCATCCTGTTAAAATATTTACTGTTTATAAATATCTAAAAATGCTCTGTTTGGTAAAAGAAAAGTGCAATTATACTTAAAAGGTGCTAAAGTGCCAATGTAGGTTAAAATCCATTAAAAGGAGGTGTTGTGCTTTTCACCGCCTGTGGGTAAGAGCTACGCAGCAATCTGTTAGTCCGTGCCCCCAGCGCTCTGTATCTCCTTCCAGAGGGGAGGGGGATGAACAGTTCATGTCCAGGGTGGGTGGGGTCTCTGGAGATGGAGCTGGCTTTCTTTTTAAGCCTGCCAGCGTAGATGTCGGACAGAGAGGGCAACCCGGTTCCTATCACCCTTTCTGCCGTTCTCACCACCCTCTGCAGAACCCTCCTGTCCTCTGCTGTGCAGTTCCCGAACCACACAGTGCAGCAGTAGGATAGGAGGGGTTCCACCGCAGCCCTGTAGAACCTGACCAGCAGGTTCTGGGGGAGCTGGGACCGTCTCAGCTTCCTGAGGAAGTAAAGTCTTTGATGGGCTTTCCCCACCTGATGGCTGATGTGCGCTGCCCAGGTGAGGTCCGCCGTGATGTGGACTCCCAGGTACCTGAAACAGTCCACCTCCTCTACTCTCTCCCCGTTGATGTACAGGTCACCGTGCTTAGTCCGTTTGGATTTCCTGAAGTCTATTATGATTTCTTTGGTTTTTGAAATGTTTAAGTCCAGATTGTTATTGTCACACCAGTGTGTCAAGTGCTGGACCTCGTCTCTGTAGTCTGTCTCGTTGTTATTGTGGATTAGTCCTACAATAGCCGTGTCATCAGCAAACTTAACAATGGTGTTTGTGGGGTGGATGGCTGAGCAGTCATGGGTGAAGAGAGAGTAGAGGAAGGGGCTGAGAACACATCCCTGCGGTCTTCCGGTGCTGAGGGTCAGAGTGGACGAGGTGTGGAGTCCCATCCTGACCCTATGTGGTCTGTTCTTTAAAAAGTCCAGTACCCATGTGCACAGTGAGCTGCCCAGTCCCAGGTTGCTTAGTTTTGTGACCAGTTTATGTGGGAGTATTGTGTTGAATGCTGAACTGAAGTCGACAAACAACATTCTAACATATGTATTGTTGTGTTCCAGATGTGAAAGTGCAGTGTGCAGAGCTGTTATAACTGCATCGTCCGTGGATCTGTTTGATCTGTATGCAAACTGATATTGGTCTAATGCAGCGGGTATGACAGCCTTGATGTGGGTGAGAACTAGTCTCTCAAAGCATTTGGTGATTATGGGTGTGAGTGCAACCGGGCGATAGTCATTCAGGCAGCTCACTGTGCTTTTCTTGGGTACTGGAATAATTGTGGTGGATTTAAAACATGTGGGGACCACACACTGCAGCAGCGAGAGATTAAAAATGGTGGTGAACACTCCCGCCAGCTGCTCAGCACAGGCCTTCAGGATGCATCCAGAGACCCCATCAGGCCCCGCTGCCTTTCTGATGTTGATCCTGTTTAAGGCAGCTTGGACCTGGTGTCGCTGGAGCTGGAGGTGGTGGTCTTCCTCTGGTAGAGCTGGCTGCTGGTTGGTCTCTGTGTTCTGTCGTTCGAAACGAGCAAAGAACTGGTTCAGGGTGTTGGGGAGTGAGTTGTCCTTGGGGTTCAGGGCTGCTCTGCTAGGATTAAATCCAGTCGGGTGTTTTATCCCCTGCCACATGGTCCTGGAGCTGTCGTTGTTGAAGTGCTCCTCAATGCGCTGATGGTACCTCCGCTTGGCTTCCCTGATGCCCCTCCTCAGCCTCCGCTGTGCCTCCCTGTACTCCAAGTGGGTCCCCGTTTTAAAAGCACAGTCACGCTCCCTAATCAGAGTCCGCATGTCCTTGTTAAACCACGGTTTCTGATTAGGGAAGACCTTAACAGTTTTTGTTTCCACCACAGTCTCTGTACAAAAATGTATGTAGGAAAGGACAGTGGCTGCATATCCTTCCAAGTCTGTCCCCTCTGCTAAGACATCCCAGTCAGTTGTTTCAAAACAGTCCTGCAGAGCTGACGTTGCTTCCTCATTCCACACTTGGATTGTTTTGGTGGATGGTTTCTCCCTACTGATCAGGGGTCCATATGTTGGAATGAGGGACAGAGCTAAGTGGTCTGAGCGGCCCAGATGTGAAAGGGGGGTGACTTTATAGGCATGTTGGATGTTGGTGTAGACCTGGTCCAATGTATTATTGCCTCTTGTGGGAATGTTCACAGTCTTAAAAAACTTTGGCATAACGGTGTTAAAATCAGTATGGTTAAAATCCCCTGCCACGATAACAACGCTGTCTGGTTGGGCCGTCATGTGTGTGTTTACAGCACCATGCAGCTGATCTAATGCTATCTTAGCATTAGCTTGTGGTGGTATGTAGACAGCAGTTATTAAAACAGATGTAAATTCCCGTGGCAGATAAAAAGGTTTACAGCTCAGGATCATGAATTCTATATCCGTTGAACAGTAAGCGTGGATAATTTTTGCATCCGTGCACCATTTATGTGTGTAGATACACAGACCCCCCCCCTCTGCTTTTATCGGAGTGACTGTTGCGGTCTGCTCGGTAAACACTGCGGCCTGCGAGCTCGATAGCACCGTCCGGCGTGTGTGCATCCAGCCAGGTTTCTGATCGGACCATCACACAGTGTTCCAGTGAACTCGATGTAATCCACAATCGTAGTTCGTCCATTTTATTGTGGAGTGATCTTACGTTGGTGAGGAAAAGGCTGGGGATCGCCGGTCTATGAGGGTTAGCTCTCAGCCTAGCTTTTACGCCTCCCCTCTTGCCCCTCCTGCGCCGCCGCCTCCTCAGTGCCTCCCGGAGAGTTGCTGCTCCCCCAGGGTGACGCTGGCTCACCGGTGGTATCCAGTCCCAGTTAGATGTTGTTCGGACTCTTCCACCTATTGCCAGCAGCTCCGCTCTGCTATAACTTAACGCCTCAGTCAGTCCGGTAAAAAGTATAAAACCACATAAAACACAAATAAAACACAGAGTACTGAGGTGAGAGTGCCTGGCTGCTACTGCGTCCGACCGCGCCGCCATGTTAGAAATAGATGCAAACATAATTTGCATCTATTTATCTGATTCAAACATATCAAATATTAATTTAAAACACAAATTATACATTTTTAAAAGTATTTCATGATAACAGAGGGAACTGTATTAGATTATGTCTACGAAGTTTTGAGAAATAATGACTGTTAAAATTTCATATATGGATTTATATCTAATTTGTTAAGTTCTCCTCCACCTTGGCAGAGGTCTGCGCTCTGAGCGCTTTTCTTGTTTTATTTATGAATTTGGCAGATTTTTTTTTTTTTACAAAGTGACACAGGAGGTAAAGTGAAGAATAAAATACAAGAATCTTGTTAAAACACAGGAAAAAAACTACAGTGTAATTAAAAGCATGAAATATAAAACATATGCTTGAATAAAACACAAAAAAGATAAAAATAAAATATAATAATAATAATATCTGTTCAAGTAAAACAGATTAGAGTAAAATGATTAAAATATAAATAAAATAAAGTGCCAGTGTTAGGACAGGAGGTGTTCTCTGTAGAGGTGGGTGTGGGTTTGGAAAAGTGCAGATGGATGGATGTGTTTGAGTTCCTTCAGTACTTTGTTATAATGTCATTTAACCATGAACTTAAACTGAGAAGTTTCCCAGACTGACTAGACTTTGTGTTTTCAGTTTCTCTCAGACTAA
Source organism: Siphamia tubifer (assembly GCA_020466265.1). Lineage (NCBI taxonomy): Eukaryota > Metazoa > Chordata > Actinopteri > Kurtiformes > Apogonidae > Siphamia > Siphamia tubifer. The sequence continues at coordinate 49,865,955 of CM035787.1, forward strand.
ATGGCGTCCATATCAGAGGAGGATCTGTGCTGTCCAGTCTGTAAGGACGTCTGCAGAGATCCAGTTGTTCTGTCCTGCAGCCACAGCTTCTGTAAAGTCTGTCTGCAGGACTGGTGGAAAGAAAAACCAAAAAAGGAGTGTCCACTCTGTAAGAGAAGGGATTCAATGGGACTGCCACCTCCTTTTCTGGGATTAAACAACAGCGTTGTTATTGTTGAAGGAACCCAGTGTTGATCTGTCCTCTAGATCAGACGGGTTCAGAGTCCATGTGGGTTCTGCACTCAGAGAAACTTGAAGCTCTTCTGTCTGGACCATCAGGAGTGGGTTTGTCTGATCTGCAGAGACTCTCAGAAACACAGAGCACAGGTTCAGACCCATCGATGAAACTGTGAAGACGTTAAAGGACCAGTTACAGGTTTATGTGGAACTGAAAGTAAAATGTGATGGAGCAGCCGAACACATGGAGGTCCAGGCCCGACACACTGAGAGGCAGATTCAGGATCAGTTTAACTCACTGACTGCTATTGATGTCTAGACATTTAAGAGACAAAGACACAAATATATAGATTACACTGGTCTACAAGTAAAATACTTGTGGAATAAAACTAATGAAATGTTCCCACATGTGTGTTAGTGATAAAGAAAAAATAGTCCAAAGGAATATTGTTGTATATTAAAAACATGAACTAACCAACACGAAAGTTATTTATCTGATTCATCTCATTAAAGTATAGAAGGTTTAACACATTTAATGTGTGAAGGAGATACTTTCCAAAAACTTGTAGACCAGTGTAATCTTCATGCACTAGTTCAGAGCAGTCACATTTTTTAGTTAAAGTACACATACTGTTACATATCTTTGTCAAAGTAAATGTTATCTACATCAAATATGGTACAAATGTTACTGAGATCATCCACTGACTCTGTTCTAAATATGGTGTATTTTGGTAATAATAATAATAATAATAATAATAGATTATATTTCTATAATACTTTTCAAGGCACCCAAAGCACTTTACATTAGTGATCAATTATTCATTCACCCTCACATGCTCACTCTGGTGGTGATAAATTGCATATGTAGCTACAGTTGCCTTATGGCCCTTTTGCCAAATATTATTATTATTATTATTATTATTTGTGAGTGTCACAGTGGGTCACAGAGCGTGGTTTCACTGCCACAGCCCCAGTTCTTTCAGGTCATGTTTGTCAGATGAACTGGATCATAGTGTTGAAACCACAGCTATGACACTCACTGCTGGAGTTAGAAAGACCCCCCCCCCATCACCACCACTGGTTCAGTATATGAACTAGTGATAGTAGCAGTAATAACAGGACTGTTCAGTGTTCAAGATATAACTGTGCTATAACTGAAATCAACAAAACGCATAAAATGAACAAGAGAACTGTGAAATATTCAGCTTTGGAAAGAGTTCAGTTTGATCACAACCATAATGTTTTTTTTAATAGAATCAAAGATCCTTTATTGTCATTACATATATTACAAAGTCATTATGCAAGACCCTCCCTCACCCACGTTGGTACAATACAAGATAAATATACAATAAATATGACACATACACTTAGCTCTTTTTATACATATATTATTCTATCTTCTATGTTTAATTTTCCACTGTTTTTGTTGCTTTATAGAAGTAAATAAGTCTTCAGATGTTAGAGGTAAAGCTACAAATATTGGTGTCAATGTTCTACTGGACATGTGTCTGTGCACAAACAGCTTTTATACAAAACAACAACAAGTGTTTATGATGAAACCATCTTTTTCTACTGATGATTATTAAAGAACCAAAAAGGCCGAGAAACAAACTTTTTTGTTCTGATTAAATTAAATCATTTCCATTTTCTTTTGATAGTTTCAGTGTTTATATAGTCACTAAGTCCTTTCATTTCATTATATCATCATGTATTGTTTTTGTTTTGGTACAATTTCAGTTAAAATCTGGCCAACGCTTCCAGGTAATTTTCTTCTAATTAATCAGGAAAATGAATTCATCTCATATTTATATGTTTATATAAAGTCATTCCATTAAATTATTGTGGAATGATTTTCCTTTGTACATTTAGGTGTTCACCAGAATATTTAAATATGTGTTTTTGTTCTATTTTTGTTTTAATTATATTTAATGTAAACATGAAAAACTTTTATCATTTCTTCACTTGTTCCAGTATCAACATTTCTAGAAATTTTCAGCCAAATCCATCCATAACTTTTTGAAATATCTGCATAAATAACAAACAAACATAGTTAAATTTGTTGTCATCACAACAATGTACAATGATATTTGAACATTTCCTTTCAATCAGTACAACATAAAGACAATAACTAATAGAGGTTGTAGCCTAAGTAATGAATGAATAAAAAGTTTAAATGATGCATTTAAGTTTTGAAGCAAGTTAATATATATTAAACAAACTTACAGTGTCAAAAGTGTGAAATAAAACCCTATTTTAATGCTACTAATCTGACATTTTCTCACATTTTGACATATTCTGATACTAGTGTTATTTTATGAAGATAATATGCAGAGAAAAAAGTTATTTAAAGTAGTATTAAATATTACAGGCTTCAGGGCTGACTGTTTGTGATAATATTTTCTTTTGTTCTGTATTTACTAAATCTTATTTTAATTTATTTTATCATAACTATTATTATTAGCAGTAGTATTGTAATTATTGTTTAAACATGATCTTTTTGTTTGTTTGTTTTCTGTCTTTTTGCTCAGTTTTTGTTGTTGTTGTTCTCACAATAATTGTCATTGTTTTATAGAAACTGTTTTGTGAGGTTTTTTTGGTTTTACCATGTCAACTGTGTTCTCATTACTTGTGTATAAAACTAGTTTAATAATAAAATACAGTTAACGTTAATGTAAAATGATAAATGGACATAAAAAGTGTGTTAAATCATAGAATGCAGAATCTACTGGATTGTCTATTTTCATTTATCTTTTAATGATGTTGTGTGCTCCAAATAAAATTAAACTGAATGTAAATCCATGCACTATTTCCTACCAAGGGACAATACAGTCTATTTTATTTTATATTCTCTTTATTTTAAGTATTTTTCAATGATCATGTTTTCTTTGACTATATTTAATTAATCGATCTTAAGGGGGGGTCTCAGAAAATTGAAGAAAAAGCTACTTTTTCAGTCAAATTAATCATTTATTAAATATAATCCAAGTGTCCAAGTCCATCCACTGTCATTGATCTAAGTGATGAATCAATGTTGTAGAAGATGACAGTGTTTCCATGGTAACTACTGAACATCTAAATGTCTAAACAGATCATATCTGATGACCATGAAAAGATAATAAATTGTATTTATATAGATTGATGGGATTAATGGATTAGAAAGTATTAAAACTGTTCATATCAGTAGATGGTTTAGATTACAGATGAATGTTTGGGTTTTTATGGATTAATTTTAAATTTTACTTCAATTATTTTATTTAAAGGAGAAAAAGTTAATATTTACCTAATTATTTCTATTATTATTATTATAAATAATAGTGATCATATTTTTTTTTAAAATTGATCAGATTTCACTTCAGTGTTTGTTGCTATGAAACTCTTATTCAAGCATAAATTTATCTGATGTGATAAAAAATAAAGATTTCATAATTGTGTGTATTTATTATCTTCTCTGTATGACATGATTTTATTCATCCCTTGTGTTCACTGGACATAAATGTTCCTCTAAAAACACCTGTGTGAAGTTGTCCCCACCTATTGAAAACCATTGAATAAATAGTCTCATTTGTTTGTTCCGTTAATGTGATCGTTTGTGCTGTTATGGTTTTATATAAGTTTTATTTTTGGCCGTTGACGCCACCTCGCGCGCGCGCACACACACGCGCGCACTTCCTCATTATTTGAACATACATGTTCGTATTTGTTTGGTTCGATGGGTATAAGTGTCTCAAATCCCACTTTGTCAGTGTTTAAAACCCACCAAACCTGTGTGTGTCACCTCTCACAAACCTACAAGGGTAAACAGTATGTGTTAAAGTTTGTGGAGAACGGAAGCACAGTGAGTATTGGATGTATCACTGTGTGGGTGCTTCATGAAACACTTGGACTGAAAAAAGGAAAAGTTGAATCAACTTTAATCATTTTATTCAATAGGTCACACATAAAAATAGTTGAATGAAGAGCATTCTGTAAATTAACTCTAACCTTCAGTCATTTCATTTGGTTCACTTCACTATTTTTTGTGACTTTTTTCAGTCTGGTTCTTGTGACCAGTGTTTTTCTCCACGAATGTAGAACTGTGCCCATCCCCCACTGTCATCAGGGTAAAGTAGATCTACGGAGTCACTGAGTTCTATCCATCTAATGAACGCAGGAAAAACTGACAGGGAGGAGTTTAGGTGAACCTCATACTCAGACACCGTATATATATAAATACCAACATTGTGTCTTCACCAGTAGTCACTGTAGGAATATTTCCAAAGTGGATAAGGTTGTAGAGCTGCTGGAATTGACTGTGTACGAAGGAAAACCCACGACTCACATATGAAGTCGTGAACAGTTTGAAACTGAAGAAAAGAAACAAAGTTATCTATCTATCTATCTATCTATCTATCTATCTATCTATCTATCTATCTATCTATCTATCTATCTATCTATCTATCTATCTATCTATCTATCTATCTATCTATCTATCTATCTATCTATCTATCTATCTATCTATCTATCTATCTATCTATCAATATGGAATAACAGAACTATATTATACAAAAGAAAATCTGTATTAATAAAGGATTGGTTGGATAGACACATTTGATTGATTATCCATTTAATGGATGATAATGGTAACATTTTTAATGTCAAGGAATTCAATGATAAATATAATTGAAATTCTTCAGCGAAAACCTATATGAAGGTGACACGTAACATTCCAATAGCACTTATCAATTCAATTAAAAACAATATTGAAAATATGTCAAAGCTGAAATTAAAAATCTAAAAGTTGATTATGTGAACATTTTGGACCAAAAATTTCATAATAATTTCTTGAGGCAATATTTAGTGAACACAATATATCCTGGCTTGAAGAAAAAAACCGTTGAACCTTATAGATTATGGGAAATCTGATTTACTGAATATTAGAAAAAAATTCTTAAAGTTTCCAGTTCTGCCTAAACACAAAGAAATATATTTCAAAACAATAAAAAGAATATATCCCTTTAAGGAATTTATCCAAAAAAAGATTCAAAATAGATGTAGATAAGTGTCATCTATGTATCACTAACACTAACAAAACACTTGTTTTATGAATGTGATAAAATCCAAAATGATGGCGATCTTTACATGACTGGTTAAAATCAAGCTTTATAAATACAGAATTATTCTCTTCTCAAAATATCCTATTGGGAATATTATTGGAAAACAAACAATATGAATTTCTTATCAATAACTTTATTCTCATGACTAAATTTTACATTCACAAATGTCGTTGTGTCAATAACCCCCCCTCCCCATCATGGAAGGCTCTAAAAAATGAAATCCTCCTCCTTTGCAAAAGTATTAAAAGAGTCAATACAGCCCCTGCAAAAACTATATAATATTATGTGTGATTACAACTTCATATAGCCCCTTGTATTTATTTATTTTATTTATTATTTCCCCCTTGTTTTATGTTTTTGCTTTCTTCTTTTTGAGAATTTGATATACTTCTATTATTATTAAAATAATAATCAGCAGTTATATATTGAAATTATAGGCGTAAATATGTATTATTTAAAATGATAAATTGATATTAAAATATATACTTTTCTTTAAATCGGTACATTGAAAATATGGAATATGTATACTGTGTTCAGTCATTATGTTCTATGTTCGTTGTCATTTTTGTGGTATTCTTGATATAAAGAATGGAAGAAAAAAATACAGAACAACTTCCTGATTACCCATCATGCACCGCACATCACCAAACATAACAGGTTCAACCACTGGTGTTTTTTGGTGGCTGTGTGACTGGGTTTTTTCCACTCCCCGCTCTCATTGCCTCAAAGGGAGGAGTTTAAATGCATCTCAGAACAGCAACAGACAGGTACAGTATTTTCATCTCACCGAGGGAGTTTGTTAGTGTGAGGTTCATGAAGGAATATTTCCAAAGTGGATAAGGTTGTAGAGCTGCTGGAATTGACTGTGTACGAAGGAAAACCCACGACTCACATATGAAGTCGTGAACAGTTTGAAACTGAAGAAAAGAAACAAAGTTCTGATTTGATGAAGATTCAGAGCAAAACTCCAGGAAAATCAGAATGACATCGTTGTAACCTGTTGGAAGTGGAGACAGTGAAGGTAAGTTTACAACAACATGATTGAAAATAAAAGGAAACTTCAGTGACAAGAGCAGAGGAAGAACTGCAGTTTGTTTAGACAAGTTTATCCATGGAGGGTTATTGGTAAAGATGGTTTGTCTGTGTGACGTCCTTAGACATGTCTTCAAATACACTGGTGGAAAAATAGACACACTGTGTATTTGTGATAAATATATAGTATTAAAGTATTTTTAAGTGTCTGAAATGTAGCTTATGGAGGAGAAATTTGGTCCTTAACACACATGAAGCAACATAGGACCGAAGAAACTTGATGTGTTCAGGTGGGCGGGTACTTACGCATTGTGAAGATGTCATTGGCCTGTTGTGGGCCAACAGAGGGGGCGCAGCCTATGGGCGCAGCGAGGATTCGCACACGGAGAGAGAGAGCGAGAAGAGTGGTTCAGTAGACAGTGACACGGTGGTGTCAAAGGGCTGGTGTAGCTGCAGGTTTTTGTTCCAACCAACCAAGAGTTGACAGTTTGACTAATCTACTCTGAAGACGCAGATCAGTTGATGAATTGAGTCCAGTCTGGTGTTCTGCTGCTGTTGGAACAAAAACCTGCAGCCACACCAGTCCTTTGTGGAACAGTATAGAAACCCCATTTGTTATAACTATATTACTGTGAGAGCCAATTCAATGCCCTAAAGCTAAAGTTAAAATTTATAAATATTTTGTGTTAAAAAGATAAACATTGTAATTTAAAATGTTAAAGTTTTCAAAGTTAAAAGGTCATTAATTTATATTAATTCATAATGTTAAGTTTTGAAAAGAAACCAAGCTAAAATGAAATCATGAACACTCCCTTTATTTGGACACCTGTGATGTCACAAGTGAATTGAGTTGAGACAGGTGTGGGAGCACACAGATTTTCTACCTGAGCTGATCTGAGCTGTAATGTTCATTTTTTGTTGTTATTAAATGGACTCGAAAGGATTACGTCTCCTGGTCTTCAGTGTGAGAAAACGTACACACCTTCAACTCACTGTGGTTATTCAGTGTGGTTTGAAAAAGCCACTACATTAGTAGAAAATCTTCTCCAGACAAAGCAAGGCCTGAAGCCTGTGTAGCTCAGCAAGCTACAGGAGGACAACACCCAGGATCAACAATACTACTCTGGACTACAAAGCCTTTGATCTTCTGAAACAGAGGTAAGAGCCAAGACTGTGCATTTGGATGAAGTGGTGTTGTTTAAGAAAGTGGATTTACACAACTTGTGCATGGATTGCTCATGATGAGTGCAATGGCTGATGACAAAGGAACCACAAACACAGAGCAACAAATGGATGCAGATTCTTCAAAATCAAAAGACATGGAGTCTCAACGCATCCGACAACAAGCTGAAAAAGCATTGGAGGAAAAGTTGCACAAATTAATGAATTCAAGAAGAGGATATCTGGGACACTTTACAAGTAAGAAAAATGAAATTGAAAAAATGATGGATGACACTGCCAATGTTGAACAAGTTAAAGTGATCATGCAACAGTTGCCAGATATAATTTGCAAATTTAAAGAAATAACTGCCCAAATTGGAGAATTGTTAAGTCCTGAGGAAGGGCTTTGTGACACAGAAACATGGTTCAAACCAAAACTGAGCTACATCAATGAATTTGTGAATAAAACAAAGGAATGGTTAAATGTTCACATAAAAGAAACTAAAGAAATGTTTGAGGCTCAGCAATATGGCACTTTTGATGATCTTGACCTGGATGACAGTGCATCTAAGGTGGAATCAGTCACTGGGAGCGCTCCTCTGTAACATCAAAACGGTCATCAATTTGTGCTACAGAAACTGCAAAACTGGCTGCATTAGAACAAAGAGCTGCACTTCTAGCAGAAAAACAAGAACTTGAATTGAAAAAGGCACATATTGCAGCCCAACTGGAGATTGAGACAGCACAAATAACTGCTCGTTTAGAAAAACTGTCTTTGGAAACCACAATAGCTGAAAAAAGGGCACAAGTCCAGGTTCTCAGTCAATTTGAAGAAGCTGGAATGGATGGCATGAATGAATATGCAAGTAAAATGGCGACATCTAGTGGACAAACTGGGAACCACACTACACCACCTCCTGGTTTACCTGTGCCACAGCAGCCACGCCCACAGCCTCAAAGACCAACAGGCTCCAGACCAAAACAAACAGCTGTAACAGCCTCAACAAGGTCCTCAAATGAATTCAATGAAATGAATGTTTTGCAAGTAATGAATAAACAAAATGAAATAACTGAAATGCTTGTAAAACAAAATCAAATGTCACAATTGCCTAAAAAGGAGGTAACTGTTTTCAAAGGTGATCCACTGACTTATAAAAGTTTCATTAGGGCCTTTGAACAAACCATTGAAATGAAGACTGATGATGACTCTGATAAGCTGTATTATTTGCTACAGTATACAGCAGGTGAACCACACGAGCTTGTGCGCAGCTGTGAACACATGCCTCAAAAAAGGGCTTATAAAGAGGCAAAAAGGCTTCTGGAAAAGCATTTTGGAGATGAGCTGATTGTTGCAAGCGCTTACATGGAGAAAGCCTTGCGATGGCCATCCATAAGGGCAGAAGATGGAAAAGCTATGAGTGCTTATGCATTGTTCCTCACTGGGTGTATGAATACTATGGAAGATGTTGATTATATGGAGGAAATGGACAATCCCACAAATATGAGGGTTGTTGTGTCAAAATTGCCCTACAAAACAAGAGAAAGATGGTGCAATATTGCATTTGACATCAAAGAGCAAAGAGGAAGAAGAGCCAGATTTACTGATTTGGTAAACTTCATTGAACGTCAGGCAAAAATAGCCACTGACCCCCTCTTTGGTAACCTACAAGACAAAAGTGTAACACTTAAGATGGAGAAACCCAAAGACACTGTTAAATATGTAAAAAGTGGAGTAAAAGGAAGCAGTTTTGCCACACAAGTCACTGTTGACAAGAATCAGTCTGCAGCCCCAAAACAATTTGCAGTGCCCAAGCCCCTACCAGTTATTGCTGTTAGTGCTTTTGAACCACCTTGCTTCTACTGTCAGTATAATCATGCACTGGACTCTTGCCGGAAAATTCAGCAGCTGGAACACAAAGACAGAGTTGATTTTTTGCGAAATAAAGGATTATGTTTTGGTTGTTTGACTCCTGGACACATGATTAAAACATGCAAAAAACGAATGCAGTGTAAAACATGCTCTCTGAAACATCCACAAATCCTTCACATTGTGAAGGACAGCACAATTGAAAAAAGAGATGATGTATGTCCTCTAAACTCTGTCCCACCACAAATCTCTGTCTCACAACAGACTGTTGGTTTTACTGCAGCAGGATCCACAGAGTGTCTATTGTCAATAATTCCTGTTAAAGTAAGAGCCCCAAAAAGTGGAACATGTGTTGAAACGTATGCATTCATTGACCCAGGAAGTACAGGAATGTTTTGCACAGAGCAACTCAAAAAACAATTGGATGTTAAAGGGAAGCCAACTCAGATTGTATTAAACACAATGGGCCAAGACAAGAAAATGGACAGAAGCTGTTTAAAAGTGTCATGCTTACTGATCTTGAAGTGTCAGCCCTTGATGAGTCAGCTTACATCCAGTTACAGAAGGTCTTCACTCACAGTAAAATCCCTGTACAACAAGAAAACATTCCAAGACCACAACATTTAAAAAACTGGCCTTACCTGTCAGAAGTATACTTACCTGAAATCAATGCAGATGTTGGACTCCTGATCGGCGCCAATAATCCCAAAGCTATGGAGCCATGGCGTGTGATAAACAGTCAGCAAGATGGTCCATTTGCAGTAAAAACTATGTTGGGCTGGATGGTTTGTGGGGCAGCAGACAATAACTCATTTCATTACAATATAAATCGCATCTCTCTCATTGAAATTGAGGAACTCCTTGTTCAACAATACAACACAGACTTCCCAGAGCGGCACTATGATGACAAATCAGAAATGTCACAGGAAGACAAAATGTTTATGCAGTCAGTTCAAAAGACAACACAGTGTGTGGATGGACATTACTGCATTGGGCTGCCATTAAGACATGAAGATGTTAAGATGCCCAATAACCGATGTGTCGCTGAACAGAGAGCTGCAAGCCTGAAAAATAAGCTCAAAAAGAATTCCGACTTCTTGAAAGACTACAAAGATTTCATGGACCTGCTGCTTCAAAAAGGCTATGCTGAAGAGGTACCCCAAAAGCAGCTCCATCGGGAAGATCACAGTGTTTGGTACATTCCTCATCATGGAGTGTACCACCCAAAGAAAATGAAAATGCGTGTTGTTTTTGACTGTACTGCCTCATTTCAAGATGTGTCCTTGAATAATGAACTGTTACAGGGCCCCGATCTCACAAACACTCTGATTGGTGTTTTACAAAGATTCAGAGAAGAGCCAGTGGCTATGATGGCTGATATTGAATCAATGTTTTATCAGGTAAAAGTTCCAAACAGTGACATTGATCTTTTACGTTTTTTGTGGTGGCCAGATGCAAATCTGAAAGCACCCCTCAAAGAGTATAGGATGACAGTACATATTTTTGGGGCAACATCATCCCCTAGTGTTGCTTCATATGCACTGCGGAGAACGGCTGAGGACAGAAGAGAGACTGCAGATCCAGAAGCAGTAAAAACTGTTTTGAACCACTTCTATGTGGATGACTGCTTGAAATCAGTGCCCACAGAAACAGAAGCAGTCACTTTAATAAGGAATCTGCAAAGTCTATGCATGCAGGGAGGTTTCAACCTGACCAAATGGGTGAGCAACAGTAGAAATGTTCTGACAGCTATACCAGTGGAGCAACGGGCCTGTGAGTACAAAGATCTAGATCTCACACATGACATTTTGCCCTCAGAACGTGCTCTTGGTGTCCAGTGGTGCACAGATGATGACACTTTTACATATTGCATAAAGCCCCTGGACAAACCAGCCACCAGAAGAGGTATTCTGTCTGTTGTGAACTCCCTGTACGATCCAATAGGTTTCCTCTCTCCTGTCATCCTCCCAGCAAAACAACTCCTTTACTAAAGTAAGAGTAAAAAATAAAAAAGTACAACTTGTCAACTGTAATAATGTAAAAAAAGTAAAATGAGATGGTGTTATTCTTGTGCTAGATGGTAGGTTTTATGAATGTATGGGTATCTATCAGACAAATACTCATCTGCTGTTTTATGTGCTCTTGTGCCCTCTGGTGATATTAAATGAACATGACACTTGAACATGTCTTTAAGGTGTGTATGTATGTGTATATAAGTATGTGCAGATGGATGGATGTGTTTGAGTTCCTTCAGTACTTTGTTATAATGTCATTTAACCATGAACTTAAACTGAGAAGTTTCCCAGAATGACTAGACTTTGTGTTTTCAGTTTCTCTCAGACTAAATGGCGTCCATATCAGAGGAGGATCTGTGCTGTCCAGTCTGTAAGGACGTCTGCAGAGATCCAGTTGTTCTGTCCTGCAGCCACAGCTTCTGTAAAGTCTGTCTGCAGGACTGGTGGAAAGAAAAACCAAAAAAGGAGTGTCCACTCTGTAAGAGAAGGGATTCAATGGACAAGCCACTTGATTTTTCAGAGTCGATGTGGGTTCTGCACTCAGAGAAACTTGAAGCTCTTCTGTCTGGACCATCAGGAGTGGGTTTGTCTGATCTGCAGAGACTCTCAGAAACACAGACCACAGGTTCAGACCCATCGATGAAACTGTGAAGACGTTAAAGGACCAGTTACAGGTTTATGTGGAACTGAAAGTAAAATGTGATGGAGCAGCCGAACACATGGAGGTCCAGGCCCGACACACTGAGAGGCAGATTCAGGATCAGTTTAACTCACTGACTGCTATTGATGTCTAGACATTTAAGAGACAAAGACACAAATATATAGATTACACTGGTCTACAAGTAAAATACTTGTGGAATAAAACTAATGAAATGTTCCCACATGTGTGTTAGTGATGAAGAAAAAATAGTCCAAAGGAATATTGTTGTATATTAAAAACATGAACTAACCAACACTAAAGTCATTTATCTGATTCATCTCATTAAAGTATAGAAGGTTTAACACATTTAATGTGTGAAGGAGATACTTTCCAAAAACTTGTAGACCAGTGTAATCTTCATGCACTAGTTCAGAGCAGTCACATTTTTTAGTTAAAGTACACATACTGTTACATATCTTTGTCAAAGTAAATGTTATCTACATCAAATATGGTACAAATGTTACTGAGATCATCCACTGACTCTGTGCTAAATATGATGAAAATTTGGTATTTTATAATAATAATAATAATAATAGATTAGATTTCTATAATGCTTTTCAAGGTTTCCAAAAGCACTTTACATTAGTGATCAATTATTCATTCACTCTCACATGCTCACTCTGGTGGTGGTAAACTACATATGTAGCCACAGTTGCCTTATAGCCCTTTTGCCAAATATTATTATTATAAGTAGTAGTAGTAGTAGTATTATTTGTGAGTGTCACAGTGGGTCACAGAGCGTGGTTTCACTGCCACAGCCCCAGTTCTTTCAGGTCATGTTTGTCAGATGAACTGGATCATAGTGTTGAAACCACAGCTATGACACTCACTGCTGGAGTTAGAAAGACCCCCCCCATCACCACCACTGGTTCAGTATATGAACTAGTGATAGTAGCAGTAATAACAGGACTGTTGAATGTTCAAGAGAACTGTGCAATATTCAGCTTTGGAAAGAGTTTAGTTTGATCACAACCATAGTTTTTTTTTTTTTATAGAATCAAAGATCCTTTATTGTCATTACATATATTACAAAGTCATTATGCAGGACCCTCCCTCACCCACGTTAGTACAATACAAGATAAATATACAATAAATATGACACATACACTTAGCTCTTTTTATACATATATTATTCTATCTTCTATGTTTAATTTTCCACTGTTTTTGTTTTATAGAAGTAAATAAGTCTTCAGATGTTAGAGGTAAAGCTACAAATATTGGTGTCACTGTTCTACTGGACATGTGTCTGTGCACAAACAGCTTTTATACAAAAAAACCCAAGTGTTTATGATGAAACCATCTTTTTCTACTGATGATTATTAAAGAACCCAAAAGGCCAAGAAACAAACTTTTTTTCCTGATGAAATTAAATCATTTCCATTTTCTTTTGATAGTTTCAGTGTTTATATAGTCACTAAGTCTTTACATTTCATCATATCATCATGTATTGTTTTTGTTTTGGTACAATTTCAGTTAAAATCTGTCCAACGCTTCCAGATAATTTTCTTCTAATTAATCAGGAAAATGAATTCATCTCATATTTATATGTTTATATAAAGTCATTCCATTAAATTATTGAGAAATGATTTTCATTTGTACATTTAGGTGTTCACCAGAATATTTAAATGTGTTTTTGTTCTATTTTTGTTTTAATTATATCTAATGTAAACATGAAAGGCTTTTATCATTTCTTCACTTGTTCTAGTATCAACATTTCCTGAAAATTTCAGCCAAATCCATCCATAACTTTTTGAATTATCTGCATAAATAACAAACAAACATAGATTTGTTGTCATCACAACAATGTACAATGATATTTGAACATTTCCTTTCAATCAGTACAACATAAAGACAATAACTAATAGAGGTTGTAGCCTAAGTAATGAATGAATAAAAAGTTTAAATGATGCATTTAAGTTTTGAAGCAAGTTAATATATATTAAACAAACTTACAGTGTCAAAAGTGTGAAATAAAACCCTATTTTAATGCTACTAATCTGACATTTTCTCACATTTTGACATATTCTTATACTAGTGTTATTTTATGAAGATAATATGCAGAGAAAAAAGTTATTTAAAGTAGTATTGAATATTACAGGCTTCAGGGCTGACTGTTTGTGATATTTTCTTTTGTTCTGTATTTACTAAATTTTATTTTAATTTACTTTATCATAATTATTAGTATTGTAATGATTGTTTAAATGTGGTCTTTTTGTTTGTTTGTTTTCTGTCTTTTTGCTCAGTTTTTGTTGTGGTTGTTGTTGTTATTCTCACAATAATTGTCATTGTTTTATAGAAACTGTTTTGTGAGTTTTTTTGGTTTTACCGTGTCAACTGTGTTCTCATTACTTGTGTATAAAACTAGTTTAATAATAAAATACAGTTAATGTTAATGTAAAATGATAAATGGACATAAAAAGTGTGTTAAATCATAGAATGCAGAATCTACTGGATTGTCTATTTTTATTGATGTTTTGATGATGTTGTGTGCTCCAAATAAAATTAAACTGAATGTAAATCCATGCACTATTTCCTACCAAGGGACAATAGTCTATTTTATTTTATATTCTCTTTATTTTAAGTATTTTTCAATGATCATGTTTTCTTTGACTATATTTAATTAATCGATCTTAAGGGGGGGTCTCAGAAAATTAAAGAAAAAGCTACTTTTTCAGTCAAATTAATCATTTATTAAATATAATCCAAGTGTCCAAGTCCATCGACTGTCATTGATCTAAGTGATGAATCAATGTTGTAGAAGATGACAGTGTTTCCATGGTAACTACTGAACATCTAAATGTCTAAACAGATCATATCTGATGACCATGAAAAGATAATAAATTGTATTTACATAGATTAATGGGATTAATGGATTAGAAAGTATTAAAACTGTTAATATCAGTAGATGGTTTAGATTACAGATGAATGTTTGGGTTTTTATGGATTAATTTTAAATTTAACTTCAATTATTTTATTTAAACGAGAAAAAGTCAATATTTACCTAATTATTTATATTATTATTATAAATAATAGTGATAATAATTTTAAAAAATGGATCAGATTTCACTTCAGTGTTTGTTGCTATGAAACTCTTATTCAAGCATAAATTTATCTGATGTGATAAAAAAATAAAATAAAGATTTCATAGTTGTGTGTATTTATTATGTTCTTTGTATGACACGATTTTATTCATCCCTTGTGTTCACTGGACATAAATGTTCCTCTAAAAACACCTGTGTGAAGTTGTCCCCACCCATTGAAAACCATTGAATAAATATTCTCATTTGTTTGTGCCGTTAATATGATCGTTTGTGCTGTTATGGTTTTATAGATATAAGTTTTGTTTTTGTCCGTTGACGTCACTACACGCATGCGCACACATACAGACGCTTACATGTTCGTATTTGTTTGGTTCGATGGGTATAAGTGTCTCAAATCCCACTTTGTCAGTGTTTAAAACCCACCAAACCTGTGTGTGTCACCTCTCCCAAACCTACAAGGGTAAACAGTATGTGTTAAAGTTTGTGGAGAACGGAAGCACAGTGAGTATTGGATGTATCACTGTGTGGGTGCTTCATGAAACACTTGGACTGAAAAAAGGAAAAGTTGAATCAACTTTAATCATTTTATTCAATAGGTCACACATAAAAATAGTTGAATGAAGAGCATTCTGTAAATTAACTCTAACCCTCAGTCATTTCATTTGGTTCACTTCACTATTTTTTGTGTGAATCGTATGAAGTTTTTTTCACCCGGATGTACGACTGTGACTCCACCCCCACCAGGTGTCATTGTCTCAGGTGTTTAGATGCACCTCCCTACTCCGACACTTGACACCATACAGACACCCTCATTGTGTTCTCTTACAGTAGTTCACTGTGGAAGTTTGTTAGTGTGAGGTTCATGAAGGAATATTTCCAAAGTGGATAAGGTTGTAGAGCTGCTGGAATTGACTGTGTACGAAGGAAAACCCACGACTCACATATGAAGTCGTGAACAGTTTGAAACTGAAGAAAAGAAACAAAGTTCTGATTTGATGAAGATTCAGACCAAAACTCCAGGAAAATCAGAATGACATCGTTCTAACCTGTTGGAAGTGGAGACAGTGAAGGTAAGTTTACAACAACATGATTGAAAATAAAAGGAAACTTCAGTGACAAGAGCAGAGGAAGAACTGCAGTTTGTTTAGACAAGTTTATCCATGGAGGGTTATTGGTAAAGATGGTTTGTCTGTGTTGGAAAAACAATGGACACCCTATGTATTTGTCATAGTTATATAGCATTACAGTTATATTTAAGTCACTGAAATCTACCTTATAGAGTAGAAACTTTGTCATTGAGACACATGAAGCTACATTTTAGTAGAGTTTGTTAACTACACTAAACTAAAAAGTGCAACTTTTAACGTAATAAAGACTAAAAATGTTTTTGTTTGGTTCTGGGTGCCAACAATATACAGTATGTGTGACACAAATGTAATTTATGAGCTTCAGGTGCATGTGACATATATTTAAGTCAATGAAATGTAGCTTATGGAGTCTAAACTTCCTCATTGAGACACATGGAGCTACAACGCGGTCAAACCAGCCCAGAAAAAAAAACTGTTTACACAACATAATTAGAGGACAGTCCTCGGCAGAGGAGGAGTGTTGTGGGTACCTTTGTAGGCGGAGAATAATCGGTCTACAGTTTCGATTTATTGGAAGTGTTTTAACATGGGGGGGGGGGGGGGGGGGGGGGGGCAGGGGGCGTGGCTTATTACACGAGAACGCGCTTCTACATTCTGAGGAGAGGAGACATAATATAAAACAAATGCACAAATACTCATCTGCTGTTTTATGTGATCCTGCGCCCTCTTGTGATTTTAAATGAACATGACACTTGAACATGTGTTTAAGGTGTGTATGTATGTGTATATAAGTATGTCCTCACTGAGGACACATACTTGTCTTCTCTTCCCCTTTTCATTTTGTTTGATAAATCTTAACAGTCTGTCTAATGTAATAATTCCTTCAAATAGAGTGGTGTAAAAAAATCATTAAGTCGCTGAAATCAAAGCAATATAGAATATAAACTTTATCATTGTTAGATGCAATGAAGCTACATTTTAGCAGCACCTGTTAACACCACAAATATAATAACCTAAAAACTGAATACATATGGACAACATTTATGTTTAATTATTAATACAAGTGGAGGAAAAAAAGAATTATATTTGTAGAAAGTTATTACATTTGTCTGATTATTACATTAAAAGCAGCATTTTTTTAAATTACATTTTTATGTTCTTACATTTGTGAGGTTAATAAGTGTGTCTTCAGCACCAGAACACACACCAGTCACATGTTCCTTCTGCACATGCTCAGTTCTGTCCAGGTCAAAACTGAAGGTTTCAGCAGAAAAACATCCAGGAAATAATGTGTTGAAACTGACAGTAATTTAGTTTTTCTTTTATAAGTAATAAATTAAAAACATAATTTGCATCTATTTATCTGATTCAAACATATCAAATATTAATTTAAAACACAAAAATTATAGATTTTGTATAATAAGTATTTCATGATAATAGATGGAACTGTATTGGATTATGTCTACGAAGTTTTGAGAAATAATGACTGTTAAAATTTCTGATAAAAACACATTTGAAAATGTACCTTTATAATATATTAAATAATGTCAAAGGTTACAGATGTCATTATAGTGATTATGTAGCACTAGTAGGAAGTCATATATGGACTTATATTTAATTTGTTAAGTTCTCCTCCAGTGAAATATTGATGAATTGATCTGATCTATCAAAACCAGATGATTCTAACATTTTATTTTATTTATGCATTTGGCAGATGCTTTTTTTTAACAAAGTTACTTAGGAGGTAAAGTGAAGAATAAAATACAAGAATCTGTTAAAAAGACAGAAAAAAACTACAGTGTAATTAAAAGCATTAAATATAAAACACATGCTTCAATAAAACACAAAAAAAGATAAAAAAAAAAAATAATAATAATAATAACATCTGTTCAAGTAGAACAGATTAGAGTAAAATGATTAAAATATAAATAAATAAATAAAGTGCCAGTGTTAGGACAGGAGGTGTTCTCTGTAGAGGTGGGTGTGGGTTTGGAAAAGTGCAGATGGATGGATGTGTTTGAGTTCCTTCAGTACTTTGTTATAATGTCATTTAACCATGAACTTAAACTGAGAAGTTTCCCAGACTGACTAGACTTTGTGTTTTCAGTTTCTCTCAGACTAAATGGCGTCCATATC
Organism: Siphamia tubifer; assembly: GCA_020466265.1. Classification (NCBI taxonomy): domain Eukaryota; kingdom Metazoa; phylum Chordata; class Actinopteri; order Kurtiformes; family Apogonidae; genus Siphamia; species Siphamia tubifer. The sequence continues at coordinate 49,884,304 of CM035787.1, forward strand.
AGAGGAGGATCTGTGCTGTCCAGTCTGTAAGGACGTCTGCAGAGATCCAGTTGTTCTGTCCTGCAGCCACAGCTTCTGTAAAGTCTGTCTGCAGGACTGGTGGAAAGAAAAACCAAAAAAGGAGTGTCCACTCTGTAAGAGAAGGGATTCAATGGGACTGCTACCTCCTTCTTTTCTGGGATTAAACAACAGCGTTGTTATTGTTGAAGGAACCCAGTGTTGATCTGTCCTCTAGATCAGACGGGTTCAGAGTCCATGTGGGTTCTGCACTCAGAGAAACTTGAAGCTCTTCTGTCTGGACCATCAGGAGTGGGTTTGTCTGATCTGCAGAGACTCTCAGAAACACAGACCACAGGTTCAGAGCCATCGATGAAACTGTGAAGACGTTAAAGGACCAGTTACAGGTTTATGTGGAACTGAAAGTAAAATGTGATGGAGCAGCCGAACACATGGAGGTCCAGGCCCGACACACTGAGAGGCAGATTCAGGATCAGTTTAACTCACTGACTGCTATTGATGTCTAGACATTTAAGAGACAAAGACACAAATATATAGATTACACTGGTCTACAAGTAAAATACTTGTGGAATAAAACTAATGAAATGTTCCCACATGTGTGTTAGTGATAAAGAAAAGTCAAGTCTTAAATGATGGTTGGATCAAGTTTACAAGAAAAGTCTGGGTCAAAATGTGATATTTTTACAAAGAACAATAGAATAGGTTTTAATCCAAAGGAATATTGGTGTCAGATCTACCAGATCTACTTCAAACACTGTCTGCACATTATGATCCATTCACTTTAAAGGATCTTTCTAGTGGAATATTTACTAATCCATTGTATACTTTCATGCACTAGTTCAGAGCAGTCACATTTTTTAGTTAAAGTACACATACTGTTACATATCTTTGTCAAAGTAAATGTTATCTACATCAAATATGGTACAAATGTTACTGAGATCATCCACTGACTCTGTGCTAAATACGGTGAAAATTTGGTGTATTATGATAATAATAATAATAATAATAATAATAATAATAGATTAGATTTTCTATTGTGCTTTTCAAGGCACCCAAAGTGCTTTACATTAGTGATCCAGTATTCATTCACTCTCACATGCTCCCTCTGGTGGTAAATTACATATGTAGCCACAGTTGCCCTGTTGCGTATTATTATTATTATTATTATTATTATTATTATTATTATTATTATTATTATTATTATTATTATTATTATTATTATTATTATTATTATTATTATTATTATTATTATTATTATTATTATTATTATTATTATTATTATTATTATTATTATTATTATTATTATTATTGGGCCACAGAGCGTGGTTTCACTGCCACAGCCCCAGTTCTTTCAGGTCATGTTTGTCAGATGAACTGGATCATAGTGTTGAAACCACAGCTATGACACTCACTGCTGGAGTTAGAAATGGTTGTTATAGTCACTGTTCTACTGGACATGTGTCTGTGCACAAACAGCTTTTATACAAAAAAACAACAAGTGTTTATGATGAAACCATCTTTTTCTACTGATGATTATTAAAAACCCCAAAAGATCTAGAAATAAAAAAATTTTCCCTGATGAAATTAAATCATTTCCATTTTCTTTTGACAGTTTCAGTGTTTATATAGTCACTAAGTCATTACATTTCATTATATCATCGTGTATTGTTTTTGTTTTGGTACAATTTCAGTTAAAATCTGTCCAACGCTTCCAGATAATTTTCTTCAAATTAATCAGGAAAATGAATTCATCTCATATTTATATGTTTATATAAAGTCATTCCATTAAATTATTGTGGAATGATTTTCCTTTGTACATTTAGGTGTTCACCAGAATATTTAAATATGTGTTTTTGTTCTATTTTTGTTTTAATTATATTTAATGTAAACATGAAAAACTTTTATCATTTCTTCACTTGTTCCAGTATCAACATTTCTAGAAATTTTCAGCCAAATCCATCCATAACTTTTTGAAATATCTGCATAAATAACAAACAAACATAGTTAAATTTGTTGTCATCACAACAATGTACAATGATATTTGAACATTTCCTTTCAATCAGTACAACATAAAGACAATAACTAATAGAGGTTGTAGCCTAAGTAATGAATGAATAAAAAGTTTAAATGATGCATTTAAGTTTTGAAGCAAGTTAATATATATTAAACAAACTTACAGTGTCAAAAGTGTGAAATAAAACCCTATTTTAATGCTACTAATCTGACATTTTCTCACATTTTGACATATTCTGATACTAGTGTTATTTTATGAAGATAATATGCAGAGAAAAAAGTTATTTAAAGTAGTATTGAATATTACAGGCTTCAGGGCTGACTGTTTGGGATGATATTTTCTTTTGTTCTGTATTTACTAAATTTTATTTTCATTTACTTTATCATAATTATTAGTATTATTAGTATTGTAATTATTGTTTAAATGTGATCTTTTTGTTTGATTGTTTTCTGTCTTTTTGCTCAGTTTTTGTTGTTGTTGTTCTCACAATAATTGTCATTGTTTTATAGAAACTGTTTTGTGAGTTTTTTTGGTTTTACCGTGTCAACTGTGTTCTCATTACTTGTGTATAAAACTAGTTTAATAATAAAATACAGTTAACGTTAATGTAAAATGATAAATGGACATAAAAAGTGTGTTAAATCACAGAATGCAGAATCTACTGGATTGTCTATTTTCATTGATGTTTTAATGATGTTGTGTGCTCCAAATAAAATTAAACTGAATATAGATCCATGCACTATTTCCTACCAATGGACAATACAGTGTATTTTATTTTATATTCTCTGTATTTTAAGTATTTTTCAATGATCATGTTTTCTTTGACTATATTTAACTAATCGATCTTAAGGGGGGGCGAAATCTCAGAAAATTGAAGAAAAAGCTACTTTTTCAGTCAAATTAATCATTTATTAAACATAATCCAAGTGTCCAAGTCCATCCACTGTCATTGATCTAAGTGATGAATCAATGTTGTAGAAGATGACAGTGTTTCCATGGTAACTACTGAACATCTAAATGTTTAAACAGATCATATGTGATGACCATGAAAAGATAATAAATTGTATTTACATAGATTGATGGGATTAATGGATTAGAAAGTATTAAAACTGTTCATATCAGTAGATGGTTTAGATTACAGATGAATGTTTGGGTTTTTATGGATTAAATTTAAATTTTACTTCAATTATTTTGTTTAAAGGAGAAAAAGTTAATATTTACCTAATTATTTCTATCATTATTATTATAAATAATAGTGATAATAATTTTAAAAAAAAATTGATCAGATTTCACTTCAGTGTTTGTCGCTATGAAACACTTATTCAAGCATAAATTTATCTGATGTGATAAAAAAAAATAAAGATTTCATAGTTGTATTTATTATCTTCTTTGTATGACATGATTTTATCCATCCCTTGTGTTCACTGGACATAAATGTCCCTCTAAAAACACCTGTGTGAAGTTGTCCCCACCTATTGAAAACCATTGAATAAATATTCTCATTTGTTTGTGCTAGTTTGTTCCGTTAATATGATCGTTTGTGCTGTTATGGTTTTATAGATATAAGTTTTATTTTTGGCCGTTGACGTCAACCCGCGCGCGCGCACACACACGCGCGCACTTCCTCATATTTGAACATACATGTTCATATTCAGGGACGGACTGGTAACATGGCACACCGTGCATATGCCCGGTAGGCTGTCGTGATATTTTCAGTATTTGGGCCGATGAGTCCCGATTTTATTTTATTTTTTATATATATATATATTACTGACCAGTCCGTAACCAGCAGATGACGCAGAGCAAACACACTGTTGATCAGCCTCTACGTACGCCTAGGTTAGTCCCTTCGAAAGCCAAAACTAAAAAAAAAAAAAAAAAAAAAAAAAAAAAAAAAAAAAAAAGGCTGTGAAAAAATAGTTTCCTTATCTACCACTGGCCCTTACACGCTGAGTGACAGGGGACTGGCCCAATCAGGGGCGGACTGGGACAAAAAAATTGGCCCTGGCATTTTGGATAAGACCAGCCCACAACATTTGATAACACACCTTTTAACACGCAACCGTGGGACACACCTTTTCCACCGTTGAAAAGGTGTGTTATCAAATGTTGTGACTCATCGGCCTAAATACTGATATCACGGCAGCCTGCCGGGCCAGGTTACCAGTCCGTCCCTGGGCCCAATCATATCTTGAAATACCTCCCCCCTTTGGCTTGGTGCGCCGGTCTGCAGTTTATTGATGAGTGAAACATTATCAGGTATGGAGAGAAAACGTAAAGGTGTCGCAGGAAAGGTCCGTGATAAAAAGAAGCTTGCCCTGCAGGCAGATGCTGTGAAGTGACATGTTTGCCAGTGCCACAGCAGCAGGGTCTTCATCAGCTTCTGTCACTGATGACAGTGGTACCGGTGGCAGTGGTACTAATGTTGAACCTGTGGTAAGATAACGTTACTGTCAGAACATGTATGAAAATGTAACGAGTTGTAAAGCCACTAACCCTTTGAATATGATCAAATGTCAATCTAATAATTCTGTATAGTTCCCTATGGTCAAATTGGTTAGTTTAAATGCAGGTGAAATGAGCTAAAACGTTCTAAGCATTAGGGTTATTTTATTTTAGCCTAGGCTTACTGTCAGACATTGAGGCTACACTGGCTGGATGAGAAAATAAGCCTAGTTTAGTAGCCTTTTATGTCTTTAATTCTAAATGAAATAGTCATCAATGTGAGAAAACTTGTTCACCATTCACCAACAACAACAATGGCAGTAGTCAGTATTCTAATGTCTTATTAGACAATGAATGTTTGTGGTGTGAGTAGGCTACTAGGCTAGGCTAAGTTGGTTTTTTGTCCTGCAAATAGTGGCCTGTGAAAGAACTTCCTCCACCCTCAAGTTCATCAAAAGCAGACTTAGGAGCCACCTGTCAGTAAGGAAGCTGGAGGCCTTCATGTTGATGATATCCTCATGGCTTTGGACACAGACACAGTCATAGATAAGGTGGCTGAGAAAAGCGCACTGATGAGGAAGCTGCTCTTAAATTAATAAGGTAAGAAGAACTTCTTGAATTGCTTATAATTCATTATGAAAAAAGTTTACTGCAATGTAACTGTCCTATGATTCTTCCAAGCCTGAGCATCTCCTCCTCTGACACGATTCCATGACTCAAACATGCTCAAAATGATTCATCATAGGAATCATTTGCATCCTTTTTAACTTGGTTAGTTTACAATAGTCCAATGTTACCTTAAAGTAATCTGGAAGAGTGAATAGCCTAAATGTGATTAGTTAATATCATAACTACTTATAATAACTGATAACCTGTGTGGTCATCTGGTTACCTGTGACTATTTTCTCTGTCTCTCCCTTTCACTCTTAAGATGCCATTTGTTCATTACAGGAGGAATTCCATGACATCCTCCAAACGATTCATGATGGGAATTTGTCATTTGCATCCTTTTTAGGTGAGTTTATAATTATTCAATATTACCTTAATCTGGAAGACTGAATAACCAAACTCTGATGAGTTAATATCATAAGTACTTATGATAACCACATATGTTATCAGTTATTATCCTGTTGCCTGACTATTTTCTCTGTCTCTCTCCATCTCTCCATTTGTTCATTACAGGAGGGATTCCAAACATCCTTCAAATGATTCATGGTAGGAATTTGTCATTTGCAAGTACAATGTTACCTTAATCTGGAATAATGAATTGAATAGCCTAAATCTGAGGGGTTCATAATTACTTAAAATAATAACTGATAACATATGCAGTCATCTGGTTGCCTATGACTACCCCCCCCCCCCCCCCTCTCTCTTCACTTAGGATACTACTTGTTTGTTACAGGGGGGGTTCTTTTTGGAATGCCTTCACATGCATCCTTTTCTCTTGGTAAGTTCACAGTTAATGTAATGCAAAATAACACAGCACAGCTTTGAATGGAAAACAGTGACAATCAGATTTCATTTATTCAGATTATTTCTCTCTGTCTCTCCCTTATACATTAATCATAATCCTCCTTAAATTGGCAGTTTTTACAGTGCTATTTTTGACCAGGTTAACCTATAATATAATCTGTTCTCTCTCACTCTCTTTTTCAAATATACACAGAGTTGACCAGTTCAGAGTTCATTCAGGTGTTCAGCTGTATTCATCCTTTCTGACTGGGTAAGTTCGCAATTTATTGAGTATCACTCTTGGAATATTTAGATCTGATCCATCATTTCTCATCACTATTCTTTCTCTTTCTCTTTTCTTCCCCTCTGAAACACATAGGCACACCCAATAAGATGAATGCTGCTGCCTTCAGATTACTGTGATTGAGTGGTGCAGTGTATTTTTATAGCGTTAATAAATGACAAGTGTGGAAATATTTAATTTGTCCACTCTCACTTATTCCTGTTAAGTCGTTGCATGGCTCAAGGTATGTTGACTTCAGCAGAAAAATAATACCATTATTTTACACATTTTACTCAAGTTATTACAATTAAACCCCTTGAATAAAGTGACAATGCTTAGTTTTGGATTTACATGCTATTTAAAAGAAAAGTACAGTAAAATTATAGTGTCATTAACCTTAAAATTACGTTGGTTTTGCTGTTGTTCAAATAGAATCCTAAAGATTTGTCACCATGATTCAAGTCAATCATTCATTTATGTTTGTATTAACTTAAGGAATGTTCTACAGCCTGGAATACTGCATAATGCATAATACTGCATAATGCATAATACTGTATACTGAATGATGACAGTCTGTAAAAGTCAAAACCATGTGACAACAAATGTTTGGAACTGTGCCACATGTCAGAGCTATGACAACCGTCCCTCTATCAGATAGTTCCACAGGTAAGTCTGATAGTTCCAGTCACCAGAAATAAACAATGTTAAATGAAAGTAAACCCTAATTCAAATGAAGTTCAAACATGAGAAGGAAAAAACACAGCTATGAGCGCTCAGGAGACTGTGCCAACAGTGTTAACCCAGGTGTTCATCTGTACAGGGTGAGGTCAAAGTGCAAAAATGAAAAAAGAAAAGTAGAGGCACTCTGAGATTTTTCAAAAATATTGTCAACAATATATTTAATGAAACAATGCAAGAGCTAAAAACACATGCGGCTACACGTTGTGGCCAAAGGCCTTCATCAGGGCATACACAGAGACCAACCATAGGTGAAAGGTTAAATAGGCACCCAAGGCTGTCAAAAGGGGTGGAGTCAGTAATTATACCAGTGGAGCAGACAATTAACTAAAAGAAAAACTACATATTTAAACCAACCCACTAAAAATATATATATAAATATTTAAAAAATACTATTAAAATTATTTGTAGTAAAAGAATAAAATTAATTAATTAATTAATAAATTAATAAAAAAATAGATATAATATATATTTTTTTTATTATATATATATATATATATATATATATATATATATATATATATATATATATATATATATATATATATATAAAATACTTTCCAAAAATAAAAATATTTAAAAAACATTTTTAAAATGTAAAAAATTTTTTTTAAATATTAATAAATATAAAAAATAAAAGACATCATAAACACACATGAGTACATACATAATAAAATCATAAATAGGGGGAACATCACAGTGTTCATTCAGGCCTGGATAGGAGGTTACCCTCAGATTACAAATCCAAAAAGTCTCTCTCTGAAGAAGGGTCTGAAGGTGGTCTCCACCTCTGAGGGCTTTGGGGACCACTTCTATAACCATCACTCTAAGGGAGGAAGCAGAGGGATGTCCAACCTGGGGATAGTGGGCCACCATGGGGTCAGATGGATTATTGGTCGTGATGGTGTATTTATGTTCTGCTCCTCTGTGCTTCAGTCTTCTTTTAGTACGGCCAATATAAAAACAGCCACACTCACACTCCAGTCTGTAAACTACAAAAGTTGTGTTACAGTTAGTAAATGAATTTACTGTGTAACTTTTCACTGTAAAAACATCCTCAAAGGTGGAACATATGACAACATTGTCACAATGATTACAATTCCCACATCTATGGTTACCTTCAAGTTTGTGTGGACAAAGTTTTTCCTTGTTTCTATTCAAGTGACTGTGCACCAGTTTATCTGTCAATGTTGGTGCACGTCTGTAACAAAAGGAGGGGGGGTCAGAGAACACAGCTTTCAATGAGGGGTCACTTTGAAGGATGGCCCAATTGCTCTTTATTATTCTCTTAATTTTCAGAGCAGTTTAACTATATGTGGTGTAAAAAAAGACTCCATGTTAGTTCTTTGGTTTCTGCCTCTTCACCAGTAGGTCATATTGTATAGATGTGTCCTCCTCTGAGCTTGTTCAATCACTTCTGTCTTGTAACCCCTATCCTCAAATCTTTTCATCATCTCCACACATTTTCAAAGGTAGTCTTCTTGTGTGTCACATATCATTTTAAGGTGAAGAAACTGTCCATATGGAAAATTAGTGATTACATGTTGTCAATGGAAACTGAGGATTGTATTACAGTCTGTGTTCTTTCTAAAAATGAAAGAATGTACATCACCATTATCCTCTTTACTAATCAAGACATTCAAAAGAGGAACCTCCCTCTGGCTGTACTCATATGTAAACTTGTTTTTCAAGTTGGTGCTAGTAGAAACAAGAAGGGAAGGCGGAGCTAGAGTTAGGGAACCTGACACTATATGCAAATATGCACCACTGTGTAGGAACACTTGTTACAGTAGTTTGTTAGTGTGAGGTTCATGAAGGAATATTTCCAAAGTGGATAAGGTTGTAGAGCTGCTGGAATTGACTGTGTACGAAGGAAAACCCACGACTCACATATGAAGTCGTGAACAGTTTGAAACTGAAGAAAAGAAACAAAGTTCTGATTTAATGAAGATTCAGACCAAAACTCCAGGAAAATCAGAATGACATCGTTGTAACCTGTTGGAAGTGGAGACAGTGAAGGTAAGTTTACAACAACATGATTGAAAATAAAAGGAAACTTCAGTGACAAGAGCAGAGGAAGAACTGCAGTTTGTTTAGACAAGTTTATCCATGGAGGGTTATTGGTAAAGATGGTTTGTCTGTGTGACGTCCTTAGACATGTCTTCAAATACACTGGTGGAAAAATGTAAACCTCATGTATTTGTGATAAATATATAACATTAAAGTCATTAAGTCACTGAAATCTACCTTTTATAGAATATAAACGTTGCCATTGAGACACATGAAGATACATTTTAGTGGAGTTTAACTACATAAAACTAATAAAAAGTGCAACTTTTAACGTAATAATGATTAAAAATGTGTTTGTGTGGTTCGTGTTTACAACAATATACCGAAATGTATTGTATGAGCGTGAAAAGTAAGTGTGAGACACAAAAAACTGAGCAAGTCACAAAATCAAGCAGGGGCTCAAATGTCGGAATACCCAAGCGTGGCCCGTAAACGGCAGGTCCAGAAATGATCCGGGGTATGTACCTTATTTTAATTATGCATTTGTCAGATTTTTTTTTACAGTGACTTAGGAGGTAAAGTGAACAATCAAGTTCTCAGAAGAATAAAATACAAGAATCTGTTAAAAACTGAAAAAACTACAGTGCAATTAAAAGCATGAAATAAAAGCACAGCACTTGAATAAAACACAAAAAATATATAAAAAAAAACATCTGTTAAAGTCAAACAGATAAGAATAAAATGATTAAATTAGAATACAAATGAATAAAGTGACAGTGTTTGGATTTTTTTGCAAGTTTTTTTTTTTTAACGCATTGTCGTGTTTCACTTTTCCCTTCAGTGAGTGGAGCAGTGGGCGTGGCTTATTACACGAGAACGCGCTTCTTCATTCTGAGGAGAGGAGACATAATATAAAACAAATGCACAAATACTCATCTGCTGTTTTATGTGATCCTGCGGCCTCTTGTGATTTTAAATGAACATGACACTTGAACATGTGTTTAAGGTGTGTATGTATGTGTATATAAGTATGTCCTCACTGAGGACACATACTTGTCTTCTCTTCCCCTTTTCATTTTGTTTTATAAAACACTGACGTCTTTAACAATTGCTTCAAATACAGTGGTGGAAAAACTTTTGGACACTCCATGCATTTGATATATTACATTAAAAATCATTAAGTCGCTGAAATCAAAGCAATATAGAATATAAACTTTATCATTGTTAGATGCAATGAAGCTACATTTTAGCAGCACCTGTTAACACCACAAATATAATAACCTAAAAACTGAATACATATGGACAACATTTATGTTTAATTATTAATACAAGTGGAGGAAAAACAGAATTATATTTGTAGAATATAATTATTATTATATATATTTGTCTGATTATTACATTAAAAGCAGCATTTTTTAAATGACATTTTCATGTTCTTACATTTGTGAGGTTAACAAGTGTGTCTTCAGCACCAGAACACACACCAGTCACATGTTCCTTCTGCACATGCTCAGTTCTGTCCAGGTCAAAACTGAAGGTTTCAGCAGAAAAACATCCAGGAAATAATGTGTTGAAACTGACAGTAATTTAGTTTTTCTTTTATAAGTAATAAATTAAAAACATAATTTGCATCTATTTATCTGATTCAAACATATCAAATATTAATTTAAAACACAAAAATTATACATTTTGTATAATAAGTATTTCATGATAATAGATGGAACTGTATTGGATTATGTCTACGAAGTTTTGAGAAATAATGACTGTTAAAATTTCTGATAAAAACACATTTATAAATGTACCTTTATAATATATTAAATAATGTCAAAGGTTACAGATGTCATTATAGTGATTATGTAGCACTAGTAGGAAGTCATATATGGACTTATATTTCATTTGTTAAGTTCTCCTCCAGTGAAATATTGATTAATTGATCTGATCTATCAAAACCAGATGATTCTAACATTTTATTTTATTTATGCATTTGGCAGATGCTTTTTTTTTTACAAAGTGACATAGGAGGTAAAGTGAAGAATAAAATGTTTAGGGACACTCAACTACAATATACTGCAATATACCTGGTGATGAGTAATTAAATAATATAATTAATATAGACATACAAATATACCTTGCTGCAATGTGTGCCGTGCTGTCTGGCGGCTACACCACAGTAAGTTGCTACTCAAAAAAATTGTCAAAGGTTGGCAGGTATGCTAGTGTTATATGTTATAATTTTATAAATTACATTCCATGTCCTTTTGCCATCATTATGGAATACACTGGCAACTAGATAGCATTATCATGAAGTGTTTTAAAGTTAAACAGAGATGCCAAACTGAGGCTTGTGATATTTTTTCATGTTTTCAGGTTCAACCTGTTGCTGTTGCTTCTTGCTGACATCTGACAACACCAACCAACAAGAACCGTATACGGTATTTTCACCCCGTACAGTAGTTACTGCAGGAGTTTGTGGTGTGAGGTTCATGAAGGAATATTTCCAAAGTGGATAAGGTTGTAGAGCTGCTGGAAATGACTGTGTACGAAGGAAAACCCACGAGTCGTGAAATGTTTGAAACTGAAGAAAAGAAACAAAGTTCTGATTTGATGAAGATGAAGATGAAGATGAAGATGAAGATGAAGAAGATGAAGATTCAGAGCAAAACTCCAGGAAAAATCTGAATGACATCGTTCTAACCTGTTGGAAGTGGAGACAGTGAAGGTAAGGAGGGGCTCTGATTCATATGATCAGCCTCTCATCCAGCTCTGCATTAGACTGATAATGACCATCAGGTCACGTGTGTTGGAAGAAGGATACATGTAAAACATGCAGGACAGTAGCTCTCGAGGACCAGGGTTGAGTACCGAGGTTTAAGGAGTCATTTAACCCTTTGTGTTCTGGTGTCTCCTGCAGAAAATACCAGAGGATCATCAGTCATTGTTAAAGGGACGTTAACACAGAGGTGCTCAAAGTACTTTCATTCTGTACGTAAGTAGAAGTACAGCTACTTGTGTGAAATAATACTCTGGTAAAAGTACAAGTACTGATTCAACTCCTTTACTGAAGTAAGAGTAAAAAAAAAAGTACAACTTCTCAACTATAATAATGTAAAAAAATAAAACTGTTTTTAAACAGATGAATAAATACTCATCTGCTGTCTTGTGCTCTTGCGCCCCCTTGTGATAAGATAAGATATTCCTTTATTAGTTCCACTAGGACAATTTACAGGTGTACAGCAACATTAAAAAATATTTAAAAAAATATATATAAAATTTTATGCACAAATCAATGATATTAAATGAACATGTCTTAAAGGTGTGTATGTATGTGTATATAAGTGTGTCCTCACTAAGGACACATACTCTTTTTCTCTTCCTTTTTTCATTTTGTTTTATAAAACAATGACGTTTTTAGCAATTCCTACAAATACAGTGGTGGAAAAAAGTTTTTGGACACCTCTTGCATTTGATATATTAAATAAAATATCATTGAGTCACTGAAATCAACCCAATATAATAGAATATAAACTTTATCATTGTTAGATGGAATGAAGCTACATTTTAGCAGCACCTGTTAACACCACAAATATAATAACCTAAAAACTAAAAAAAAATTTTAATTACATTTTCATGTTCTTACATTTGTGAGGTTAACAAGTGTGTCTTCAGCACCAGAACAGACACCAGTCACATGTTCCTTCTGCACATGCTCAGTTCTGTCCAGGTCAAAACTGAAGGTTTCAGCAGAAAAACATCCAGAAAATAATGTGTTGAAACTGACAGTAATTAATTTTTTTACCCTCATAAGTAATACATCAAAAACACAATTGGTATCTATTTATCTGATTCAAACATATCAAATATTAATTTAAAACACAAGAATTATACATTTTTAAAAGTATTTCATGATAACAGATGGAACTGTATTGGATTATGTCTACGAAGTTTTGAGAAAAATGACTGTTAAAATTTCTGATAAAAACACATTTAAAAATGTACCTTTATAATAGATTAAATAATGTCAAAGGTTACAGATGTCATTAGCAGGAGATAATGTATTGACCACACATGCCCATACTCCGAAGGGAAGGATTTTTTGACAGTAACCCGTGGGCAATACATTATCCTTCTTATTCTACAGTTATTACTGCTACTACTCTAACAGATGGGATAAAATATTTGTTACAACATAGTGAATATTTACTTTCAAAATGGCTGAACTACCTGCACAGTGATATGGTTCTGTTCTAGAGAGACATATAATATAAATAAATAAAGTGCCAGTGTTAGGACAGGAGGTGTTCTCTGTAGAGGTGGGTGTGGGTTTGGAAAAGTGCAGATGGATGGATGTGTTTGAGTTCCTTCAGTACTTTGTTATAATGTCATTTAACCATGAACTTAAACTGAGAAGTTTCCCAGACTGACTAGACTTTGTGTTTTCAGTTTCTCTCAGACTAAATGGCGTCCATATCAGAGGAGGATCTGTGCTGTCCAGTCTGTAAGGACGTCTGCAGAGATCCAGTTGTTCTGTCCTGCAGCCACAGCTTCTGTAAAGTCTGTCTGCAGGACTGGTGGAAAGAAAAACCAAAAAAGGAGTGTCCACTCTGTAAGAGAAGGGATTCAATGGAACTTCCACTTGATTTTTCAGAGTCCATGTGGGTTCTGCACTCAGAGAAACTTGAAGCTCTTCTGTCTGGACCATCAGGAGTGGGTTTGTCTGATCTGCAGAGACTCTCAGAAACACAGAGCACAGGTTCAGACCCATCGATGAAACTGTGAAGACGTTAAAGGACCAGTTACAGGTTTATGTGGAACTGAAAGTAAAATGTGATGGAGCAGCCGAACACATGGAGGTCCAGGCCCGACACACTGAGAGGCAGATTCAGGATCAGTTTAACTCACTGACTGCTATTGATGTCTAGACATTTAAGAGACAAAGACACAAATATATAGATTACACTGGTCTACAAGTAAAATACTTGTGGAATAAAACTAATGAAATGTTCCCACATGTGTGTTAGTGATAAAGAAAAGTCAAGTCTTAAATGATGGTTGGATCAAGTTTACAAGAAAAGTCTGGGTCAAAATGTGACATTTTTACAAAGAACAATAGAATAGGTTTTAATCCAAAGGAATATTGGTGTCAGATCTACTTCAAACACTGTCTGCACATTATGATCCATTCACTTTACAGGTTATTTCTTGTGGAATATTTACTAATCCATTGTATACTTTCATGCACTAGGGTTACATATTGTAACCCTAGTATTGTAACCCTATGTAACATACTGTTACATATCTTTGTCAAAGTAAATGTTATCTACATCAAATATGGTACAAATGTTACTGAGATCATCCACTGACTCTGTGCCAAATTTGGTGAAAATTTGGTGTATTATAATAATAATGGATGATATTTCTATATTTTGGTGTATTTTGGTAATAATAATAATAATAGATTATATTTCTATAATACTTTTCAAGGCACCCAAAGCACTTTACATTAGTGATCAATTATTCATTCACTCTCACATGCTCACTCTGGTGGTGGTAAACTACATATGTAGCCACAGTTGCCTTATAGCCCTTTTGCCAAATATTATTATTATTATTATTATTATTATTATTATTATTATTATTATTATTGGGTCACAGAGCGTGGTTTCACTGCCACAGCCCCAGTTCTTTCAGGTCATGTTTGTCAGATGAACTGGATCATAGTGTTGAAACCACAGCTATGACACTCACTGCTGGAGTTAGAAAGACCCCCCCCCCCATCACCACCACTGGTTCAGTATATGAACTAGTGATAGTAGCAGTAATAACAGGACTGTTCAATGTCCAAGATAAAACTGTGCAATAACTGAAATCAACAAAACACACAAAATGTTCAAGAGAACTGTGCAATATTCAGCTTTGGAAAGAGTTTAGTTTGATCACAACCATAGTTTTTTTTAGAATAGAATCAAAGATCCTTTATTGTCATTACATATATTACAAAGTCATTATGCAGGACCCTCCCTCACCCACGTTATTAAAATACAAGATAAATATACAATAAATATGACACATACACTTAGAGCTCTTTTTATACATATATTATTCTATCTTCTATGTTTAATTTTCCAGTGTTTTTGTTGCTTTATAGAAGTAAATAAGTCTTTAGATGTTAGAGGTAAAGCTACAAATATTGGTGTCACTGTTCTACTGGACATGTGTCTGTGCACAAACAGCTTTTATACAAAAAAACAAGTGTTTATGATGAAACCATCTTTTTCTACTGATGATTACTAAAGAACCAAAAAGGCCGAGAAACAAACTTTTTTTCCTGATGAAAGAAAATCATGTCCGTTTTCTTTTGATAGTTTCAGTTTTATATAGTCACTAAGTCTTTACATTTTATTAAGATAAGATAAGATAAGCTTTATTGATCCCACAGTGGGGAAAGTTCACTGTTACACTGTTATATCATCTTCTATTGTTTTTGTTTTGGTGCAATTTCAGTTAAAATCTGGCCAATGCTTCTGGATAATTTTCTTCTAATTAATCAGGAAATGAATTCATCTCATATTTATATGTTTATATAAAGTAATTTTTTTATTCCTTTATTGCACAATGATTTTCCTTTGTAAATTTAGGTGTTCACCAGGATGTTTAAATATGTGTTTTTGTTCTATTTTTGTTTTAATTATATCTAATGTAAACATGTCTGTGTATTTATTATGTTCTTTGTATGACATGATTTTATTCATCCCTTGTGTTCACTGGACATAAATGTCCCTCTAAAAACACCTGTGTGAAGTTGTCCCTACCTATTGAAAATCCTTGAATAAATAATCTAATTTGTTTGTGCCGTTAATATGATCGTTTGTGCTGTTATGGTTTTATAGATATAAGTTTTGTTTTTGTCCGTTGACGTCACTACACGCATGCGCACACATACAGACGGTTACATGTTCGTATTTATTTGGTTCGATGGGTATAAGTGTCTCAAATCCCACTTTGTCAGTGTTTAAAACCCACCAAACCTGTGTGTGTCACCTCTAAACCTACAAGGGTAAACAGTATGTGTTAAAGTTTGTGGAGAACGGAAGCACAGTGAGTATTGGATGTATCACTGTGTGGGTGCTTCATGAAACACTTGGACTGAAAAAAGGAAAAGTTGAATCAACTTTAATCATTTTATTCAATAGGTCACACATAAAAATAGTTGAATGAAGAGCATTCTGTAAATTAACTCTAACCCTCAGTCATTTCATTTGGTTCACTTCAATATTTTTTGTGTGAATCAGATGAAGTTTTTTTCACCCGGATGTACGACTGTGACTCCACCCCCACCAGGTGTCATTGTCTCAGGTGTTTAGATGCACCTCCCTACTCCGACACTTGACACCATACAGACATCCTCACTATGTTCTCTTACAGTAGTTTGTTAGTGTGAGGTTCATGAAGGAATATTTCCAAAGTGGATAAGGTTGTAGAGCTGCTGGAATTGACTGTGTACGAAGGAAAACCCACGACTCACATATGAAGTCGTGAACAGTTTGAAACTGAAGAAAAGAAACAAAGTTCTGATTTAATGAAGATTCAGAGCAAAACTCCAGGAAAATCAGAATGACATCGTTGTAACCTGTTGGAAGTGGAGACAGTGAAGGTAAGTTTACAACAACATGATTGAAAATAAAAGGGAACTTCAGTGACAAGAGCAGAGGAAGAACTGCAGTTTGTTTAGACAAGTTTATCCATGGAGGGTTATTGGTAAAGATGGTTTGTCTGTGTGACGTCCTTAGACATGTCTTCAAATACACTGGTGGAAAAAATGGACACACCATGTATTTGTGATAAATATATAACATTAAAGTTATATTTAAGTGTCTGAAATCTACCTTATAGAGTAGAAACTTTGTCATTGAGACACATGAAGCTACATTTTAGTGGAGTTTGTTAACTACACTAAACTAAAAAGTGCAACTTTTAACGTAATAAAGACTAAAAATGTTTTTGTTTGGTTCTGGGTGCCAACAATATACAGTATGTGTGACACAAATGTAATTTATGAGCTTGAGGTGCATGTGTGACAAATATTTCAGTTCATTAGTAGAACACTGAGCATTAGATACAAAGGTTTGTCCTACAGTCACTAGATTAAGAAAACTGTAGAGACAGTCAAAGGACTGGTCCTACAAGTTTCATTTAACTCTTTGTGTTCTGGTGTCTCCTGTAAAAAAATACCAGAGGAGTTTCCTTTACCACTGACAAACATGTTCCACATATGAAGTGAACAAGACAAGTTTATTTGTATAGTACATTTCAACAGCCACGTAATTCAAAGTTCTTTACACAAAACATTAAAAGCACCAATATACAATTTAAAAACAGTCAATTGAAAAAAATGCTAATAAAATAATTTAAAAATTTTAAATTTAAATATGAAAATTAAAACAAAAAACAATCAGTTACAGTGCAGTGTAGAATAATTAATACATTATATTATTAGTATTCCAAATATTTTTACACAGAATGTAATTATTTGTTTATCTTTTGGACTGGAACAGATTATGAGAGAGAGAGAGAGAGAGAGCGAGGAAGAGAGAGAGAGAGAGGGAAAGAGAGAGAGAGAGAGAGAGAGAGAGAGAGAGAGAGAGAGAGAGAGAGAGAGAGAGATTGGGGCGGGTAGGTGCACTCTCCTCATCCGGCGAAGAAAGTGCGTGCGCTGCTGGGCCTTTTTTACGAGACTGCCAGTGTGTTTGGACCAGGTTAGAGAGTCTGTTATCTGGTGCTGCTGACCACCTCCACTGCTGCGTTGTTGATGGTGAGAGGGGTGTGGCTGGGCCGATTCTTCCTGAAGTCCACGATGATCTCTTTTGTTTTGGAGACGTTCAGGATGAGGTTGTTGGTGTTGCACCAGGCTGCCAGGTGTTTCACCTCCTCTCTATAGGCCCGCTCATCATTGTTTGTGATGAGGCCCACTACTGTTGTGTCGTCTGCATACTTCACAATGTGGTTTGTAGTGGACCTGGCGTGGCAGTCATGTGTCATCAAAGTGAACAGCAGCGGACTCAGGACACAGCCCTGAGGGGAGCCGGTGCTCAGGGAGATGACACCGGAGACGTTGTTTCCCACCCGTACATACTGAGGCCTGTTGGTGAGAAAGTCAAGCAGCCAGTTGCAGAGGTGGGTGTTATATCCAAGGGGGGACAGTTTGCTTATCATGTGCTGTGGAATGATGGTATTGAATGCGGAGCTAAAGTCCAGGTGCTGTTAATGCTAATGACAATAATAACAATCATTAGTTAATGAATAATTGGTAGAATTATGTTTTCACTGGTGTTTATGTGTTTGTTATTTATCCAGATAATTCAAAAAGTTGGATTTGACTGAAATTTTTCAGGAAATGTTGATACTGGAACAAGTGAAGAAATGATAAAGGCCTTTCATGTTTACATTAGATATAATCAAAACAAAAATAGAACAAAAACACATATTTAAATATTCTAATGAACACCTAAATGTACAAATGAAAATCATTTCTCAATAATTTAATGGAATGACTTTATATAAACATATTAATATGAGATGAATTCATTTTCCTGATTAATTAGAAGAAAATTATATGGAAGCATTGGACAGATTTTAACTGAAATTGTACCAAAACAAAAACAATACATGATGATATAATGAAAAGTAAAGACTTAGTGACTATATAAACACTGAATCTGTCAAAAGAAAATGGAAATGATTTTCTTTTATCGGGAAAAAAAAGTTTGTTTCTCGGCCTTTTTGGTTCTTTAGTAATCATCAGTAGAAGATGGTTTCATCACAAACACTTGTTGTTGTTTTGTATAAAAGCTGTTTGTGCACAGACACATGTCCAGTAGAACAGTGACACCAATATTTGTAGCTTTACCTCTAACATCTGAAGACTTATTTACTTCTATAAAGCAACAAAAACAGTGGAAAATTAAACATAGAAGATAGAATAATATATGTATAAAAAGAGCTAAGTGTATGTGTCATATTTATTGTATATTTACCTTGTATTTTAATAACGTGGGTGAGGGAGGGTCCTGCATAATGACTTTGTAATATATGTAATGACAATAAAGGATCTTTGATTCTATTAAAAAAAAACACTATGGTTGTGATCAAACTAAACTCTTTCCAAAGCTGAATATTTTACAGTTCTCTTGAACATTTTATGTGTTTTGTTGATTTCAGTTATTGCACAGTTTTATCTTGAACATTGAACAGTCCTGTTATTACTGCTACTATCACTAGTTCATATACTGAACCAGTGGTGGTGATGGGGGGGGGGGGTCTTTCTAACGGTGATGGTCACACACATGCACTACATAGTATAGTATATGTCTGCAAGACTGGAATATGCATTGATCTCAAGCAATGTTGACTCCCCCTCTGTGGGGTTAAGAGATAAATAAAATAAATAAATAAATAAAATAAGTGAATGAATAGAAAAATAAAATAAAAACAATAAGAACAAAATGCAGACAAATTGGAAAAAGGAAAAAAAGGAAGAAAAAAGAAAACAAACAAAAAACCTCTATTACCTACTTTCCTATCTGCTCATTTGTTTTGTGTTTCATATATATGTATATGTTTAGTACTTCAGTTATTTATTATTGGTATTATTATTTTTGTACTATGCACTATATTGCTATAAGATAAATTCAGGTTATTGGGGAAGTGAAGAAGGGGTAGAATTAAATAAGCTTATGCTTCATCCTACTCCTTTTCGGACATGTCATTGTTATTATTATTATTGTATTGATTATTGTTGCACTTTGCACATGTTCGAAATAAATCATTAAAATCAAATCAAAGCTCCAGCAGTGAGTGTCATAGCTGTGGTTTCAACACTATGATCCAGTTCATCTGACAAACATGACCTGAAAGAACTGGGGCTGTGGCAGTGAAACCACGCTCTGTGACCTAATAATAATAATAATAATAATAATAATAATAATAATAATAATAATAATAATAATAATAATAATAATAATAATAATAATAGGCAACAGGGCAACTGTGGCTACATACATAGTTTATCACCACTAGAGTGAGCATGTGAGAGTGAATGAATAATGGATCACTAATGTAAAGCACTTTGGGTGCCTTGAAAAGTGATATAGAACTCTAATCTATTATTATTATTATTATTATAATACACCAAATTTTCACCGTATTTAGCACAGAGTCAGTGGATGATCTCAGTAACATTTGTACCATATTTGATGTAGATAACATTTACTTTGACAAAGATATGTAACAGTATGTGTACTTTAACTAAAAAATGTGACTGCTCTGAACTAGTGCATGAAGATTACACTGGTCTACAATTTCTTGGAAAGTATCTCCTTCACACATTAAATGTGTTAAATCTATTATACTTTAATGAGATGAATCAGATAAATGACTTTAGTGTTGGTTAGTTCATGTTTTTAATATATATGATGGTGTGTTATTCCACATATATGATGGTTTATATACATGTATACAATGGATTAGTAAATATTCCACTAGAAAGAAGCTGTAAAGTGAATGGATCATAATGTGCAGACAGTGTTTGAAGTAGATCTGGTAGATCTGACACCAATATTCCTTTGGATTAAAACCTATTCTATTGTTCTCCATCACATTTTACTTTCAGTTCCACATAAACCTGTAACTGGTCCTTTAACGTCTTCACAGTTTCATCGATGGGTCTGAACCTGTGGTCTGTGTTTCTGAGAGTCTCTGCAGATCAGACAAACCCACTCCTGATGGTCCAGACAGAAGAGCTTCAAGTTTCTCTGAGTGCTGTAGGAAATCTTACGTTTTTAGTTTCCTCTTACTCGTGTTCGTTTTTGTCGGGAAGAAACCACCAGGATCCAAAAATAAAGTTTCAGAAGTTTTATTACCATTAACCCTAACAAAGAAATCTAGAAAAATTGTGCGACAGATATCTGGGTTTTTTCTCTGTTCTGGTCCAGACGAAACCGGGGAGCTACAGAGAGAAAAAGAACACAGAAGAAACACAGACATGATACTTTATAGTTGTCTTGATGACATCATCTTCTTCACGCTGGAGTTGAAGATATATGACCTCGTTGCCATAGGATCACAGCTGCACCCAGGATGAGAGAGATGTCCTTCAAAGCCTGTATACTGGGTACTTTGATCAAAACCAGACAAGAATTTCACCCCCAGTTTAGACCGGTGATGGGTTAGATAAGAAAGGTAATTTAGGGAATAAACCCTTGGCGTGTTTAGATAAACAAGCTGATTTAGGGGTGTAAAGGAATGCCAGGTTGGTCATATAAGCACATTGTTAATTTTGCATGTGTGAGCACTTTGTACTTCATTTAATAGTTATACAAAGCAAACAATAAAACTTGATTGTGAGTAGAATTAGAAAGTGATTAATTAAGTAATACAAGCATATTTATATATCTTCATTCTAATTAAGTGATACAAACATATTTATATATCTTCAGTGCAGAACCCACATGGACTCTGAAAAATCAAGTGGCAGGTCCATTGAATTCCTTCTCTTACAGAGTGGACACTCCTTTTTTGGTTTTTCTTTCCACCAGTCCTGCAGACAGACTTTACAGAAGCTGTGGCTGCAGGACAGAACAACTGGATCTCTGCAGACGTCCTTACAGACTGGACAGCACAGATCCTCCTCTGATATGGACGCCATTTAGTCTGAGAGAAACTGAAAACACAAAGTCTAGTCAGTCTGGGAAACTTCTCAGTTTAAGTTCATGGTTAAATGACATTATAACTGTGGCACCCTGGAAAATAGTTCATTTGTTCATAAAAGGGACACCCCCAACATTTTTATTTTTAATACTTTTCTGTCCATATTTTGTTTATTACTTCATCTGTGAAACTGTTTGGTTCCAGTTGCAATATCGCATCACGCCAGTAGGTGTCAGTAATGGCACAGTGATCAGAGACTTGACTTATTGACATGCGCAGAAGCAGCTCAAGCTCCGTTGTAGGCTGCGAGTTGTCAAGCAGAGCCATTACTGAACGAGGTCCTGTTTGTATCTGTTTTCACAGAGAAATAAAAAGTCTCCTGTTGCACACGAGTGTGTTGTCTTGACGTGTGTTACATGACAAAGTACTGAAGGAACTCAAACACATCCATCCATCTGCACATACTTATATACACATACATACACACCTTAAAGACATGTTCAAGTGTCATGTTCATTTAATATCACCAGAGGGCACAAGAGCACATAAAACAGCAGATGAGTATTTGTCTGATAGATACCCATACATTCATAAAACCTACCATCTAGCACAACAATAACACCATCTCATTTTACTTTTTACATTATTACAGTTGACATGTTGTACTTTTTTATTTTTTTACTCTTACTTCAGTAAAGGAGTTGAATCAGTACTTGTACTTTTACCAGAGTATTATTTCACACAAGTAGCTGTACTTCTACTTACGTACAGAATGAAAGTACTTTGAGCACCTCTGTGTTAACGTCCCTTTAACAATGACTGATGATCCTCTGGTATTTTCTGCAGGAGACACCAGAACACAAAGGGTTAAATGACTCCTTAAACCTCTGAAATCACATCACAAGTTAATATTCCTACAACCATTGGTTACTGGGGTTCCACTTTAAGACCAGTAGGACCTCAGCTGGACGGATTTTCTGGACACACCGTCCAGAGTCACGTGTAAACACCCTGTCTTCACCAGAGACTGTGGGACATTTAACTGTCCCCTTCTGTCTAATGTTCAGTGCTCTACTTATTATAGGCTGTACAAGCTGCTTTGTTATTTGCTCACACATGCACCTCAACTCATTAAATACATTTGGGTCACACATACTGTATATTGTTGGAAATTGGAGACAAAAAAAATCGTTATTACGTTAAAAGTTGTATTTTTTATTAGTTTTGTGTAATTAACAAACCAGTATTAAGTTACTTTAATAGACATTAACGTTTGATATTCAAAATAAATGTATTATTCTCCCTGACCATGTGACTTATGTCAAACCAACTATGTAAAATAAAGACTGGTATTCCTCACATGGCACAAGACTTATTTTTTAAATATATACTGGTATCGTGAACCAAATAGCAGTTTGGAGTTTTGAACGAGCTCGTGACACCCTTTCACTTCAAAGCTGTGCTTCCTAACACTGCAGTGACGTCAGCCCTCTCTCCTTTTCACATGGTCATATCAGCCGCTCCAACATTTAATATGCGCTTCTATTACATACTTTATGGCAAAGGCACCTCTCCACTGACTCTACGATCTAGACCAGGGGTACTCAACCCTGGTCCTCGAGAGCTACTGTCCTGCATGTTTTACATGTATCCTTCTTCCAACACACGTGACCTGATGGTCATTATCAGTCTAATGCAGAGCTGGATGAGAGGCTGATCATATGAATCAGAGCCCCCCCCCCCAACATTCAGGCGTGTCTCTCTGTGTGAAGCACAGGTAAAACTGATCTGGAGTCACATTAGACCTTTTCCAACTGCTTGGTTTTCTCACTTGCTTTTCACGCTCATACAATATATTTCGTTATATTGTACATATTTTAGTCTTTATTATTTTACATCTTGTACTTTTCTGTAGTTTTATGTAGTTAACAAACTCTACTAAAATGTATCTTCATGTGTCTCCATGTCACAGTTCATTTTCTATAAGGTATATTTCAGTGACTTAATGACTTTAATGCTATATATTTATCACAAATACATGGTGTGTCCATTTTTCCACCAGTGTATTTGAAGACATGTCTAAGGACGTCACACAGACAAACCATCTTTACCAATAACCCTCCATGGATAAACTTGTCTAAACAAACTGCAGTTCTTCCTCTGCTCTTGTCACTGAAGTTTCCTTTTATTTTCAATCATGTTGTTGTAAACTTACCTTCACTGTCTCCACTTCCAACAGGTTACAACGATGTCATTCTGATTTTCCTGGAGTTTTGCTCTGAATCTTCATTAAATCAGAATTTTGTTTCTTTTCTTCAGTTTCAAACTGTTCACGACTTCATATGTGAGTCGTGGGTTTTCCTTCGTACACAGTTAATTCCAGCAGCTCTACAACCTTATCCACTTTGGAAATATTCCTGCAGTGAACCTCACACTAACAAAGTCCCACAGTGAACTACTGCTGTATGTTGGTTTCCTCAGATGCATTTAAACTCCTCCTTCATCCGGGCTTTGAGCCAAGAGCGGAGAGTGAAAAGAACCCAGTCACAGCCAGCAAAAAACACCAGGGGTTGAACCTGTTATGTTTGATGTGCGGTGCATGATGGGTAATCAGGAAGTTGTTTTGTATTTTTTTCCTCCATTCTTTATATCAAGAATACCACAAAAATTACAACGAACATAGAACATAATGACTGAACACAGTATACATATTCCATATTTTCAATGTACCGATTTAAAGAAAAGTATATATTTTAATATCAATTTACCATTTTAAATAATACATATTTACGCCTATAATTTCAATATATAACTGCTGATTATTATTTTAATAATAATAGAAGTATATCAAATTCTCAAAAAGAAGAAAGCAAAAACATAAAAATAAGGGAGAAATAATAAATAAAATAAATAAATACAAGGGGCTATATGAAGTTGTAATCACACATAATATTATATAGTTTTTGCAGGGGCTGTATTGACTCTTTTAATACTTTTGCAAAGGAGGAGGATTTCATTTTTTAGAGCCTTCCATGATGGGGAGGGGGGGTTATTGACACAACGACATTTGTGAATGTAAAATTTAGTCATGAGAATAAAGTTATTGATAAGAAATTCATATTGTTTGTTTTCCAATAATATTCCCAATAGGATATTTTGAGAAGAGAATAATTCTGTATTTATAAAGCTTGATTTTAACCAGTCATGTAAAGATCGCCATCATTTTGGATTTTATCACATTCATAAAACAAGTGTTTTGTTAGTGTTAGTGATACATAGATGACACTTATCTACATCTATTTTGAATCTTTTTTGGATAAATTCCTTAAAGGGATATATTCTGTTTATTGTTTTGAAATGTATTTCTTTGTGTTTAGGCAGAACTGGAAACTTTAAGAATGTTGTTCTAATATTCAGTAAATCAGATTTCCCATAATCTATAAGGTTCAATGGTTTTTTTCTTCAAGCCAGGACATATTGTGTTCACTAAATATTGCCTCAAGAAATTATTATTAAATTTTTGGTCCAAAATGTTCACATAATCAACTTTTAGATTTTGTAATTTCAGCTTTGACATATTTTCAATATTGTTTTTAATTGAATTGATAAGTGCTATTGGAATGTTATGTGTCACCATCATATAGGTTTAAGCTGAAGAATTTAAATTATATTTATCATTGAATTCCTTGACATTAAAAATGTTACCATTATCATCCATTAAATGGATAATCGATCAAATGTGTCTATCCAACCAATCCTTTATTAATACAGATTTTTTTTGTATAATATAGTTCTGTTATTCCATATTGATAGATAGATAGATAGATAGATAGATAGATAGATAGATAGATCTCTTCAATGCAGTACGTAAAAAAATAAAATGAAATTGAGAAATAAATAAAAATAATATATATGTATATATATATATATATATATATATATATATATATATATATATATATATATATATGTACAGAGCTAATAAAATTATATAACAATAAAAAATGTATCTGTATATATATATATATATACACACATATATATATTATTTTTATTTATTTCTCAATTTCATTTTATTTTTTTACGTACTGCATTGAAGAGATCTATCTATCTATCTATCTATCTATCTATCTATCTATCTATCTATCTATCTATCTATCTATCTATCTATCTATCTATCTATCTATCTATCTATCTATCTATCTATCTATCTATCTATCTATCTATCTATCTATCTATCTATCTATCTATCTATTGGGATATTATGAGGACTGAAGTTGTGTTTGTAAATCATTTTCCAATATAATAAGACTTGACAGTAGAAGGCAGAAAGTTTCACAGGTATTTTCAACAGTTCAAAAATCACATTTCAGCAACATTTCAATACCACCCAAGCCATCAAAGATAAGAGATGGAAACAAACACCACATCTGTTTTCCATTTCTTAAAAAAGATTGCAATCATTTTATTTTTAGAATTCCATCCATAATTTTAAAATCTATAGCTTTTATTCCTCCTCCATCATCATTTTTAAGCAGATCTCCTTTTGTGATGTAATGATATTTGTTTCTCCATATAAAGTTAAAATTCAATTTATTAATATCTTTGATAATCTTGGGAGATATTGTTATTGAATATGCAGGGTAAATTAATCTAGAGATCGTTTCCATTTTCGTTAGTAGTGTTCTTCCAAACAAAGTAATGTCTCTTTGCAACCAATTATTTAGTGTATTTTTGCACTTCTCTAAATTATTATGAATATTCTTTTTCTCACTGGAATCTGAACTTTTGGTGATCCATATTCCCAAGTAAGGAGTTTCTTTTTTAACAGGTATATTAAATAAAGAGGTACAAGAGATATTATGTATACTCATAAGTTCACATTTGTCCAGATTTAAAGATAACCCAGAAGCTTTAGAAAATAATTAGACTGTTTGTAAGGCAACAGGAATTTGTTCTCTTTCTTTTTTTTAAATAATGTTGTATCATCGGCTAATTGGCTTATAATTAATTGTTATCCATATACATTCATACCTTTAACATCAGAGTCTTTCATGAATATTGCTAGTAATTCTGTAACTGTAATAAATAACAGAGCAGAGATACTACAACCTTGTCTTATTCCTCTTCCTACATTGAACCTTGGACATGTACCTTCTGGAAGGGAAACACAACTGTTAATGTCTTTATATAACATAGTGATCATATTTAAAAACTTTTCCCCAAAACCAAAGTGTCTAAGAGTGTCAAATATAAATGCATGTTCAACTGAATCAAATGTTTTGCAGAAGTCAAGAAATAAAATAAAGCTATCACCGTTAATTAAATGACCATAATTAATAAGATCCAGGACCAGTCTGATATTATTATGTATAGATCTGCCTTTAATGAATCCTGATTGTGTTATACTAATTATTTTTGATATCCATACTTTAAGTCTCGCAGCTAAGACTGTTTTTAAAATGTTATAATCTGTGTTGAATGGTGTAATTGGTCTTAGATTGTTTGGTCTTAATTAATTGGTCTTAGATTATTCATTATTCTTTCCCTGGTTTAGGTATTCATTTGATTATACCTTGTTTCATCGTTGTCATGAGCTTCTTTTTTAATGTATTCTTTGATTACTTCCAATAGTAATGTTTTAATTTCTTCCCTGTAGTATGATCAGACACCTGTTCACATTGGTGCATCTAAACTCCTCCATCGATGAGGGGGGAGGACACAGTCTTAAATCCGCTTGAAGACAGTGACTACTGTGGTATGATCAGCAGGGTTGTACCTGAACGCGTTCAATGAACGAAAGTTCATGAACTCGTTCATATTTTGGGCGAACGTGAACTGAACGTTCAGTATTTCTGCCCGATGAACGTTACTGTGAACGCGTTCATTCTGATGTCTGTGAATGGCACGCTCTCAACTTCACACTAGTTCAATAGGGTGACAGATTTCCATAGAGCCTCCCAGGTGAAAACCCGGCTAAAACACACCGTAAACAGGCCTTAATATGTAACGGAAAACACCCAATCTGGCAAACCGGTATTAAGTTAGTTTTATATTGGACATTCACGTTTGATATTCGAAATAAAGCTATTATTCTCTTCGATCATGTGACTTACTGATGTCAAATCTTCTTTATAAAGTAAAGACTGGTATTCCTCACATGCCACAAGACTTCTTTTTGAAATATATACTTTGTACATTTTTTATTAATTTTTAATTGGTAAAAAACGCATATAAAGCTATTATATATACTGTATATATATATATATATATATATATATATATATATATATATATATATATATATATATATATATATATATATATATCATAGTGAATCTGGGTTTGGCGTAGGATGTTTTACATAGAGCCCACATTTTTAACTGTTCACTGAAGTATTCAAGAGTAGCAGCCTTTTTATTCAAGTGTGTCCAAAAGTCTTCCATGCCTGTTCCAAGTGTGACATTTTTGGACAACACTTAGACATATCCTCTCATAAACATGTGCCAAATACTCATTTGTTGTAGTATTGCTGTTGTGTTCCAACCTAAAATACTCAGTGCCAGTAACAGTGAGAGTGATTCTGACTGTACTGGAGAAACAAAACTTTAAAAAAAAGACCAGCCCCATGGATGTACTCTAAATGGTTCAAGAACAGCATTCAATTAACTTTTATTAAGACATATTTTGAGTTGTGTTCATGATGTATTTGTTGTATTAATTGCTCGGTGTTGATCTTCAGGCTTGATGTTAGTGATATTAGTTCATGATCTAATATATTTGTGTGTTTGGCAGTAGAAGAAATGCCGAAAGTACGAAGAGGAAAAGGTTCATTCAGAAGAAATCTATGGGAACTAGTTGAAGGAGACCAATTAGTTCAAAATTTTGTGTCAGTGGATATTTTCCATCAAGACACTTCATTTAAATCAGATATGTGGACAAAACTGTCAGTCAAAACTTTTGGAAACAAAAGTGAAAAAAACAAGAAATGGTTACATTGTCTATGGACATACTGTACAACAATACAGTAAGGAAGAGCCAAGAGAAAATGAAAAGGAACGTGAACAGGAGAGTGAACAGGACAGTGATGGTCAAGGAGAATAATAGCTTTATATGCGTTTTTTACCAATTAAAAATTAATTAAAAATTGTCCAAAGTATATATTTCAAAAAGAAGTCTTGTGGCATGTGAGGAATACCAGTCTTTATTTTACACAGTAGGTTTGACAAGATTAAGTCACATGGTCAAGGAGAATAATAGCTTTATATGCGTTTTTTACCAATTAAAAATTAATTAAAAATTGTACAAAATATATATTTCAAAAAGAGGTCTTGTGGCATGTGAGGAATACCTGTCTTTATTTTATAAAGAAGATTTGACAACATTAAGTCACATGATCGAAGAGAATAATAGCTTTATTTCGAATATCAAA
Organism: Siphamia tubifer; assembly: GCA_020466265.1. Lineage (NCBI taxonomy): Eukaryota > Metazoa > Chordata > Actinopteri > Kurtiformes > Apogonidae > Siphamia > Siphamia tubifer. The sequence continues at coordinate 49,913,398 of CM035787.1, forward strand.
CGTGAATGTCCAATATAAAACTAACTTAATACCGGTATCTGGCAACACCCGTGTCACCACCAGCAGTGTCGCACTGCTGCATGAGTCATCAAAACACAAAGCAGCATGGAGGCGACAGCAACAGTGACATATAGCAGCAGCACTACCTCAGACTCTTCTTACAATCACTTAAAACAATTTTATGAGAGGGTTGGTGAGGATTCCAGTGGGAAAAACCTTTTTTTTTTTTTTTTTACGTATTCATTTGGCAAACAAGCCAAAAAATTTAAAAGTGACTTAATAATGTCAAAATGTTTTGCACTTTGACAATTGCAATTTCGAGTTCAACCATAATTTCCTACCTCAGCCTGGTTTCTACCTCAGTTTGTGTTAGTAGAATGGCTTTACTATTCATGTAACTTGTTGTTGAATCTGCCTGGTATATTTTTCCAGGATTCCAGTATTCCTTTTTAGTACACTATGTATTGAAATGGAAAATTATTAAAATTGAAAAACATTTGACTATTTTCCTGTTTTTGTTTTAGTAATTTCTCATTAAGAAAGAGCATTCAAACTGCAAGTTTTTCCTCATGTTTTTGAGAATATACTGTAGGAGTGAAAGCTTCAGCTGCGACTAGTATGGAATGAATGGACAGCAACAATGGGGAAATGCTGTCCCCTCAATGCTAATGTAAACCCTGGTTGAATAAGGATTCAAAATTGGATACGAAGATGACATCTGACGCAATGCTGTCTGTGGTTCTATATGGGCTGTGGCAATAATTATGAAAAATAATAGCTCGCAGCAACATATTGGAAAAAAAGAACTATGAACTAGTTCATTTTTGAAACTGTGAACTTAGTTCAAAATTTTGAATTATGAACTATGAACTGAACTAGTTCATTTTAAAATTTGTGAACTGAACTTTGAACTAGTTCATGTAGAAAGTGAACTTTCCCAACACAGTGAAGCTTTAAATATCCATGTTCTTCGAATATCCAAAGTAGGCGGAGCTTAGTGTGTTGTTTATGTTCTCAATGACGAGACCTTGCTTTCATGAACAATGAGCTTGCACTCGTCTTTATTTTTTTAACATAACTTGTTACATGTTAATCTGTATAAACCATCTCTTGTTCCTCTCTCTTTTTTACTTCCTTGAACTTATACCCTTAACCAGGTAGGTCCCCCTGCTGGTCATACTTGGAATTACAGTTGACACACTGCATATCAACACACTTAGGTTCATCTAAACTCCTCCCTGCGTTCATTAGATGGATGGAACTCAATGACTCAGTAGATCTACTTTAACCTGATGACAGTGGGGGATGGACACAGTTCTACATCCGCGGAGAAAATCACTGGTCACAAGAACCAGACTGAAAAAAGTCACAAAAAATATTGAAGTGAACCAAATGAAATGACTGAGGGTTAGAGTTAATTTACAGAATGCTCTTCATTCAACTATTTTTATGTGTGACCTATTGAATAAAATGATTAAAGTTGATTCAACTTTTCCTTTTTTCAGTCCAAGTGTTTCATGAAGCACCCACACAGTGATACATCCAATACTCACTGTGCTTCCGTTCTCCACAAACTTTAACACATACTGTTTACCCTTGTAGGTTTGTGAGAGGTGACACACACAGGTTTGGTGGGTTTTAAAGGGGAGATATCATGCCAAGTTAACACAGGTGTATCAGTGACTTTTCTGTCTCATATTTTTGTCCCCTAGTGGCTGGTTGTTGTGGCCATAGCGGAATTAGCATATTAGTTAAATATTTAGTTTCACCCGAAACATTTATATTTATATTTAACATTTAGATTTATATTTAACATTTAGATTTAGATTTAACATTTATATTTATATTTAACATTTATATTTATATTTAACATTTATATTTATATTTAACATTTATATTTATATTTAACATTTATATTTAGATTTAACATTTAGTTTTAGATTTAACATTTAGATTTAGCATTTAGGCTTAATATTTATTACATTTAGGTGTAACATTTAATATTTTGATTGAACTATTTAAAATATCTCTAAGACGACAAATATTGTTATAAATGTGCAAAAAAGTGAGCCCCAAAAATTCACACCCGTTTCTTAAACACTGTTTACAGCTAAATATGACAAAATGTTGCTGAAATTTTCAGCATGAGCTGCTTTACAAACGGGCCTCATATCAAGCTACTGTCCAGTTCAGAGCAGTTGTCTTCAGGTGCGGTTGTAATTGTTTCCAGTGTAATAAAAGAAGAAGAAATATAAAACTCCACTCCGCGTATTATTCATCACGCAGTTGAAGTTGCCTTAACAGTGAACATTTTAAAATTGAAGGAAATAAATAAAAAAAGTTGTGATTTGATGAAGATTCAGAGCAAAACTCCAGGAAAATCAGAATGACATCGTTGTAACCTGTTGGAAGTGGAGACAGTGAAGGTAAGTTTACAACAACATGATTGAAAATAAAAGGAAACTTCAGTGACAAGAGCAGAGGAAGAACTGCAGTTTGTTTAGACAAGTTTATCCATGGAGGGTTATTGGTAAAGATGGTTTGTCTGTGTGACGTCCTTAGACATGTCTTCAAATACACTGGTGGAAAAATGGACACACCATGTATTTGTGATAAATATATAACATTAAAGTCATTAAGTCACTGAAATCTACGTTTTATAGAATATAAATGTTGACATTGAGACACATGAAGATACATTTTAGTAGAGTTTGTTAACTACATAAAACTAATAAAAAGTGCAACTTTTAACGTAATAATGACTAAAAATTTGTTTGTGTGGTTCGTGTTTACAACAATATACCGATATGTATTGTATGAGCGTGAAAAGTAAGTGTGAGACACAAAAAACTGAGCAAGTCACAAAATCAAGCCGGCGGGTAAGTTGCGGAGGGAAAGGGGACACTTGAGACCTACCGAAGAGAGAGAGAGAGAGAGATCCATTCATTCATCCAGATGACTCTAACATTTTATTACCTCCGCAAAGGAGGTCATGTTTTTGCCAGAGTTTGTTCTTCTGTCTGTTAATAAGATAACTCCAAAAGTTATGGATGGATGTTGATAGATGTTTCAGGGTAGTTTGGTAAACGGCAGGTGGGTGTGTGTACCTTCTATTTTCATTATGCCTTTGGCAGATTTTTTTTTACAGTGACTTAGGAGGTAAAGTGAACAATCAAGCTCTCAGAAGAATAAAATACAAGAATCTGTTAAAAACAGAAAAAACTACAGTGCAATTAAAAGCATGAAATAAAGCACAGCACTTGAATAAAACACAAAAAAGATTAAAAAAAAACATCTCTTCAAGTCAAACATAAGAATAAAATGATTAAATTAGAATACAAATAAATAAAGTGACAGTGTTTGGATTTTTTTACAAGTTTTTTTTTTCTTACCATATTTTTCTACTTTTCATGTCTTCAGGGGGTGGAGCAGTGGGCGTGGCTTATTACACGAGAACGCGCTTCTACATTCTGAGGAGAGGAGACATAATATAAAACAAATGCACAAATACTCATCTGCTGTTTTATGTGATCCTGCGCCCTCTTGTGATTTTAAATGAACATGACACTTGAACATGTGTTTAAGGTGTGTATGTATGTGTATATAAGTATGTCCTCACTGAGGACACATACTTGTCTTCTCTTCCCCTTTTCATTTTGTTTTAGAAATCTTAACAGTCTGTCTAATGTAATAATTGCTTCAAATACAGTAGTGGAAAAACTTTTGGACACCCCATGCATTTGATATATTACATTAAAAATCATTAAGTCGCTGAAATTAAAGCAATATAGAATATAAACTTTATCATTGTTAGATGCAATGAAGCTACATTTTAGCAGCACCTGTTAACACCACAAATATAATAACTTAAAAACTGAATACATATGGACAACATTTATGTTTAATTATTTATACAAGTGGAGGAAAAAAAGAATTATATTTGTAGAAAGTTATTACATTTGTCTGATTATTTACATTAAAAGCAGCATTTTTTAAAATTACATTTTCATGGTCTTACATTTGTGAGGTTAACAAGTGTGTCTTCAGCACCAGAACAGACACCAGTCACATGTTCCTTCTGCACATGCTCAGTTCTGTCCAGGTCAAAACTGAAGGTTTCAGCAGAAAAACATCCAGGAAATAATGTGTTGAAACTGACAGTCATTTAGTTTTTCTTTTATAAGTAATAAATTAAAAACATAATTTGCATCTATTTATCTGATTCAAACATATCAAATATTAATTTAAAACACAAAAATTCTACATTTTTAAAAGTATTTCATGATAACAGAGGGAACTGTATTGGATTATGTCTACGACGTTTTGAGAAATAATGACTGTTAAAATTTCTGATAAAAACACATTTAAAAATGTACCTTTATAATAGATTAAATAATGTCAAAGGTTACAGATGTCATTAGCAGGAGATAATGTATTGACCACACATGCCCATACTCCGAAGGGAAGGATTTTTTGACAGTAACCCATGGGCAATACATTATCCTTCTTATTCTACAGTTATTACTGCTACTACTCTAACAGATTGGATAAAATAATCGTTACAACATAGTGAATATTTACTTTCAAAATGGCTGAACTACCTGCACAGTGATATGGTTCTGTTCTAGAGAGACATATAATATAAATAAATAAAGTGTCAGTGTTAGGACAGGAGGTGTTCTCTGTAGAGGTGGGTGTGGGTTTGGAAAAGTGCAGATGGATGGATGTGTTTGAGTTCCTTCAGTACTTTGTTATAATGTCATTTAACCATGAACTTAAACTGAGAAGTTTCCCAGACTGACTAGACTTTGTGTTTTCAGTTTCTCTCAGACTAAATGGCGTCCATATCAGAGGAGGATCTGTGCTGTCCAGTCTGTAAGGACGTCTGCAGAGATCCAGTTGTTCTGTCCTGCAGCCACAGCTTCTGTAAAGTCTGTCTGCAGGACTGGTGGAAAGAAAAACCAAAAAAGGAGTGTCCACTCTGTAAGAGAAGGGATTCAATGGAACTTCCACTTGATTTTTCAGAGTCCATGTGGGTTCTGCACTCAGAGAAACTTGAAGCTCTTCTGTCTGGACCATCAGGAGTGGGTTTGTCTGATCTGCAGAGACTCTCAGAAACACAGACCACAGGTTCAGACCCATCGATGAAACTGCGAAGACGTTAAAGGACCAGTTACAGGTTTATGTGGAACTGAAAGTAAAATGTGATGGAGAACAATAGAATAGGTTTTAATCCAAAGGAATATTGGTGTCAGATCTACTTCAAACACTGTCTGCACATTATGATCCATTCACTTTACAGGTTCTTTCTAGTGGAATATTTACTAATCCATTGTATACTTTCCAAAAACTTGTAGACCAGTGTAATCTTCATGCACTAGTTCAGAGCAGTCACATTTTTTAGTTAAAGTACACATACTGTTACATATCTTTGTCAAAGTAAATGTTATCTACATCAAATATGGTACAAATGTTACTGAGATCATCCACTGACTCTGTGCTAAATACGGTGAAAATTTGGTGTTTTATAATAATAATAATAATAATAATAATAATAATAATAATAATAATAATAATAATAATAATAATAATAATAATAATAATAATAATAATAATAATAATAATAATAATAATAATAATAATAATAATAATAATAATAATAGATTAGATTTCTATAATACTTTTCAAGGCACCCAAAGTGCTTTACATTAGTGATCCATTATTCATTCACTCTCACATGCTCACTCTGGTGGTAAATTACATATGTAGCCACAGTTGACCTGTTGCCTATTGTTGTTGTTGTTGTTGTTGTTGTTGTTGTTGTTATTATTATTATCTGTTAGTGTCACAGTGGGTCACAGAGCGTGGTTTCACTGCCACAGCCCCAGTTCTTTCAGGTCATGTTTGTCAGATGAACTGGATCATAGTGTTGAAACCACAGCTATGACACTCACTGCTGGAGTTAGAAATGGTTGTTATAGTCACTGTTCTACTGGACATGTGTCTGTGCACAAACAGCTTTTATACAAAAAAACAACAAGTGTTTATGATGAAACCATCTTTTTCTACTGATGATTATAAAAGAACCCAAAAGATCTAGAAACAAACATTTTTTCCCTGATGAAATTAAATCATTTCCATTTTCTTTTGACAGTTTCAGTGTTTATATAGTCACTAAGTCTTTACTTTTCATTATATCATCTTCTATTGTTTTTGTTTTGGTTCAATTTCAGTTAAAATCTGGCCAACGCTTCCAGATAATTTTCTTCTAATTAATCAGGAAAATGAATTCATCTCATATTTATATGTTTATATAAAGTCATTCCATTAAATTACTGAGAAATTATTTTATTTGTACATTTAGGTGTTCACCAGAATATTTAAATATGTGTTTTTGTTCTATTTTTGTTTTAATTGTATCTAATGTAAACATGAAAAACTTTTATCATTTCTTCACTTGTTCTAGTATCAACATTTCTAGAAATTTTCAGCCAAATCCATCCATAACTTTTTGAAATATCTGCTTAAATAACAAACAAACATAGATTTGTTGTCATCACAACAATGTACAATGATATTTGAACATTTCCTTTCAATCAGTACAACATAAAGACAATAACTAATAGAGGTTGTAGCCTAAGTAATGAATGAATAAAAAGTTTAAATGATGCATTTAAGTTTTGAAGCAAGTTAATATATATTAAACAAACTTACAGTGTCAAAAGTGTGAAATAAAACCCTATTTTAATGCTACTAATCTGACATTTTCTCACATTTTGACATATTCTTATACTAGTGTTATTTTATGAAGATAATATGCAGAGAAAAAAGTTATTTAAAGTAGTATTGAATATTACAGGCTTCAGGGCTGACTGTGATGATATTTTCTTTTGTTCTGTATTTACTAAATCTTATTTTCATTTACTTTATCATAATTATTATTAGTAGTAGTATTGTAATTATTGTTTAAATGTGATCTTTTTGTTTGTTTTCTGTCTTTTTGCTCAGTTTTTGTTGTTGTTGTTCTCACAATAATTGTCATTGATTTATAGAAACTGTTTTGTGAGGTTTTTTGGTTTTACCGTGTCAACTGTGTTCTCATTACTTGTGTATAAAACTAGTTTAATAATAAAATACAGTTAATGTTAATGTAAAATGATAAATGGACATAAAAAGTGTGTTAAATCATAGAATGCAGAATCTACTGGATTGTCTATTTTTATTGATCTTTTGATGATGTTGTGTGCTCCAAATAAAATTAAACTGAATATAGATCCATGCACTATTTCCTACCAAGGGACAATACAGTGTATTTTATTTTATATTCTCTTTATTATAAGTATTTTTCAATGATCATGTTTTCTTTTACTATATTTAATTAATCGATCTTAAGGGGGGGTCTCAGAAAATTAAAGAAAAAGCTACTTTTTCAGTCAAATTAATCATTTATTAAATATAATCCAAGTGTCCAAGTCCATCCACTGTCATTGATCTAAGTGATGAATAAATGTTGTAGAAGATGACAGTGTTTCCATGGTAACTACTGAACATCTAAATGTCTAAACAGGTCATATGTGATGACCATGAAAAGATAATAAATTGTATTTACATAGATTAATGGGATTAATGGATTAGAAAGTATTAAAACTGTTCATATCAGTAGATGGTTTAGATTACAGATGAATGTTTGGGTTTTTCTGGATTAATTTTAAATTTAACTTCAATTATTTTATTTAAAGGAGAAAAAGTTAATATTTACCTAATTATTTCTATTATTATTATTTTAAATAATAGTGATAATAATTTTAAAAAATGAATCAGATTTCACTTCAGTGTTTGTCGCTATGAAACTCTTATTCAAGCATAAATTTATCTGATGTGATAAAAAAAAAAAGATTTCATAGTTGTGTGTATTTATTATCTTCTTTGTATGACATGATTTTATTCATCCCTTGTGTTCACTGGACATAAATGTCCCTCTAAAAACACCTGTGTGAAGTTGTCCCCACCTATTGAAAACCCTTGAATAAATAGTCTCATTTGTTTGTTCCGTTAATATGATCGTTTGTGCTGTTATGGTTTTATATAATTTTTATTTTTGGCCGTTGACGTCAACCCGCGCGCGCGCACACACACGCGCGCACTTCCTCATATTTGAACATACATGTTCGTATTTGTTTGGTTCGATGGGTATAAGTGTCTCAAATCCCACTTTGTCAGTGTTTAAAACCCACCAAACCTGTGTGTGTCACCTCTCACAAACCTACAAGGGTAAACAGTATGTGTTAAAGTTTGTGGAGAACGGAAGCACAGTGAGTATTGGATGTATCACTGTGTGGGTGCTTCATGAAACACTTGGACTGAAAAAAGGAAAAGTTGAATCAACTTTAATCATTTTATTCAATAGGTCACACATAAAAATAGTTGAATGAAGAGCATTCTGTAAATTAACTCTAACCCTCAGTCATTTCATTTGGTTCACTTCACTATTTTTTGTGACTTTTTTCAGTCTGGATCTTGTGACCAGTGTTTTTCTCCACGAATGTAGAACTGTGCCCATCCCCCACTGCCATCAGGTTAAAGTAGATGTACTGAGTCACTACTGAGTTCCACCCATCTATATTCTTGATGATCACAGGGAGGAGTTTAGGTGAACCTAAGCTCCGCCTACTTTGGATAATCGAAGAACAGGGATATATAAAGCTTCACTGTGTCTGATCATACTACAGGGAAGAAATTAAAACATTACTATTGGAAGCATCAAAGAATGCATTAAAAAAATTAATACCTAAACCAGGGAAAGATAAAAGGTTGTTAAATAATCTAAGACCAATTACACCATTCAACACAGATTATAACATTTTAAAAACAGTCTTAGCTGCGAGACTTAAAGTATGGATATCAAAAATAATTAGTATAACACAATCAGGATTCATTAAAGGCAGATCTATACATAATAATATCAGACTGGTCCTGGATCTTATTAATTATGGTCATTTAATTAACGGTGATAGCTTTATTTTATTTCTTGACTTCTGCAAAACATTTGATTCAGTTGAACATGCATTTATATTTGACACTCTTAGACACTTTGGTTTTGGGGAAAAGTTTTTAAATATGATCACTATGTTATATAAAGACATTAACAGATGTGTTTCCCTTCCAGAAGGTACATGTCCAAGGTTCAATGTAGGAAGAGGAATAAGACAAGGTTGTAGTATCTCTGCTCTGTTATTTATTACAGTTACAGAATTACTAACAATATTCATGAAAGACTCTGATGTTAAAGGTATGAATGTATATGGACAACAATTAATTATAAGCCAATCATACACAAAAGTACAATGAGATTTCAAGCATCTCTTCAGTGCAGTACGTAAAAAATTCAAATGAAATTGAGAAATAAATCAAAATTATATATATATATAAGTTTGATTTATTTCTCAATTTCATTTGAATTTTTTATGTACTGCACTGAAGAGATGCTTGAAATCTCATTGTACTTTTGTGTATGATGATGATAAAGGCTATCTATCTATCTATCTATCTATCTATCTATCTATCTATCTATCTATCTATCTATCTATCTATCTATCTATCTATCTATCTATCTATCTATCTATCTATCTATCTATCTATCTATCTATCTATCTATCTATCTATCTATCTATCTATCTATCTATCTATCTATCTATCTATCTATCTATCTATCTATCTATCTATCTATCAATATGGAATAACAGAACTATATTATACAAAAGAAAATCTGTATTTATAAAGGATTGGTTGGATAGACACATTTCATCGATTATCCATTTAGTGGATGATAATGGTAACATTTTTAATGTCAAGGAATTCAATGATAAATATAATTTAAATTGTTCAGCTTAAACCTATATGATGGTGACACGTAACATTCCAATAGCACTTATCAATTCAATTAAAAACAATATTGAAAATATGTCAAAGCTGAAATTACAAAATCTAAAAGTTGATTATGTGAACATTTTGGACCAAAAATTTAATAATTTCTTGAGGCAATATTTAGTGAACACAATATATCCTGGCTTGAAGAAAAAACCATTGAACCTTATAGATTATGGGAAATCTGATTTACTGAATATTAGAACAAAATTCTTAAAGTTTCCAGTTCTGCCTAAACACAAAGAAATACATTTCAAAACAATAAACAGAATATATCCCTTTAAGGAATTTATCCAAAAAAGATTAAAAATAGATGTAGATAAGTGTCATCTATGTATCACTAACACTAACAAAACACTTGTTTTATGAATGTGATAAAATCCAAAATGATGGCGATCTTTACATGACTGGTTAAAATCAAGCTTTATAAATACAGAATTATTCTCTTCTCAAAATATCCTATTGGGAATATTATTGGAAAACAAACAATATGAATTTCTTATCAATAACTTTATTTTCATGACTAAATTTTACATTCACAAATGTCGTTGTGTCAATAACCCCCCCTCCCCATCATGGAAGGCTCTAAAAAATGAAATCCTCCTCCTTTGCAAAAGTATTAAAAGAGTCAATACAGCCCCTGCAAAAACTATATAATATTATGTGTGATTACAACTTCATATAGCCCCTTGTATTTATTTATTTTATTTATTATTTCCCCCTTGTTTTATGTTTTTGCTTTCTTCTTTTTGAGAATTTGATATACTTCTATTATTATTAAAATAATAATCAGCAGTTATATATTAAAATTATAGGCGTAAATATGTATTATTTAAAATGGTAAATTGATATTAAAATATATACTTTTCTTTAAATAGGTACATTGAAAATATGGAATATGTATACTGTGTTCAGTCATTATGTTCTATGTTCGTTGTCATTTTTGTGGTATTCTTGATATAAAGAATGGAGGAAAAAACTACAGAACAACTTCCTGATTACCCATCATGCACCGCACATTACCAAACATAACAGGTTCAACCACTGGTGTTTTTTGCTGGGTGTGTTCTTTTCACTCTCCGCTCTTGGCTCAAAGCCCGGATGAGGAGGAGTTTAAATGCATCCAGGATAGCAACATACACCCTCACTGTGTTCTCTTACAGTAGTTACTGTGGACGTTTGTTAGTGTGAGGTTCATGAAGGAATATTTCCAAAGTGGATAAGGTTGTAGAGCTGCTGGAATTAACTGTGTACGAAGGAAAACCCACGACTCACATATGAAGTCGTGAACAGTTTGAAACTGAAGAAAAGAAACAAAGTTGTGATTTGATGAAGATTCAGACCAAAACTCCAGGAAAATCAGAATGACATCGTTGTAACCTGTTGGAAGTGGAGACAGTGAAGGTAAGTTTACAACAACATGATTGAAAATAAAAGGAAACTTCAGTGACAAGAGCAGAGGAAGAACTGCAGTTTGTTTAGACAAGTTTATCCATGGAGGGTTATTGGTAAAGATGGTTTGTCTGTGTGACGTCCTTAGACATGTCTTCAAATACACTGGTGGAAAAATGTAAACCTCATGTATTTGTGATAAATATATAACATTAAAGTCATTAAGTCACTGAAATATACCTTATAGAAAATGAACTTTGACATTGAGACACATGAAGATACATTTTAGTAGAGTTTGTTAACTACATAAAACTACAGAAAAGTGCAAGATGTAAAATAATAAAGACTAAAATATGTATGTGTTGTTCTGATTTAAAACAATATAACGAAATATATTGTATGAGCGTGAAAAGCAAGTGTGAAACACAAATAACAAGTGAGAAAACCAAGCAGGTTAGAAAAGGTCTGAGCCGTCCCTGAGCCTGAAACAAAGTGCTGGGAAGGAGGGGGAGAGAGAGGCGTGTCAGGAGGTTGCGTTATACCTGAAAGTGCAGGGAGGGGAGAGGGAGCTCTGATTCATATGATCAGCCTCTTATCCAGCCAGGCCCGCCGCTTCACATACGCAGAGTACGCAATGCGCATAGGGCCGCAAAAGTTTGCAGGGGTCTCCACTGTCATTGAAATTGACTGAAAATGCCATGATGAAAAATATTATATTTTACATTTTGAAAAATGTGAATTATGTATTAGTAGGTAAATTGCGTTATCTTTAAATATGGTGTACTCCATCATTGAATTCGAACAAATTAAATGTTTTATGTTTGTACTTAATACAAAGTCCCTCCCCCTACCCTCCCTGAAATGGTACAGCCCAGTTTGCACCATTCTGTGTCATATGTCTATGTTGCTAGTGCCCAATATTTACCACAATATTTAGTCACAATTCTACAATGAAATGGCAGCATGAGTCTGGAGCTGAAAAACAAAAGAAAAAGAAACAAAAAGATGATTCCTGTTCATCTCTCACTGGTAAGTATTTGGTAAAGATTTAAATTGTTCAACATTGATGCTTGTTTTATAACCTATATTTACTTCAGGTTAGGTTGTGTTAGCTTTGCCAAATTGAGGTAAACACTAAATTATAGAAACTAATTAGAATTTACACAGCACGTACACGTTTGAAAATATTTGACAGTAGATTCTGAGTGTCTTATAAATGGTGAAAGTCCTAGTTATCTGTCAGTACACTACTTTAGTGGCTGGTTCTTATTGTCAGTTCATTACTTCAGTCCAAATATATTCTGCCCGACAACATGATCATACAACCAAGGCTTAGACAAGGTTGACACCTGCTGGTAAATTTTAGTATTTGTTGTGGTTGTATGATTTCACATTTGGTCATTCACAAAATGTCACCACTGTTTTTACATAAAGTGTAGTTTTACAGCAAGTGTCTATGTTTCCCTAGTGTTATATGTTATAATTTTATAAATTACATTTCATGTCATTTTTCCATCATTATGGAATACACTGGCAACTAGATATTATTATAATGAAGTGTTTTAAAGTTAAACACAGATGACAAACTGAGGAGTGTGATATTTTTTCATGTTTTGGTATTTTTGTTTAGCATTCTAATGGTAACTTCAAATATTTTCCACAGGGTCAATGTGGTCAATATGCAAGGATGATAAGTCAGATGATCAACCATCTACAAGTAGACAGCAAACTGAGCAGCAACTATCTGAGCAACAGCAACCATCCTCCCAGACAGACACACACACCATAACCTCAGAACATACAACAAATGATACTGAGATAGATGTGCCACCACCAACAGATCCTGCCTTTTGGCCCTTTTGACCCACCAGTTTTAAGGAGGGAGGTATTTCAGGTATTTATACAGTGGAAAAGGTGTGTTATCAAATGTGGGCTGGTCTGTGCAGGGGGGGGGGGGCTCTGATTCATAATGACCATCAGGTCACGTGTGTTGGAAAAAGGACACATGTAAAACATGCAGGACAGTAGCTCTCGAGGACCAGGGTTGAGTACCCCTGGTCTAGATCGTAGAGTCAGTGGAGAGGTGCCTTTGCCATAAAGTATGTAATAGAAGCGCATATTAAATGTTGGAGCGGCTGATATGACCATGTGAAAAGGAGAGAGGGCTGACGTCACTGCAGTGTTAGGAAGCACAGCTTTGAAGTGAAAGGGTGTCACGAGCTCGTTCAAAACTCCAAACTGCTATTTGGTTCACGATACCAGTATATATTTAAAAAAATAGGTCTTGTTCCATGTGAGGAATACCAGTCTTTATTTTACAGTTGGTTTGACATAAGTCACATGGTCAGGGAGAATAATACGTTTATTTTGAATATCAAACGTTAATGTCTATTAAAGTAACTTAATACTGGTTTGTTAATTACACAAAACTAATAAAAAATACAACTTTTAACATAATAACGATTTTTTTTGTCTCCAATTTCCAACAATATACAGTATGTGTGACCCAAATGTATTTAATGAGTTGAGGTGCATGTGTGAGCAAATATTTCTGACCATAAAACAAAGCAGCTTGTACAGCCTATAATAAGTAGAGCACTGAACATTAGACAGAAGGGGACAGTTAAATGTCCCACAGTCTCTGGTGAAGACAGGGTGTTTACACGTGACTCTGGACGGTGTGTCCAGAAAATCCGTCCAGCTGAGGTCCTACTGGTCTTAAAGTGGAACCCCAGTAACCAATGGTTGTAGGAATATTAACTTGTGATGTGATTTCAGAGGTTTAAGGAGTCATTTAACCCTTTGTGTTCTGGTGTCTCCTGCAGAAAATACCAGAGGATCATCAGTCATTGTTAAAGGGACGTTAACACAGAGGTGCTCAAAGTACTTTCATTCTGTACGTAAGTAGAAGTACAGCTACTTGTGTGAAATAATACTCTGGTAAAAGTACAAGTACTGATTCAACTCCTTTACTAAAGTAAGAGTAAAAAATAAAAAAGTACAACTTTTCAACTGTAATAATGTAAAAAGTCAAATGAGATGGTGTTATTCTTGTGCTAGATGGTAGGTTTTATGAATGTATGGGTATCTATCAGACAAATACTCATCTGCTGTTTTATGTGCTCTTGTGCCCTCTGGTGATATTAAATGAACATGACACTTGAACATGTCTTTAAGGTGTGTATGTATGTGTATATAAGTATGTGCAGATGGATGGATGTGTTTGAGTTCCTTCAGTACTTTGTTATAATGTCATTTAACCATGAACTTAAACTGAGAAGTTTCCCAGACTGACTAGACTTTGTGTTTTCAGTTTCTCTCAGACTAAATGGCGTCCATATCAGAGGAGGATCTGTGCTGTCCAGTCTGTAAGGACGTCTGCAGAGATCCAGTTGTTCTGTCCTGCAGCCACAGCTTCTGTAAAGTCTGTCTGCAGGACTGGTGGAAAGAAAAACCAAAAAAGGAGTGTCCACTCTGTAAGAGAAGGAATTCAATGAACGAGCCACTTGATTTTTTGGGATTAAACAACAGCGTTGTTATTGTTGAAGGAACCCAGTGTCCTCTAGATCAGACTGGTTCAGAGTCCATGTGGGTTCTGCACTCAGAGAAACTTGAAGCTCTTCTGTCTGGACCATCAGGAGTGGGTTTGTCTGATCTGCAGAGACTCTCAGAAACACAGACCACAGGTTCAGACCCATCGATGAAACTGTGAAATGTATCTTCATAAAATCACTGTAGAGAATCAAAGGTGTGAAGGGTGACGGTTAAAATCCCACTCTGTCCTTGTCATGTGCTGTTGTGTCCTAAAGAGCAGAATTAGAAAATAGAAGCTCTGAGTGAAATGATCCAAAGCACAGAAGATGATCTGAGACATGAACATTGTCATTCCTGCACAAACACAAGGCTGCAGTGGAAACAGTGCAACAGTGCCCCCCACTGGAGGATCCACATCTGGCTTCAGGAGCTCTGATAGACCAGGCCAAACATTTGGGAAACCTGGGCTTCAACATCTGGCTCCACATGAAGGACCTGGTCTGGTCCAGTGACGTTGACTGTGAAGGGTCTATAGTCTACTTTTATAGAGAAACAATCTGAAAACATAAACACACAAGACATAAAAAAACAAAAAGCCTTGAGGAAGATCAACATGAGGACTAATTGAAACCAACATTACCTATACTAGGACTATATAAAGGGCCCACTACAGGTCACCCCCCCCTACACTGAACCCCTGCATACAACATATTGCTTTGAAGTTATGTAAGATGTTGGCTCAAACCAGGGTGAAAATATAAGTTAATACAAAGAATAAATTGCAAATTACAAGTTTAAATAATGATTTCCTGGTATTTGAAAACTTTCCTTGGTTTAAATTATATTTTTGAAATAACAATCCTACATTATTTACTTTTGTACAATTTCTTTTTTAATTTGGGAGAAACTAAAAAAATTACATATGACAAGTTGATGCAATTTTTAAAAATTTGATCCAGAGTCACTTTTTACAGTGTATGCAAAACTACGTCCTTGGATTCAGTGTCAGCTGTAATCTTAAAATGACTAAAAATGTAAAAAAAATAAAATTAAAATAAATAAATAAATAACATTTGTATATTTAAAGATGAGGGGAAAAAACTGAGACAAGAAAAATGACAACTGGACAGCTCCAGAAAGAGTTGAAAAGTAATTATTAATCTTTTATTTGAATTGTTTGTTTCTGATTTATTTGTTGTTCTTTACCTTCAGTGTCTGCTGTAACCTTAAAAACTAAAAATAAAACTGTAAATATATAATATATGCCTGCTTGCCATTAATCATCATATCCTCTTTGTTCTCTGCTCTGAAATATTTGGGACTGAAAATACTGTCTTACCCAGAAACATTTCTGCTTCATAATTCTTCATGTACTGTAAATGATTATTTAAAGATATCTGAGATAATAAAAATGAAAACTACTGCTCCAGAAAGAGTTGGAAATTAATTGTTAATTATTATTAATCTGTTAGGTAGAAGAGTAATGCAATAATATTTCAGTGTTAAAGAATGATATTTTTCTGGGTTAGTTGTGCAAAGAACTGCGTTACTTCCGACCAAATGGATGTTCAAAATGTCCAGGATTGTTGTGGGACACAGGAGGAAACCCTAGTTGTGGGTCTTGTATATAGTCACAGAGAAAGAGAGAGAGAGTGTTTCAGGTACAAACGGGCACCATGTAGTTCCTGGAGCACCTCCAACTTTTGCATTCGGTAACAGAATAGACACCAGTCACATGGTCCTTCTGCACATGCTCAGTTCTGTCCAGGTCAAAGCTGGAGGTTTCATCAGAAAAACAGGAAATAATATGTTGAAACTGTCAGTAATTGAGGTTTGTTTTCCACTAATGAGTAAAAAAAAATTTGAAAAACCTAATTTACATCTATTTATCTGATTCAAACGTATCAAATATTAATTTTGAAACACAAAAATTATACATTTTTAAAAGTATTTCATGATCACATCTTCTTTGTGTGACATGATTTTATTCATCCCTTGTGTTCACTGGACATAAATGTCCCTCTAAAAACATCTGTGTGAAGTTGTCCACACCTATTGAAAACCCTTGAATAAATATTATCATTTGTTTGTGCCGTTAATATGATCGTTTGTGCTGTTATGGTTGACGTCACCCCATACACACACACACACACACACACACACACACACACACACACATTTGAACATACATGTTCGTATTTGTTTGGTTCGATGGGTATAAGTGTCTCAAATCCCACTTTGTCAGTGTTTAAAACCCACCAAACCTGTGTGTGTCACCTCTCACAAACCTACAAGGGTAAACAGTATGTGTTAAAGTTTGTGGAGAACGGAAGCACAGTGAGTATTGGATGTATCACTGTGTGGGTGCTTCATGAAACACTTGGACTGAAAAAAGGAAAAGTTGAATCAACTTTAATCATTTTATTCAATAGGTCACACATAAAAATAGTTGAATGAAGAGCATTCTGTAAATTAACTCTAACCCTCAGTCATTTCATTTGGTTCACTTCAATATTTTTTGTGTGAATCGGATGAAGTTTTTTTCACCCGGATGTACAACTGTGACTCCACCCCCACCAGGTGTCATTGTCTCAGGTTGCACTCCGACACTTCACGCCGTATATATATGAATACAGACACCGTCATTGTGTCTTCACCAGTAGTCACTGCAGGAATATTTCCAAAGTGGATAAGGTTGTAGAGCTGCTGGAATTGACTGTGTACGAAGGAAAACCCACGACTCACATATGAAGTCGTGAACAGTTTGAAACTGAAGAAAAGAAACAAAGTTGTGATTTAATGAAGATTCAGACCAAAACTCCAGGAAAATCAGAATGACATCGTTGTAACCTGTTGGAAGTGGAGACAGTGAAGGTAAGTTTACAACAACATGATTGAAAATAAAAGGAAACTTCAGTGACAAGAGCAGAGGAAGAACTGCAGTTTGTTTAGACAAGTTTATCCATGGAGGGTTATTGGTAAAGATGGTTTGTCTGTGTGACGTCCTTAGACATGTCTTCAAATACACTGGTGGAAAAATGGACACACCATGTATTTGTGATAAATATATAACATTAAAGTCACTGAAATATACCTTATAGAAAATGAACTTTGACATTGAGACACATGAAGTTACATTTTAGTAGAGTTTAACTATATAAAACTAATAAAAAGTGCAACTTTTAACGTAATAATGACTAAAAATGTGTTTGTGTGGTTCGTGTTTACAACAATATACCGAAATGTATTGTATGAGCGTGATAAGTAAGTGTGAGACACAAAAAACTGAGCAAGTCACAAAATCACGCAGGTGGATGATGACGGATGATTCAATCGTTGCTCCATATGTTTCAGGGTAGTTTGGTAAAGGGCAGATCCAGAAATGATCCGGGGTATTTTAGATGACCGGGGACATTTTTTCAGACTTTATTAATAAGTTTAATGTTGAAACTTCTGTAAGAGAATACAATAAAGTGTGCAAAGTAATTCCCGTTGCTCTGCTTAATATGATTCAAGTATATGTACAGCACTCAAACAGAATGACAATATCTCTCCCGAAAATATGTTTACATCAAGTGACATTAAATGATAAGAAGTGCAATAATCGAAAACTAAATAAATTGTTGAAAAATAAATTGTTTTATAGATATGATGTAACAATTAAAAATATACAAATGAAGGCAAATAAAAGATTTGGGTTTGAGATGGAGTCATGTGTTTTCTGCTCAGAGGAAGAAGAAACAGTAGAACATTTATTTTTTCAATGCAAAATAACGAGAAAAATTTGGACTGATGTAGCAAAATGGATTAAAATAGATGAAATGGCTCAATTAAAATTGGAGGAAGTAATATTTGGTATAGAAAATGTGACAAAAGATGTTCTTGAGGCAGAGTCCTGCGTGTGTGTGTGTGTGTGTGTGTGTGTGTGTGTGTGTGTGTGTGTGTGTGGTTTTTGAATTTATTATTTGTCTGCTCCTGTTTAACAACATTTTTATTTGGCTATGTCACTGTTCAGTATATTCGTGGCAATACATTTTGTATTTAAGTTTTGACATTTTGTATTTAAACTGACATTTTCTTCCGGGTTCGGGTCGGATATCGGGTTCATTTATAGTGGGTCGGTGCGGATTTGTAATTTTTTTTTTCGTCGAAAAACGGGTCGGATACGGGTTTGAACATGACGGGTACGGGCGGTTGCGGTTTGTCAAAATCAGAACCGTGCAGGACTCTGTCTTGAGGTGTGTAATATTATCATTATTATGGGAAAATATCACATACATAAAGTCAAATGGCAAAATAAAACACCTATATTATATTTAAAGCTGAACTTCAGTCTTTTCACAATTCCTTGTCAGTATTGAGAAGTAAATATGAAAAAATTGAGAAGATTTGTAATGCAATAAATGTTTATGTACACTTGTAAAAATATATATGAAAATAGGACATATGCCTTGTAAAGTCTTTTTTCTTTTCTTTTTTGAAGTTTGTATGTTCTTATGGTAAAAGATGTTATATAATTTTGCCTCCATACGAGTGTATGTATATTGTATGTATATATTTAATAATAAAAAAAATTTGTGTGACTTTTTTCAGTCTGATTTTTGTGACCGGATGTAGAACTGTGCCAACCTCTCATTGTCTCAAAAGGAGTTTAGATGCACCTCCTACTCAGACACCGTATATATATATATATATATATAAAAACAGACATTGTGTCTTCACCAGTAGTCACTGCAGGAATATTTCCAAAGTGGATAAGGTTGTAGAGCTGCTGGAATTGACTGTGTACGAAGGAAAACCCACGACTCACATATGAAGTCGTGAACAGTTTGAAACTGAAGAAAAGAAACAAAGTTGTGATTTAATGAAGATTCAGACCAAAACTCCAGGAAAATCAGAATGACATCGTTGTAACCTGTTGGAAGTGGAGACAGTGAAGGTAAGTTTACAACAACATGATTGAAAATAAAAGGAAACTTCAGTGACAAGAGCAGAGGAAGAACTGCAGTTTGTTTAGACAAGTTTATCCATGGAGGGTTATTGGTAAAGATGGTTTGTCTGTGTTGGAAAAACAATGGACACACCATGTATTTGTGATAGATATATAACATTAAAGTTATATTTAAGGCAATTAAATATAGCTTATGGAGTCGAAACTTCCTCATTGAGACACATGAAGCTATAACTCGGTCAAATCAGCCCTGAAAACAAAACTGTTTGTATAATAATAATTAGAGGACAGTCCTCGGCAGAGTAGGGAGGGTTGCGGGTGGTTCGTATGCAGTTCGAGGACAGTACCTTTCAGTGACGGGCGGTTAAGGGAGGCAGGTGAGGCAGGGCCTCACCAGACATAATCATGAGTTATGATCAATATAAACAATACTAATAAAGATTTGTCCAAGTGTCTGTGCTATAAATCACATGTCTGTATGATTCGAATGATTTCAATCATTTTCGTGACCAAAATCGCCGAATTTGCTTGTTTCCTATTCAACTACAGTGAATATGCAGTGAGCTGAGGCAGCACCAAGCCATGCCTCACACAGACAGAGTGATCCCTTGTTAACTGTTCGAGCGCGTGCCCTTTGCGCTTCCTCTGTGCATGCTAACAACGTAAAGCTGTATAAAGACGTTTTATACACTTTAGATATGTCTGTTATATGGCCTCACTTTCCTTTTAATGTGTTGTGTTTTCCACTTATGCAGTGTTAGCCATTTTACATAAAACTAAACTGAAAAGACATGAGGTGAAGCAGGAAGTAACTCTGCCTCAGTAGAGGGCGTGGTCTACGTCAACTCAGTTTTATCTGGTTACTAGGTTACGAATCGTTGTCGTGTTGTTGTTGGCTTCATCTAAAACCATGGAGGACCAGGATGTTATAGCTAAACTGAAAGGATTTTTAAAGTTGGACTTTCAAGGAAAACGGGACTTGATAAAGAATGGACGAACGACGCCTGAGCATCCGCCGTGTGTTTAGTTTTGTGTATGGTACCCCCCCCTGTGGTGTCCACCGTGGTGTTTTGTAAAAGTTGCCCCCATTCAATGTTTCAATGTTCATTCTTCCTTGGCCAAATAGGCATATTAAAATATGTACCTCATATACATAGTGCTGCAATGAGATATGAAACTAATAGGTATTTAACAAATATTTGGTGTATTTGAAAATCTGATTTAGAAAAAGTCAGTGCCTCACTTGCCACAGACCTCACTGCACGTCACTGGTACCTTTGTAGGCGGAGAATAACGGGAAGTGTTTTAACATGGGAGGGGGGGCAGGGGGCGTGGCTTATTACACGAGAACACGCTTCTACATTCTGAGGAGAGGAGACATAATATAAAACAAATGCACAAATACTCATCTGCTGTTTTATGTGATCCTGCGCCCTCTTGTGATTTTAAATAAACATGACACTTGAACATGTGTTTAAGGTGTGTATGTATGTGTATATAAGTATGTCCTCACTGAGGACACATATTTGTCTTCTCTTCCCCTTTTCATTTTGTTTTATAAATCTTAACAGTCTGTCTGATGTAATAATTCCTTCAAATACAGTAGTGGAAAAACTTTTGGACACCCCATGCATTTGATATATTACATTAAAAATCATTAAGTCGCTGAAATCAAAACAATATAGAATATAAACTTTATCATTGTTAGATGCAATGAAGCTACATTTTAGCAGCACCTGTTAACACCACAAATATAATAACCTAAAAACTGAATACATATGGACAACATTTATGTTTAATTATTAATACAAGTGTAGGAAAAAAATAATTATATTTGTAGAAATTATTACATTTGTCTTAACAAGTGTGTCTTCAGCACCAGAACAGACACCAGTCACATGTTCCTTCTGCACATGCTCAGTTCTGTCCAGGTCAAAACTGAAGGTTTCAGCAGAAAAACATCCAGGAAATAATGTGTTGAAACTGACAGTAATTTAGTTTTTCTTTTATAAGTAATAAATTAAAAACATAATTTGCATCTATTTATCTGATTCAAACATATCAAATATTAATTTAAAACACAAAAATTATACATTTTTAAAAGTATTTCATGATAATAGAGGGAACTGTATTGGATTATGTCTACGAAGTTTTGAGAAATAATGACTGTTAAAATTTCTGATTAAAACACCTTTAAAAATGTACCTTTATAATAGATTAAATCATGTCAAAGGTTACATATGTCATTATAGTGATTATGTAGCACTAGTATGAAGTCATATGTGGACTTATATTTAATTTAAGTTCTTCTCCGGTGAAATATTGATTAATTGATCTCATGTATCAAACCCAGATGATTCTAACATTTTATTTTATTTATGCGTTTGGCAGATTTTTTTTTTTTTTACAAAGTGACATAGGAGGTAAAGTGAACAATCCAGCTCTCAGAAGAATAAAATACAAGAATCTGTTAAAAACACAGTAATAAATGTAATTAAAAGCATGAAATATAAAACACATGCTTGAATAAAACACAAAAAAAGATTACAAGAATAACATCTGTTCAAGTAAAACAGATTAGAGTAAAAAGATTATAATATAATATAAATAAATAAAGTGCCAGTGTTAGGACAGGAGGTGTTCTCTGTAGAGGTGGGTGTGGGTTTGGAAAAGTGCAGATGGATGGATGTGTTTGAGTTCCTTCAGTACTTTGTTATAATGTCATTTAACCATGAACTTAAACTGAGAAGTTTCCCAGACTGACTAGACTTTGTGTTTTCAGTTTCTCTCAGACTAAATGGCGTCCATATCAGAGGAGGATCTGTGCTGTCCAGTCTGTAAGGACGTCTGCAGAGATCCAGTTGTTCTGTCCTGCAGCCACAGCTTCTGTAAAGTCTGTCTGCAGGACTGGTGGAAAGAAAAGTACAAGTAAAATACTTGTGGAATAAAACTAATGAAATGTTCCCACATGTGTGTTAGTGATAAAGAAAAGTCAAGTCTTAAATGATGGTTGGATCAAATTTACAAGAAAAGTCTGGGTCAAAATGTGACATTTTTACAAAGAACAATAGAATAGGTTTTAATCCAAAGGAATATTGGTGTCAGATCTACCAGATCTACTTCAAACACTGTCTGCACATTATGATCCATTCACTTTACAGGTTATTTCTAGTGGAATATTTACTAATCCATTATATACATGTATATAAACCATCATATATGTGGAATAACACACCATCATATATATTAAAAACATGAACTAACCAACACTAAAGTCATTTATCTGATTCATCTCATTAAAGTATAGAAGATTTAACACATTTAATGTGTGAAGGAGATACTTTCCAAAAACTTGTAGACCAGTGTAATCTTCATGCACTAGTTCAGAGCAGTCACATTTTTTAGTTAAAGTACACATACTGTTACATATCTTTGTCAAAGTAAATGTTATCTACATCAAATATGGTACAAATGTTACTGAGATCATCCACTGACTCTGTGCCAAATTTGGTGTATTTTGGTAATAATAATAATAATAGATTAGATTTCTATAGTGCTTTTCAAGGCACCCAAAAGCACTTTACATTAGTGATCAATTATTCATTCACTCTCACAGGCTCACTCTGGTGGTGATAAACTACATATGTAGCCACAGTTGCCTTATGGCCCTTTTGCCTATTATTATTATTATTATTATTATTATTATTATTATTATTATTATTATTATTATTATTATTATTATTATTATTATTATTATTATTATTATTATTATTATTATTATTATTATTATTATTATTACTATTATTATTATTATTATTATTATTATTATTATTGGGTCACAGAGCGTGGTTTCACTGCCACAGCCCCAGTTCTTTCAGGTCATGTTTGTCAGATGAACTGGATCATAGTGTTGAAACCACAGCTATGACACTCACTGCTGGAGTTAGAAAGACCCCCCCCCCCATCACCACCACTGGTTCAGTATATGAACTAGTGATAGTACCAGTAATAACAGGACTGTTGAATGTTCAAGATAAAACTGTGCAATATTCAGCTTTGGAAAGAGTTCAGTTTGATCACAACCATAGTTTTTTTAAGAATAGAATCAAAGATCCTTTATTGTCATTACATATATTACAAAGTCATTATGCAGGACCCTCCCTCACCCACGTTCGTACAATACAAGATAAATATACAATAAATATGACACATACACTTAGCTCTTTTTATACATATATTATTCTATCTTCTATGTTTAATTTTCCACTGTTTTTGTTGCTTTATAGAAGGAAATAAGTCTTCAGATGTTAGAGGTAAAGCTACAAATATTGGTGTCACTGTTCTACTGGACATGTGTCTGTGCACAAACAGCTTTTATACAAAACAACAACAAGTGTTTATGATGAAACCATCTTTTTCTACTGATGATTATTAAAGAACCCAAAAGGCCAAGAAACAAACTTTTTTTCCTGATGAAAGAAAATCATGTCCATTTTCTTTTGACAGTTTTAGTGTTTATATAGTCACTAAGTCTTTACATTTTATTAAGATAAGATAAGCTTTATTGATCCCACAGTGGGGAAAGTTCACCGTTACACTGTTATATCATCTTCTATTGTTTTTGTTTTGGTGCAATTTCAGTTAAAATCTGGCCAATGCTTCCAGATAATTTTCTTCTAATTAATCAGGAAAATGAATTCATCTCATATTTATATGTTTATATAAAGTCATTTTTTATTCCATTATTGCACAATGATTTTCCTTTGTAAATTTAGGTGTTCACCAGTATGTTTAAATATGTGTTTTTGTTCTATTTTTGTTTTAATTATATCTAATGTAAACATGTCTGTGTATTTATTATCTTCTTTGTATGACATGATTTTATTCATCCCTTGTGTTCACTGGACATAAATGTTCCTCTAAAAACACCTGTGTGAAGTTGTCCCCACCTATTGAAAACCATTGAATAAATATTCTCATTTGTTTGTGCCGTTAATATGATCGTTTGTGTTTTATAGATATGTGTTTTTTTTTGTCTGTTGACGTCACTACACGCATGCGCACACATACACACGCTTACATGGTCGTATTTGTTTGGTTCGATGGGTATAAGTGTCTCAAATCCCACTTTGTCAGTGTTTAAAACCCACCAAACCTGTGTGTGTCACCTCTCACAAACCTACAAGGGTAAACAGTATGTGTTAAAGTTTGTGGAGAACGGAAGCACAGTGAGTATTGGATGTATCACTGTGTGGGTGCTTCATGAAACACTTGGACTGAAAAAAGGAAAAGTTGAATCAACTTTAATCATTTTATTCAATAGGTCACACATAAAAATAGTTGAATGAAGAGCATTCTGTAAATTAACTCTAACCCTCAGTCATTTAATTTGGTTCACTTCACTATTTTTATGTGACCTATTGAAGAAAAAAATAAGTTGATTCAACTTCTGCTTTTTTCACTGTGGGTCATGTGACTTTTTCCACTCATATTTACAAAACAGTACATCTGCTCTCATTGGCTCAAAGTCCAGGTGAGGGAGGAGTTTAGATGCACCTTCTTACAGTACACCTGACACCTTATATATAGATACAGAACAGTTTCACTGTGTTTGCACCTCCTACTGTAGTCACTGTATTTTCTCTTTTTATTTCACTAGATCAAAACCTAAGGATTTCAGAATGATACTGGGTGTAGATTAAAATATTTACTTAAACCTCATGTCCCACTCCCTACTTTAGTGTAAATTAGCAGAAAAAAAGTTTTTCATCACCAAATTTGTATTCAACAGTCTTTAGCAGTGAATAATGCCTCAAAGTAGTGTTTGACATAAATGTAAAGTATTAGACATAAAATAACTGGAGTGAGAATATAAATGGACCTGAAAATGGATTAGAAAAAACATATGTAAAAAAAAAAAATTTAATCCAAAGACAAAACTGTACATGAAGGCGTGTGTGTGTGTGTGTGTGTGTGTGAGTTGGAGCTGCAGGCTGGTGGTTGAAAAGTAGCAATGGCTGGTCCTGTGTTTTGAAGCGCATGCGCCTCGAGCTTTCGAACGGTGTCACGAGCTCGTTCAAAACTCCAAACTTTTATGTTTCATACCCGTGTGGTGTCAATGTACAGTATATATTTCAAAAATAAGTCTTGTGGCATGTGGGTAGTGTTGTACCTGAACGAGTTCATTGAACGATCGTTCACGAACTATATCATATTTTAACGAACGTGAACGACTCGTTCACTTTTACCAAATGAACGGGAAGTTGTGAACGTGGTTATTCTGGCATTTATTGAACTTTCGTTCTTATTTAGTTCACATTTCGTTCTTATCACGTTGTAATTATTGAGTCCTATAAGGTATAAAATGGGATCAAAACACAGCATTATCATAGGTGTCATTTTTGTATTATTCTGAACACATTTTGGCAACATAATGTTGTGGAATAACCAATGAGAAGCGATTTGGGAGGGGGAGAGAGAGAGGGGTGGGTGCAGAGAGTTTTTGGGGGGCGGAGAAAAAGAGTTAAATGTACAAAGTGTGACCGGCGACCACAGCAGGTGTTCTTGGAAATACTCATTGTGTTCTAAGAATCTGCAGAAGTTAACCCTGGGGTAAAATACCTACTTCGGCCCTGGAGGGGGGGCATTTTCCCCTGATTTTCTGACTACGGTCAGGATAACGTCAGAAACGGTTAATAATAAGTTTACAATAATAACACAAAAAAAGAACGAAAAAGTTCATTTTGGGATCCAGGGGCGATTCTAGCATCTAACCTTTAGTGGGGCTCAGCCCCCAGTGCTGACAGTGGCACCTGTCTTTTAATTGACAAATAAACTATCATCTACCATCCACAAGCACTGAAATAAAGATCTATCTTACAAACTTACAAGTTCCATGTCAATGTATAGGCTTATTGGTTGAGGGAAAAAAATGGTCTGGTTCCTGGATGTTCTGGTGAAGTGTGGTGGTGGAAAGAAAAAAAAATATCCATAGACCACGAGGCTGTTTGTCGTTAGCTGCTACTGTGTTAGCTCACTGCAGGTCAATTCCTACTCACACACATAGATACTCAAATGCAATAATTCCTCTAAAGCAGGCAGGGGGAAATTTAACATTTAATTTCCTCACTATTTAATAATAACAGGTGTTTTGATAAAATTCATACAAGAAAAATGTACATATGAATAGTATACTCTTCAAATATAAATAGACATCCATACCAACTCTTAAAGGTCTTTAATTTGGTCTAAATGTGATTCAAACTTTATGAAGACCAGGTCTTAGCCCAGAGGGGGGTCTGGGGGGGCCTCCCCCAGAGAAAAATGGATTTCTTAAATGCAATTTTCTGTATTTTAGTGCATGTTAAGATGACCTGTTTGACAAATCCTAACCTCATGACATAGATATAGAACACTATACAGTATATCAGTATGTTAGCATGTTAGCATGTCCAGCCTCAGGTGCCACAGCCGCCATCTTGGTACAAGGTCCCTATGTTTGTCACACTATCAGGGATGATATTGTCAACTGATGATCAGGCAAGAAGTGTTACCCCCATATAAAGATGGCACTGATTAAACTGAAACATTCATTCCAATTGACAGAGATAGTCAATGCAATGTGTTCTATATCTGTAAACCCTGTGACATGAAGATAAACATTTTTAAATGAAGAGACTGAAAGGATTCCATTAAACAAAGTTTCCTTGTGGGAAACAAGTAAACTTTAATTAATGGGAAAAAATTCCAGAAAATCCGTCCAGCTGAGGTCCTACTGGTCTTAAAGTGGAACCCCAGTAACCAATGGTTGTAAGAATATTAACTTGTGATGTGATTTCAGAGGTTTAAGGAGTCATTTAACCCTTTGTGTTCTGGTGTCTCCTGCAGAAAATACCAGAGGATCATCAGTCATTGTTAAAGGGACGTTAACACAGAGGTGCTCAAAGTACTTTCATTCTGTACGTAAGTAGAAGTACAGCTACTTGTGTGAAATAATACTCTGGTAAAAGTACAAGTACTGATTCAACTCCTTTACTAAAGTAAGAGTAAAAAAATAAAAAAGTACAACTTCTCAACTGTAATAATGTAAAAAGTAAAATGAGATGGTGTTATTCTTGTGCTAGATGGTAGGTTTTATGAATGTATGGGTATCTATCAGACAAATACTCATCTGCTGTTTTATGTGCTCTTGTGCCCTCTGGTGATATTAAATGAACATGACACTTGAACATGTCTTTAAGGTGTGTATGTATGTGTATATAAGTATGTGCAGATGGATGGATGTGTTTGAGTTCCTTCAGTACTTTGTTATAATGTCATTTAACCATGAACTTAAACTGAGAAGTTTCCCAGACTGACTAGACTTTGTGTTTTCAGTTTCTCTCAGACTAAATGGCGTCCATATCAGAGGAGGATCTGTGCTGTCCAGTCTGTAAGGACGTCTGCAGAGATCCAGTTGTTCTGTCCTGCAGCCACAGCTTCTGTAAAGTCTGTCTGCAGGACTGGTGGAAAGAAAAACCAAAAAAGGAGTGTCCACTCTGTAAGAGAAGGGATTCAATGGACCTGCCACTTGATTTTCTGGGATTAAACAACAGCGTTGTTATTGTTGAAGGAACCCAGTGTCCTCTAGATCAGACGGGTTCAGAGTCCATGTGGGTTCTGCACTCAGAGAAACTTGAAGCTCTTCTGTCTGGACCATCAGGAGTGGGTTTGTCTGATCTGCAGAGACTCTCAGAAACACAGAGCACAGGTTCAGACCCATCGATGAAACTGTGAAGACGTTAAAGGACCAGTTACAGGTTTATGTGGAACTGAAAGTAAAATGTGATGGAGCAGCCGAACACATGGAGGTCCAGGCCCGACACACTGAGAGGCAGATTCAGGATCAGTTTAACTCACTGACTACTATTGATGTCTAGACATTTAAGAGACAAAGACACAAATATATAGATTACACTGGTCTACAAGTAAAATACTTGTGGAATAAAACTAATGAAATGTTCCCACATGTGTGTTAGTGATAAAGAAAAGTCAAGTCTTAAATGATGGTTGGATCAAGTTTACAAGAAAAGTCTGGGTCAAAATGTGACATTTTTACAAAGAACAATAGAATAGGTTTTAATCCAAAGGAATATTGGTGTATATTAAAAATATGAACTAACCAGCACTAAAGTCATTTATCTGATTCATCTCATTAAAGTATAGAAGATTTAACACATTTAATGTGTGAAGGAGATACTTTCCAAAAACTTGTAGACCAGTGTAATCTTCATGCACTAGTTCAGAGCAGTCACATTTTTTAGTTAAAGTACACATACTGTTACATATCTTTGTCAAAGTAAATGTTATCTACATCAAATATGGTACAAATGTTACTGAGATCATCCACAGACTCTGTGCCAAATTTGGTGTTTATTAATAATAATAATAATAATAATAATAATAGATTAGGTTTTCTATTGTGCTTTTCAAGGCACCCAAAGTGCTTTACATTAGTGATGCATTATTCATTCACTCTCACATGCTCACTGTAGTGGTGATAAACTATGTATGTAGCCACAGTTGCCCTGTTGCCTATTATTATTATTATTATTA
Source organism: Siphamia tubifer (assembly GCA_020466265.1). Taxonomy (NCBI): domain Eukaryota; kingdom Metazoa; phylum Chordata; class Actinopteri; order Kurtiformes; family Apogonidae; genus Siphamia; species Siphamia tubifer. The sequence continues at coordinate 49,942,793 of CM035787.1, forward strand.
TTATTATTATTATTATTATTATTATTATTATTATTATTATTATTGGGTCACAGAGCGTGGTTTCACTGCCACAGCCCCAGTTCTTTCAGGTCATGTTTGTCAGATGAACTGGATCATAGTGTTGAAACCACAGCTATGACACTCACTGCTGGAGTTAGAAATGGTTGTTATAGTCACTGTTCTACTGGACATGTGTCTGTGCACAAACAGCCTTTATACAAAAAACAAGTGTTTATGATGAAACCATCTTTTTATGCTGCTGATTATTAAAGAACCAAAAAGATCTAGAAACAAACTTTTTTTCCTGATGAAATTAAATCATTTCCATTTTCTTTTGACAGTTTCAGTGTTTATATAGTCACTAAGTCTTTACTTTTCATTATATCATCGTGTATTGTTTTAGTTTTGGTACAATTTCAGTTAAAATCTGTCCAACGCTTCCAGATAATTTTCTTCTAATTAATCAGGAAAATGAATTCATCTCATTTTTATATGTTTATATAAAGTCATTCCATTAAATTATTCAGAAATGATTTTCATTTGTACATTTAGGTGTTCACCAGAATATTTAAATATGTGTTTTTGTTCTATTTTTGTTTTAATTATATCTAATGTAAACATGAAAGGCTTTTATCATTTCTTCACTTGTTCCAATATCAACATTTCCTGAAAATTTCAGTCAAATCCATCCATAACTTGTTGAATTATCTGTGTTAGTGACCAGTTGAGTAAGTTGAATGAATCATTCATGTTCTGGGGTGATCCACAAGCTGAGTACCTGTGCTGATTGCCACACCTGTGTTAGTTTGCCGTACTTACCTGGGTGATCACACAGAGAGGAGGTTATGTGGAGCAGAGCAGAGAAGCAGAGTAAGTCTAAATGTTTGACATTTTATTTTGGTCCATTTATATGCATATAAGCATGACATTGATGTGAAATGTTTTTGTTATTAAAATACAGTTTGGTCCAGGCGCTTGTGGCCTTCTTTATGTTTTTGAAGAGTTTGAACCCTTGGTAGGAGGAGCGAGGTTGGTTCATTCTCTTGATATGTGTGTGTTGCTTTAATTAATTGTTGTTTAATCATATACAAAAATGGATGATGATATTAGGAGTTTTATGGTTGGATGTATAATGAATTGTGTGTTTTTGGAGAAAATTGAACTTTGTACCTATTAATATTGTTATGTGTTTTTTTTTGTTTCACGGTGCTTGAAAATGCAATAAAGTTTGTACCGGTTGAACTCTACGCTGTCTCATTGATGCCAAGGGCTGCTACAATCTGGATAAATAATAAACACCAGTGAAAACATAATTCTACCAATTATTCATTAACTAATGATTGTAATTATTGTCATTATCCTTAATATTCTGTATAATCTGTGCACAGAAGTAGATTATCAGTTCTTTTATAGATGATGAAATGTTTTTTTTTGTTTTATCCACATGAGGGCGATGTTTCACATCAGATTCAGTGAGAAGGAGACAATGTTTACACTGGTTTGGTTTGATTCTGTTTGTATCTGTGTTTAGGCAAAAAATAAACATGACACAAGTACATTTGTTATAAAGCTTTTTTCATTGATTCACAAAAATGTCCACTCAGCTAGTGATAGATAGATTTATAACAATCTACAATGATATTTGATCATTTTCTTTCAATCAGTACAACATAAAGACAATAACTTACTAAAAGAAATAATAAATAATCAAAGTCAAAGTATCTTTATTTGTCTCCCTAGGGAGACATTACTTTTGGACAGAGGGGTCTGCTGCAGACAGAAAAAAAATTCCACTCACCCTCCCACTCATTACATTCATACCCACAATAAAAAACATTCATTAAGAAACATTAATGAAAACATATACAATTAATAAAAGCCTAAAAACATTAAATATATAATAAAAACAATCATATCAATAACAATTCCACAGCCACATAAAACATAACACATGTAGTCAAGTCTCCACCATGTCTCTAATGTCCCTGTCCATTCTGTGTCATTTATTTATTTATTTGTGTGACTGACAGTGGGATGAATGAGTGCTTATATCTATTTGTTTTGCAGAGTGGGACCCTATACCTCCTTCCTGAATTCAATAAAACATATTCTGTATTTAAAACATGTGATACATGTGTTAAAATATTCTTTCCCTGTTAAAAAAAGAGCTTGTTGGAACATGTCCTGAAGAGACAAATTTAAGATGTGAGCCTTCACTTTAACTATTAGGTTTACAAACCAGCTGACGACTCCATATAACAGTATAGACTCAATGGTAGCTCTGTAGAAAATCAGTATAACTTTACTGCAGACACCAAACACCCTTAGCCCACGTAAAAAATGAAGGCGCTGGTGGATCGGGGCATAAACACTGGTCACATGTGTGTGTCAGCTGAGGTCACAATCTATATGAAGTCTTAAATATTTATAGGACTGGACCAGATCAATATTCTGACCATGTATGAACACAGAACTGTGGTCTCCTACAAACTGACAATATCTGTGTCATCTGAGAATGTAATTATATACTGGTACTAACACAGTCATGGGTGTATAGCAGGGGTCTCCAAACTATTCCACAAAGGGCTGGTGTGGCTTTTTGTTCCAACAGCATCAACACACCAGACTGGAATCAATTCATCAACTGATCTCAGTCTTCAGAGTCGACTGGTCAAACTGTCAACTCTTGGTTGGTTTACGAAGTTTACGACCCATTTCTGCTTTACTTTCTGATTGTGCTCTTCACTTCCTTTCTGGCTCTTCCGGTTGACTTCACTGGTTAACTCCAATATAAACGCAGTGATTCAGTGAGAAAAATTGTGGACATCTACAAGAGGAAAAGTGGTTCAGGACCTACGTGTGCTGTCGTTGGTTGTAAAACCTGAAGAAAACACCTGAATGAGTTGATAGATAGAGAGTGTTTTAACTACAAACCTGCCACAAAGAGCCAATGTTCAATAAGCATAGGAGCATCTGGTTTATTTTGGAGATGGGCATGAATGCGGTCTGCAATTTGTCCTGCTGCTCTACTGGTGTTTGCACTGGGAGGAACATAGATGACCTACACAAATATGTTGGTGAATTCTCGGGGAAGGTAATATGGTCGTAGAGTTACACACAGCAGCTCCAGGTCGGGGTTGCATCGACTATCACTGACAGCAAAGTCCCCACACCACCTGTCTTTGACATATAAACAAACTTCTCCCCCTCGTGTTTTCCCAGAGCTGTCGTTCCATTCTCGGAGTATGTGTGTGAATCCATCCACCTGTATGAGACTGTCCGGAACATCTTCACTCAACCATGTTTCAGTAAAAGACATTAACCCACACTCTCTGAATTCGTAGCAAGCTGCAGCCTGTAGACACAGCTCGTCCATTTTGTACCAGAGGGAGTTTGGCTGCAGAGCAGGATTGGCAGCTCCCCGGGTACGTTCACTGTGTTCCAAATCACACACTCTATAGTGCACTTCCTTTCATACACTGTGAACACTACACACTACATGGATAGTGTACGAATTTTTTACGAACAGTGTAGTTCCGAATTAAACACTCCATCGCCGGCCAAAATACTGAGCACCTTTGGAAAAATGGACACCGGTATTTTGCCTCTTTTGTCTTTATAAGCCCTTTTGATTTGGAACAGTGACCGTCTCCACCTCTGCCAGTGTTTCAACCGCCATGTTTTCAAATCTTCCAAGAGTGGTGGTGGCCCCTCCTCTTCCGTTACGTAGGAAAAATGGCGTCCAGTGAGTGCGAGATGTGTCCATTGCTCCACACTTGAATTTTGACAGTTAGAAGTGCACCATCCGGGTACTTACGGCGCACTTCGTTTGCTACTCATGCGATTGGAACAGCACTATCCCCTCAACTGAAGCATCTGAAGTTCACAAGTGCGTGACTTGGAACACAGCCGTTGTCTCCTCCCTCGCCTCCTGGTACTCCTGCCTCGGCAGTAATCCACTCGGACCAATGGTACCAGCTCATTCGGTACACCGTGCAGCAGTCCAAGTGATGGAGGGGCTCCGTAGTCAACCAAACTCAGTAGATCGGTCCGGCTGTGTGCTAGCCCGCTGAAGCTAACGGGTCCATCAGCGAAGCAATGGACAGCACTAGCCACGCTAATGCTAACATTGTTGTGTTATTATTGTTCAGCGTCTTTGCACAGTCCAAGGTAAAAAAAAATAATAATAAAAAAAAGTGTGCGTGGCATACAGATCTATAGATGGGTTGAGAAAAATAGTTTTGTCATAATGCGAATGTTTAACATAGTTTTGATTCAGTGCAGTTCATGTTCAGTGTGGTGAGAATTGTATGCGTGAATATGCAGTAGCCAACTTCGACCAGTAGAGGGCGCGTTCGTGACACTGTGGTCAAAGAACGGGTAGTCTCGTGAGACAATATGAGAACACACGAGTGGCTGTTCTTGTGTGTGTACTACGGTGTACCGAACCACCAATCAATTGCCCCTGTTTTTCCTTTATCTTTACAGGTAAAGAGGGAATGTCAGACTTGTTCGGTAAATGTGTTTGTGTTATATTTGTAAGTTCAACTGTGTGGTGGTGTTTGAGCGTTACTCGTTAAGAAAAGGTAACAGATGGGAAAATGGCTAGCTAGTAGCACGGCTAGCCAAGTTACAACAAGAGAGCGCGAGGCTGTAGACTGACCGTTAGTATGACAATAATTGATATAATTACGTCTTGTATTGTTTTTCTGTGTGTTTAACATACATAATAAAATAGTGCATTATTTTTCGGTGAGACAATAGAACACACGAGTGGCTGTTCCTCTGTATGTGTACTACAGTGTGTCGAATTGCCAGTGAATCGCCCTTGTTTTTCTTTATCTTTACAGAACAAAATAAAAAAAAAACATTTAAAGTTAAATGTGTAGTGGAGGGCCATGTCCTTCTGACCCATGCTACATATGCATTTAGTCCACCGTTGACAAGCGGTAGACAGGATCTAGACTCAGACATTTGGTATCATCCAAACAGTTTGCAGCAGGAGCCCTCCTCTGTGTCGCCAGCAGAACAGTGCCATCTCAATTGTCAATAATAGAAGATGTAGCCTAAGTAATGAGTGAATAAAAAAACTTAAATGATGCATTAAAGTTTTAAAGCAAGTTAATATGTATTAAACAAACCTATATACAGTGTCAAAAGTGTGAAATAAAACACTATTTTAATGCTACTAATCTGACATTTTCTCACATTTTGACATTCTGATACTAGTATTACTTTATGAAGATAATATGCAGAGAAAAAGTTAATACTATAAATGAGTATTACAGGCTTGAGGCTTCAGGGCTGACTGTTTGTGATAACATTTTTCTTTTGTTCTGTATTTACATCTTATTTGTAATTTATCATGATTAGTAGTAGCAGTATTGTTGTAGTTTTAACCTGATCTGTTTGTTTGTTTTCTGTCTTTTTGCTCAGTTCTTGTTTGTTGCTATTGTTGTTCTCACAAATTTTTTTATAGAAACTATTTTTTGAGGTTTTTTGGTTTTACCATGTCTACTGTGTTCTGTTAATGTTAATGTACAATGATAAATGGACATAGAGTGTGTTAAGTCATAGAATGCAGAATCTACTGGATTATTAGTTTGTAAAAGGTGGTGGGAGTTTATAAGTTTTTGAGTAAAAAAAAAAGTTACCTATTTTCATTGATGTTTTGATGATGTTGTGTGCTCCAAATAAAATTAAACTGAATGTAGATCCATGCACTATTTCCTACCAAGGGACAATACAGTGTATTTTATTTTATATTCTCTGTATTTTAAGTATTTTCAGTGATCATGTTTTCTTAGACTATATTTCATTAATCGATCTTGGGGGGGGGGGGGGGGGGGGATATAAGAAAATGAAAGAAAAAGCTGCTTTTTCAGTCAAATTAATAATTTATTAAACCTAGTCCAAGTGTCCAAGTCCATCCACTGTCATTGATCTAAGTGATGAATCAATGTTGTAGAAGATGACAGTGTTTCCATGGTAACTACTGACTCTCTAAATGTATAAACAGGTCATATCTGATGACCATGAAAAGATAAACGGTATTTACATGGATTGATAGGATTAGTGGATTAGCAAGTATTAAAACTGTTAATATCAGTCGATGGTTTAGATTAAAGGTGAATGTTCTGGTTTCTATGGATTAATTTTAAATTTAACTTCAATTATTGTATTTAAAGGAGAAAAAGTTCATATTTACCCAATTATTTCTGTTGTTCATAATAATAATATACCACTTCAGAGTTTGTCTTTATGAAGCACTTATTAAATCACACATTTATCTAATGTGATAAAAAATAAAGATTTCATAGTTAGTTAATACCACTGAGCCATGTCTGTGTATTTATTATCTTCTTTGTATGACACGATTTTATTCATCCCTTGTGTTCACTGGACATAAATGTCCCTCTAAAAACACCTGTGTGAAGTTGCCCCCCCCCTATTGAAAACCGTAGAATAAATAGTCTCATTTGTTTGTGCCTCGTGTGTGCTGGTTAGTTCCGGTTAATGTGATTCCACGTGCGCGCACATACACGCACTTCCTCATATTTGAACATACATGTTCGTATTTGTTTGGTTCGATGGGTATAAGTGTCTCAAATCCCACTTTGTCAGTGTTTAAATCCCACCAAACCTGTGTGTGTCACCTCTCCCAAACCTACAAGGGTAAACAGTATGTGTTAAAGTTTGTGGAGAACGGAAGCACAGTGAGTATTGGATGTATCACTGTGTGGGTGCTTCATGAAACACTTGGACTGAAAAAAGGAAAAGTTGAATCAACTTTAATCATTTTATTCAATAGGTCACACATAAAAATAGTTGAATGAAGAGCATTCTGTAAATTAACTCTAACCCTCAGTCATTTAATTTTGGTTCACTTCACTATTTTTATGTGTGAGAAGTTGATTCATCTTCTGCTGTTTTTCAGTGTGAGTCGTATGAAGTTTTTTCACCCCCCATACCCAGCTCTCATTGTCTTAAAGAATGTGTTTAGATGCACCTCCCTATTCCATCACTTGACACCATACAGACACCCTCACTGTGTTCTCTTACAGTAGTTCACTTTGGGAGTTTGTTAGTGTGAGGTTCATGAAGGAATATTTCCAAAGTGGATAAGGTTGTAGAGCTGCTGGAATTGACTGTGTACGAAGGAAAACCCACGACTCACATATGAAGTTGTGAACAGTTTGAAACTGAAGAAAATAAACTGTTTCTGTTCTGATTTGATGAAGATTCAGACCAAAACTCCAGCAGTTTGTTTAGACAAGTGTATTCATTAGGATAATTGTTACAGATGGTTTGTAAGTGTTGAAAAAAAATTACACCTCATGCATTTTTAAGTCACTAAAATATATCTTATGGAGTAGAAAGGGACACTGTTGTGGGCCTTGTTTATAGTCAGAGAGAGAGAGAGAGTCGCACTGTCTTCAATTAGCAAGCATATGATTTTTCAGAGTCCATGTTGGTTCTGCACTCAGAGAAACTTGCAGCTCTTCTGTCTGGACCATCAGGAGTGGGTTTGTCTGGTCGTCAGTGTAAACCCACTGATTCCATGTCTGTCCACAGTGGGTCGTCTGCAGATGTCACCACTGAAACTGGAACAACTGTTTTTGTTCAGTTTTCCTTTCAATTATATCTATAATTTAGAATTGGATTTTTAGTACAATTAAATTAGAATTATATCTATAATGTAAAATTGCTGTTTTTATTTTCTCTTTTTTGTATTTGTTTTTTTTTGTTCAAAATAAAATTTATTTTAAAAAATGTAAACATGAAAGGCCTCAAAAATCTATATATATGAACATATAACATGTAGAATTATTGTCACTATCCAAATAAAGTGACATTGTTAGTTTTGTAGAAAAACACCATTATTTTATAGATTTGTCCTAAATGATTCCAAACACCTTAAAGTGACAATACTAATATTGTGTCAAACATTATAAAACTGAACTTGGAAATAAAAGGTGAACACAGCAGAGCAGGGTTTTAGAATAGTGCTGTTCTTTATGTGTAAAATAAGTTCCTACCCACTTCATTTGAAACAGTGGAAATATTTAATGTATATTTTAAATAGAATATGTCAAAGTTTTCATTTGTCAGCCATTGCTGCCAAATTATTGTATTTAAGGTTTATTAAAGGCATTTGATTCTAATAATTTAGCAAAAATCTGTGAAATAATGGTGTTTTTTTCTCCAAAACTAAGCATTGTCACTTTATTCAAGGGGTTTAATTGTAATAACTTGAGTAAAATCTGTAAAATAATGGTATTATTTTTCTGCTGAAGTCAAAATGAACATGTTTGAACTTCATTTAAATTAGGGTTTACTTTAATGTTATGATGTTTTTTTCCTGGTTGCTGTGACTGTCTGAAATACTTGTGTACATGCATGACATATCATAATAGGTGTGGTTGATCCAGTTCATGAGAATGTCTGCGCCTCACACAGTCACTGGCACAGTTCCAAACGTTTGTTGTCACACAGTTTTGACTTTTTCCCAACTGTCACTCCCACCTGCTGTATTCCAGTATTCTAATAATTTAGCAAAAATCTGTGAAATAATGGTGTTTTTTTCTACAAAACTAAGCATTTTTACTTTTTTCAAGGGATTTAATTGTAATAACTTCGGAAAATCGGTAAAATAATGGTATTATTTTCTGCTGAAGTCAAAATGAACACGGTAGGTGTAGTTGATCCAGTTTCTTTCTGTACCAGTGTCATCCATGACACTTGGCACAGTTCCAAACAGTGTTGTGACATGTTTGAGTTTTTCTCTGACTCTCACTGACAGTATTCCAGGCTGTGTAACGTTCCTTAGGTTAACACAAACATCAGTAAATGATTGACTTGAATCATGTTGACATGTTTTAGGATTCCATATGAACAACAGCAAAACCAACGTAATTTTAAGGTTAATGACACTAGAATTTTACTGTAGTTTTTCAGTTTTAAATAGCATGTAAAACTGTTCATTTACATTATCTGTAAATTAACCCCATTTTTTCCATTTTTTAGATTATTCTATTAATGACAATCTACATTTATTTCTCATGTTTGTATGGAAAATACTTCATTTTTATACATGTTGAAATTACAGTCAAATTCATATGAAATGACAATGATTGTTCTTGTCTCGTCGTCTGAACCCACTTTATCCTCACTGGGGTTAGGCTATGGGTATGTATTTTTTTTTTAATGGGTGAGATCCAGATTAAATTCTATACAGTTTAACTCTGTCCTTGTAACGATTCCGACAACTGACAAAACAACAACTAGACATTTGTAGTTCTGCTGTAGGTCTGTCATCTATATAAACAACAGCTTTTCCATGCAGTTTTTTTTCAGCCTGGTCTACGCACGCAACTTCCTCTTATGTTTGAATGACGTTGACTGTGAAGGGACTATAGTCTACTTTTATAGAGAATCAATCTGAAAACATAAACACACAAGACATAAAAAACATAAAAACAAAATGCCTATGCCTTGAGGAAGATCAACATGAGGACTAATTAAAACCATGGTGTTGGAATGAACACTAACATTACCTATACTAGATCTAGTATATAAAGGGCCCACTACAGGTCATCGCCCCCCCTTACACTGAACCAAACGCTCCACCCCTGCATACAACATATAGGGAGCCTAAGTGACGCGTTCTATTTCCGGTCGATTTCTGGCCAATGGGGCCAAAGTGCCATAAAAAAATTTATGCGAGTCAATGGAGGGATAAAAGTAATTTTCTGGTGCCTTTGAAATGTTTGAAATATGTTTTCACATATGTCTGTGAATTTTAAACGTACATTTTCACATTGAGAAAGCACTCACTTTGGACAGGCATCCAAAGTTACGTTAGGTTTTATGTGAGAGTAAGTAATGGACTACAACGTTCGTCTCACAAATATGACGTCACCACCAAGCTTCACCATCAAACTCTTTGAAAATGGCTGTGACTTTGGCGAGCTTCACCTCCTTCTTTCAGGACGAAGGCAAGAGCATCAAACGTGGAGAAAACCACTTTAAATCGGGGCATGTGGAAAGTGGCAGCTACTCCGGGGGAGAGATAGTTGGTCGAGTGAGAGCCAGCATGCGGGACAAGCTCTCGTCAGCCGGGAAGCGGTAGAGAGAACATGTGGAAATGGTGTTGTGATTACACCGGGGCACAAAGCACACAGACGTTTTCAAATGAAAAATAGAAAAGACGGTATACGGTTTAGAAAAGTTTGCAGGGAAAGATTTTGCTGTGACGTCAGCTATGCGACGTCTGATATGTAGTCCAAACAGAGTCCAAATAATTACATATTTTTACACGATAATAAATCACAAAACACGTATCAAAGAAACTCCAAACGCACATCATTGGTTATGATTTTAATTGAAGTACAGTAAATGTGTGATTCATGGCATAAAGTAAAGTGGACCAGAAAATAATTATTTTCTCCTCATCCACTCTCATGTTACATTTTTCCGAACCTAGGCCCAGTGGACCGACCGGAAGGGGCGGAGACTTAGGCTCCCTATTGCTTTGAAGTTATGTAAGATTTTGGCTCAAACCAGGGTGAAAATTTAAGTTAATGTAAAGCATAAATTGCAAATTACAAGTTTAAATAATGATTTCATGGTATTTGAAAACGTTCCTTGGTTTAAATTATATTTTTGAATTAGCAATCCTACATTATTTACTTTGTCCAAACTGGGCGAGTTAAGGCTATTTTTAGGGGTGCTTCAGCACCTCTAAAATTCTGCTCAGCACCCCCTGGTTCCTCACCATTGGCGGAGAGAGGGGACTTATAATGTACTGCTGCTGAACCTGCTATAGGGAGTTTATCATCATACTGTCCATATGTTTGTGTCTCTGCTCAGTCAATAACCACCTCAACCTGACCCAGCTGATCCACACCTCACTTTTCTTTGAATAGAATGGTGAAAAAGATAAAAGATATGGGGAAAAAACTAAACTAAAACTAAGTATTCATAAAAAAGATAACTAATAAATACTGGGAAACCTCTTCAAAACACATTCAAATTAACTGAATTAGAAGGAAACAAGTCAAAACAAAACTATAATGAAAAATACAAAACCATTATAACCCTGATCCTTCATTTACATTTTTTCATTCTACTATTGTACGTATTATGTTGTGTTAATATTCACTCAGTGTTAAATATGTACAATACATTTTCTTTCCATTAAACAGAGTTTCCTTGTGGGAAGGAAACCTCTCAGTCTCTTCATTTAAAATGTTTATTTTCATGTCATAGGGTCAAAAATAGAGAACACATTGCATTGACTATCTCTGTCTATTGCAGGGGTCTCAAACTCTGGTCCTCGAGGGCCGGTGTCCTGCATGTTTTAGATATTTCCCTCTTTCACATGATTCAGTTTAACCCTTTAAATCCTGAGACTTTAGCAGTTCCACATAATGGACACATATGGAAAATTTTGCCAAAAACAGGAACTATTAGATAATTCCTTCTACCTCAAAGTCATTGCATCATTAACAGGTTCTGCAGAGAATGATGAGCTGATTATTAACTCTTAAGGGTCAGAACTGATGTATTCTGAATGAATGGTTTAGTTTAAATATTCCTAAAAATCATTTGTTTTCCTTTTTTAACTGTGTTTTTACTGAGTGAAAATGCAATTCATTTTTTTTAAAAAAAGTCCAAATTAAAACTGTTAGGACCAAATTTCAATAAGCACCCCCAGACCCCCCTCTGGGCTACGTCCTGGATCTTGACAATGTGTGGCTCCACCTCTGGCCAAAAGGGAGATTTTTGTTGGAACTGGACCAGTATTTTTCTGTTGATTAATTGATTGATTGGCAGAGGCTTTCTGTCAATCCTGGCTTTATTCCATTTCTTGCTGAATGTAAGATGTATGTGATTGTGTCTTATCATTAAAGGAACGTCTCTTAGATAAAAAGGTGACTGTCATTATTAAATAATGCGGAAATGAAATGGTAAATTTGAGTATTGTTGCATTTGTGAGTAGTCCAGAAGTTGACTTACAGTGAGCTAACACAGTAGCAGCGAATGACAAAGAGCCTTGTGGTCCTATGGGTAATTTTTTTTCTTGCCACCTTATCACCACCACCACACTTCACCAGAACATCAACACCCAGAAACATCTTTTCTCATGCAGTAAGTCTACATATTGACATGGAACTTGTTAGTTTTTAAGCTAAATCTTAATTTCAGTGCTAGATAAGATAATAGTAGATAATAGTTTATTGGTTGATTAGAGGGAGAAAAAAAAGTTTAGAAATTGATTTAAATTTAATTCAAGACAGGTGCCACTGTCAGCACTGGGGGCTGAGCACCCCTAAAGGTCAGATGCTAGAATCGCCCCTGGTCCAAACTATTTATTTTTTATTTGAGAGAAACTAAAAAAACATGTGATAAGTGGGCGCAATTTTTTAAATTTGATCTAAAGAGTAAATTTTTACAGTGTATGCAAAACTATGTCCTTGGATTCATTCTGTTTCAACGCCCTTAAGGGCGTGTTAAGGGCGGGGCTTTTTAGTATTCTAGAAGCTTCTCTGTACTTGTCTAAACTTGGTCCAGTTAGTTCAGGTGTTTGTGGTGTGAGGTTCACGAACGGATATTTAAGAAGCGTATAAAGTTAGAGAGTTGCTAGAATTTATTGTGTGCGAAGGAATACTCAGGACTTGCGTATGAACAGTTTGAAATTAAAGAAAATAAATAAAGTTATGATTTGATAAAGATTCAGACCAAAGCTCCAGGAAAATCTAAATGACATCGTTCTAACCTGTTACAAGTGGAGACAGTGAAGGTAAGTTAAAACATGATTTCAGAGTAAAATTAAACTTCATGGACAAAGAGCAGAGGAAGAACTGCACTGTAGACAAGTTTATCAATGGGAGTTTATTGGTGAAGGTGGTTTGTCTGTGTTGAAGTTTTATCATCAGAGTTGTCCTGTCGTCCAGATACATCCAGAAGCACAAGGAGAATGCTTTCTTCTTTAGCTATTTTATATTATTTATTGCCGACTTCAACAAATTGTGGTTGCTTACCTTATACAGTCGGGCTTTTTTGTGAAATATGACTTTTTTTGTAAATTTATTTTAACTTTTTATGGAAATTCAATCATCATACCAAAAGAAAATGCCACTACGGTGATGTCAGTTGCTCCGACATTTTATCTGCGTTTTTTATACAGACTTTATTAGTTGGGTCATCTGGAGCACTTCTGTGACCGTGGAGTGCAAAGTTTAGTTTCTTTCTTGAATTGTCTTCTATGAAAGGTAAAAATTAGCCCCCATGCCCCTCGCAAAAGTGTGGGCAAACTACATGAGGACCCAAAATTCCACGTGGCTGGCGGCCATTTTGGAGAAGCAGAAGCGACGACACTGTCGTCTTTTCAGATACACTACAGTGGAAAAACTAATTTCGACTTTAATCTCATTATATAAAACATTTTTTTCTTCACATGTGGCCCTAATACTGTTGTAAGATACACCCCTTACCATACAATTATTTGACTTTATTAATGTTATATACATTTTTTGTTGAAAACTTTGAAAGTACTGGTGATTTTTGGCCTATAGTTATTTGGCTCATGATGATGTCCAGACTTGAAAACGGGTGTGATAACTGCAGGCTTCTAGTTAAGGAAACTGTTTTGTGTTATGGAGAGACTGATTATGTGTGTGATGAGTGTTAGTGTTCAGATATTTCTTTAAGAGCATACCCTCCATATTAAAAGCATATTTACTTTTAGAAGTTTTTGCAGAACCAATAATCTTTTTAATTTATGTTTCATTGGTGACTTTTAAGCTGAAACACGGGCCAGTTTCAGTACATAAGGCAGCTACAGATGTGATGTCTTTTTTTTCTTAAAATGATTGCCTAACTCAGAAACATATGAGGCCATTTCGCTGCCATTAACCTGTGGCATTGGAAAAAAAAACAACTTGGCATTGTAGAAAACTTTGCATTGTCATTGTAACAGCTATTGTCGTTGTAAAATGTTGAATGAAAGATAAAATACAAACAATTGAAAAAACACAATATTTTGGGAGGGTATTTTTGGATGACAATGTATTTTACAATGACAATCTTTGGATTTGTTTTACAATTTTTTTTTTTCTTTCACGCTTCTCAGGTTTTCAGTTTTAGTTTTCATTTTTTCAGTTTCAACTTACTGGCACTGTTTTAACATGAGGGGGAGGGGGCGGGGCTTATAGCAGGAGAAGGAGCTTCTTCATTCTGAGTAGAGGACAGAGACCTCCCCCTGGTGGATACAGCCATTACCATCAGGCAAACTGGATTCTCTTTATTAGTTTTATGATTACTATATAGTGATTTTCCACATGGAACCTTGTTGTGTTATAATCACTTTATTCTTCATATCATGCTAATTTAGCAAATGTGCTAATGTTGTCTCACATAGCTTATATGAAAGTGGTTTGAAGAATTTACTACAGAAATATTAACACTTACAGGAGGGGTTCTTCATCACCTAACATTATTCTACCACCACTTGATAAACCTGCACAGTTTACTGATGTTCAAGAAAGTATTGCTGGAATTAGAATTTACAGAAAAACTGCAGTGAATGACTGCAAGAAGAATAAAGTGATTATGACACAACAAGGTTCTATGTGAACCCCCCCCCCCCCCCACACACACACACACACTATATACTAATAATAAAACCAACTAGAAAAGCACTCTGAGAGTGCAGACCTCCACCAAGAAATAGACCCCCCACCACCACCATCACCAAAATCTAATCCTTTCCAGATCTCCCCATTACCAACCTACCCTGGAAAAACGTTGCCATCTGGTGTTGAACTGTGGGAACTACAGATGAACAGACTACAAAATCAACTAATAACAAGATATAGACACCCCCCACACACACACACCGGATCACCACCAAAATCTAATCATTTCCAGATCTCCCCATTACCAACCTACACTGAAAATTTAATCAAAATCCATCCATAAGGTTTCAAGTTACCTTGAACACAGACAGATAAACAGACAGACAGACAGACAGACAAAGAGATAAACGACGGCAAAAACATAACCTCCTTGGTGTAAGTAATAAATATAAACAGACTTACTGGTGGTTTGGTAGTCCTGGACGAAATAGGATCCATAGTTTACCTGAGGGTAATGGCTGTAGCCACCAGGGGGAGCCCCCCCCCCATGTTAAAACAGTGCCAGTAAGTTGAAACTGAAAACCTGAGAAGTGTGAAAGAAAAAAAAAACATTGTAAAATAAAATCCAAAGATTGTCATTGTAAAATACATTATAATCCAAAAATACCCTCCCAAAATATTGTGTTTTTTCAATTTCTGTATTTTATCATTCCATTCAACATTTTACAATGACAATACCTGTTAAAATGACAATGCAACGTTTTCCAAAATGCCAAGTTTTTTTTTTTTTTCCAATGCCACAGGTTAATGGCAGCGAAATGGCCTCATATGTTTCTGAGTTAGGCAAGAATTTAGTTGAATGTCTTCTGTGTGTTGTACTTCACGCCCTATGAGGTTATTGATGTGTTTCCAAATGTCCTTGCTATTTCCTTTAGCCTCATTTACTACCTGAATATAAAAACATAATATGAATATAATCTCATTTCATTAACAACTTTGTTCCACAAACCTTAAGAATTTAAAATATCTGTGTCTAATTTAGATCTGGTAGTTTTTCTTTAAGGCTAAATCCCTTTGTTTCATCATTTGCCATATGGTGCACAAAACCAGAGTAGGGTTACTCTTTCTCTGTTTTCTCTTGGACTCCACAGTAAACTTATTTTTAATAGATTTCAACTTTTCTGCAAACAAGTCACAGCCATGCATTCATGAAAACAGCCTGTAGTGTATGTGCTGACCTCGAACAGAAGCAGAAAACTTCACAAATTCAACTAATTAACCACTTTTATATAGAAATCCTGGAACAAAGGGAGATTTTTTTATTACAAAACAGAAGGGTGGAGCTTTATCAGCAACAGTCACACCTACATCCAGAATAAACCACACCCACATCCAGAATAAGATACACCCACATCCAGAATAAACCACACCCACATCCAGAATAAGATACACCCACATCCAGAATAAACCACACCCACATCCAGAATAAGCTACACCCACATCCAGAATAAACCACACCCACATCCAGAATAAGCTACACCCACATCCAGAATAAATCACACCCACATCCAGAATAAGCTACACCCACATCCAGAATAAATCACACCCACATCCAGAATAAGCTACACCCACATCCAGAATAAACCACACCCACATCCAGAATAAGCTACACCCACATCCAGAATAAATCTCACCCACATCCAGAATAAGCTACACCCACATCCAGAATAAATCACACCCACATCCAGAATAAGCTACACCCACATCCAGAATAAATCACGCCTACCAATTCCAAAAGCATTTCAGTGAGTGTCAGTACACCACACACACAATGATTCTTTTCCAACACTGAACTAAAACCTAGTCCTCCAAGAAAGAAATCTCACTTAACCAATCATGATCCAACAAAAATGAAGATGATGGGGGTATGGGTGGGATATTTAATGGTGATCATATAATTTGACTGCGGTTGATCCACATCTGGTTTGTTTTATTTTAAAGTAAGTTTCACATGTGTTTATATCCACCCACAGATGTCACTGAGCTGCACATATTAGAGATTTAATGATGGTGTGTGTTTTAGGCAGTAATAAAGCCCTTAAAAGTGACTTAATGTGTAGACAATGTGTTTAAAGTCAGATCGTACGTCTAATGTACATGCATGGGGGTTTTGGAAAAGTGCAGATGGATGGATGTGTTTGAGTTCCTTCAGTACTTTGTTATAATGTCATTTAACCATGAACTTAAACTGAGAAGTTTCCCAGACTGACTAGACTTTGTGTTTTCAGTTTCTCTCAGACTAAATGGCGTCCATATCAGAGGAGGATCTGTGCTGTCCAGTCTGTAAGGACGTCTGCAGAGATCCAGTTGTTCTGTCCTGCAGCCACAGCTTCGGTAAAGTCTGTCTGCAGGACTGGTGGAAAGAAAAACCAAAAAAGGAGCGTCCACTCTGTAAGAGAAGGAATTCAATTGACCAGCTACCTCCTTTTCTGGGATTAAACAACAGCGTATTTGCACAATCGAAGGAACCGAGTGAAGATCTATTACACATACACACACAGATAGATAGTAAATAATATGTAAATAAGTCTTCAGATGTTGGAGGTATCACTGGAGTTACAAATATTGGTGTCACAGTCACTGTTCTACGGGACATGTCTGTGCACAAACAGCTGTCTCATCTCGTCTCGTCATCTGAACCTGCTTTATCCTCACTAGGGTAGCTTACTGGTTACTATATGAACTTAAACAAAAAAAATCAAAGAGAAAAAAACATATTTTTAACATTGAATACCCATCAAAAAGGAAAGTGTGGGAAATTGATCCAGATGATATCAACAAAAAATGTCAGGAATAATTAATAATCACTGAAACAATAGTCTTAGCCATGTCATCATATGGCAACAAAAAGATGAATATTCAACAAATGAAAGCTGTAGGTCTCTGCCATTTATAGCTTACTGGTTGCTATATGAATTTTTCAAAAAGAAAAAAAAATGAAGAATGACAACAGCCGTCCTTCTCAGTCTTCATCCATTCTGCTCTGGTCTGACAAATCACCTAGGAGAAAGCCCACCGTAATTCTGATTGTCTGATTGTAAGTCTGATTGAAATACTGAATCACATTTAAGTTTAAATTAAAATATTTTGTTGTAATAAGTCTATAAAAACGTTTTTCTATATGAAGTCTATTGCTATTCGTACTCACCACAGTCATATTAGGCCTTCTTATATTTCAGCCCTTTCCTTGCTGCCTCCAAAAGCGGTTTATTTGCCAGGAGGGTTTTGTCCACCTCTGTGCTCTCCTCCTGAAGGTTGACACACACCTGCAGCTCAGCCTTCACTGTGTCCACTTCAAGGTGGTTTTGTTCATTGCACCATGTAATCAGTCAATCATGTGAGCGGAATTTTTGATTGACAGCAGTTGCAGGCAATCCTGGGCTGCATTGGCTGCAATCGGCTGCGTGCGCAGCATGAATTTTTACATTGCATAGCTTACAACATGCTATCTGCCTGTAAACATCGCAGAGTAGCAAGTGTAAATAACGGGTGGCGATTTATGACGATTAATGCAACGGTGGCAGACGATTGTATGAAAGGAGGACAACGTAAAAAACCTGGACACTTGACAGACAGCCAGACAGATGGCTCTAAAACCGGACTGTCCGGACGAAATCCTGACGAATGGTCACCCTACCTGTATGAGTCTCCAGTTCATCTCAGGGCTGAACATATATAGACAAACAATCACTGTCACATTCACACCTATGGGCGATTTAGATTAACCAGTGAACTAATTAACCTATCAGTGCATGTGTTTGGATGGTGGGAGGAAACTGGAGTACCTGGAGAAAACCCACACAGACATGAGGAGAACATGTAAACTCCACACAGAAAGGTCTGGTGTGGAGTTTGAACCAGGGTCCTTCTTGCTGTGAGGTATGAGTACTAACCACTGCACCACCGTGCCGCCCCAAACAGCTGATTTTGTAGAAAAAGCTGTTTTTCACCAAAAAAAAAAAAATTCTTGACAGACAGATTGTAATTATTGTCATTAACCTCAATATTCTGTACAACCTGTGCACAGAAGCTTTTATAGATAAGGACATGTTTTTAGCTCATCCAGACGAAGTCGCGATGAGCTATTACCATCACGCTTTGTCCGTCCGTCTTCATCATCGCGGTCGTTCACAATTCACTAAAATCACTTCTCCTCCCTCAATTCTTAATAGATAGATTCTTAATATCTATCTATCTATCTATCCGTCCGTCCGTCCGTCCGTCCATGTATCTATCTGTCTGTGTGTCTATCTATCTATCTATCTGTATGTCTGTCTGTCCGTCCGTCCGTCCGTCCGTCTGTCTATCTGTCCGTGTATCTATCTGTCTGTGTATCTATCTGTCTGTGTATCTATCTATCTATCTGTCTGTGTATCTATCTGTCTGTGTGTCTGTCTGTCTGTCTGTGTATCTATCTGTGTGTCTATCTATCTGTCTGTGTATCTATCTATCTTTCTGTCTGTGTATCTATCTGTCTGTGTGTCTGTCTGTCTGTCTGTCTGTCTGTCTGTGTATCTATCTGTGTGTCTATCTATCTGTCTGTGTATCTATCTGTCTGTGTGTCTGTCTGTCTGTGTATCTATCTATCTATCTATCTATCTATCTATCTATCTATCTATCTATCTATCTATCTATCTATCTATCTATCTATCTATCTATCTATCTATCTATCTATCTATCTGTGTATATATGGTATATACAAGCATTTATATTATATTATCATTTCTCTCATAATCTGAACCAGCTTTATCCTCACTAGGGTCACGGGGGGTCTAATCCAGCTACAATGGGTGAAGGCGGGGTACACCCTGTATGAGTCTCCAGCGGGACCGGATCTAGGCATAGGCAAGGGGGGGCGATGCCCCCCTAAATTTTGCGCCTGCCCCCCCAAACGCGATGCGGCACTTGCCCCTATCAAACCTACCAAACGCGATGACAAGGAAAAAAATCTCACATGCTTTACATACAGCAGCCAAAGATATTCGCGCTGTTCTCTTCTGATTGGTAGATGCAAAGGGAGGGTGTGGCCTCTCTCTGACTCCCTTGGCTTCAGTTCTGTCACTTTCTCACATCAGTTTGACCTGACCGTCATAGAGACATAGACTCATTCACCGCAGCGATTTGGCTTTTTTTTCTTCCACTTATCTCTCCTCTACCGATCACGATGCGCAGATTTCTGGTTGCTAAAGCTAAAGCTAACACTAGTATTTCTCCAGCCCAGAAACATCTCCACCATTTTCCAATATCTACAGCTTTCCTCAGCTCCATCGCATGTGTGGCATCCACTGTGATTGGAATGTCCTCTGCTTCATGCGAGAGCTCTTTCTCTACTTTGTCTCGTGTCCTTACCCCCTTACGCCGCACTATGCTACACAAGAAAAAAAGAGATTTAGTTATTTTGGCTCATGAGAAGGCTATAACAAAAGGCCTAAACATGGATACATTTGTTAGGGTGTTTGCACAGAAAAACAGACGGCTGATCCTAAAGTGATAGAAATAAGCTATAAACAAGAACACAAACAGACTGTAACTAAAGAAAATGACAAAGAAATACATGAAAGGATAAAAAGTAAGAACAATTAGACAAAAATAATAAGAAAAATCCTAAAAGTTGGTATATGAAAGTGACATAAAGACAAAAAAAAATACACAGACATTTAAAAGATGTTATAAATAAATGATAAAGCAATGCATAAAAGGATACAAAGAACAAAAAATGAAAAGAAAAAATACAAAAACTAAAAAATACAACCAAAAAAATTCCTAAAGTTGCTATAAGCTGGGAAAACAAAGACAAAAAATATACAGAACATGTTGAAATAAAATATGTTCTGTCAATAAATGAATGACAATGGAATACACAAAATATGATAAAGAAAAAAAATACAAAAACACACACAAAAAAAACAAACCAAACAAAAAACTAAACAAAATTTAAAAAAAAGAGTAATGCAGCCCCAAAAGGGACAAGCCAGTGTCCTATTTGTGCCAGTCTCAAGCCCGGATAAATACAGAGGGTAGTGCCAGGCATGGCATCCAAATCCAATATAAAACCTATAATACAAATCAAATTGATATAGATAAGGATTGATTAACTGATGATGGCATAGTTAGCATTGTTTTCTGTGCTTTTAAGGGTTTGGGTAGGATTTGACACCCCCCAGTTCATGCCCCTCCTGCCAAACCACATGCCCCTCCAAGTGGGCAGAGCTAGATCCGGCCCTGGTCTCCAGTTCATCTCAGGGCTGAACATATATAGACAAACAATCACTGTCAGATTCACACCTATGGGTGATTTGGATTAACCAGTTAATCTATCAGTGCATGTGTTTGGATGGTGGGAGGAGCCAGAGTACCTGGAGAAAACCCATGCATCTGTGCAACAGATGAGTCAGCTGCCCACTTGCGTCCTGATATTGTGAGGATGCCTGCATGTCTGACTACGTGGGAGCCCTAATTTTTTGATTCTCTTCAGCCATTCTTCTGCCTGGTTTTCTGTGCTGCTGAAGTTCTTCCTGTCAGTGAGTCATCGACCCACTTCCCGAGGCACTTGATTGGATTTTCCCTTATCGATGGATCTCCAGGACTATGGGGTTCTTCCTGCCTGGAGCTCTCCTTCGTCTCACCAGGTGCTACCGCTGTGCGCTGCATCTGTGATCCCTCCTTTCCACATTTAGTTCTGCCTTGATGTATCTTTAGGCCTTTTGTGTTCATGCACAGCTTTCCGCAGTGACTCAATGCTTCTGGTACGTTTCCAGTTAACGTTGTTTGGGTGAGCCATCTCATTATCTGTGAGTCCGTTATTGTAGCCATTACCGTTTATCTGTGCTTTTGAGCCCCCCCCCCCCCCCCCCCCCCCCCCCCCGCCTCTTGGGTGACCCTGGGGGTATTGCTTCATGCTATCTTCTGTAGCGTGATTTGGTGCCCTCTTGCGAGTGCTGTGCACGACGTTGCTAACCTAATACACCCATGCCAGTCTTTCCTAGAGGTCATCTGTCTCTCCAGGGTCACTGACCTTCCTCGTTTCCATCCAGTCTTCCCTGGAAGCCACTGGTTGCCCAGAGATGTAAGATTACAATTACATCCAAAGATGCTTCTCCATGATTCACTGTTAGTGAATGTAGCCTTGGCCAGGAAGATTTGATGTCATCAGGCAATGATTGATCCAATGATTGAAAGTTATGGCGAACACAAATATGTAATTTTCAACTTAAACTGTAGTTAGGACCTTTAGCCTTTACACACCAGTACATCAGTGTCAGCAGTAAACAACAGTAGTATTGTAAGGAAAGAGTTGAAATAGTGATAGAGCTGCAACTGCAGCCAGTGAACAGTAGTTACTACAACAGCAGTTAGTCACAGTAAATGTATGCACACTGATCAAACCTGTAGTTTGTGAGGCTCATCTTTTTTTCTTTGCGATGGGTAACATCTAGCCCAAAACCTGCCCGTCTACTACATTAGATACTATGACAAGCAAACATCCACATTGCCCACCCTGACTTCACTGAAGCCCCTCTAAAAATAGCTGTCTAGATCCGCCACTGCCTGTGACACTAATTGATCCCAGTGCTACTCAGATGGTTGTGTGAGTATAGCGTAACACAGCCAGATGACGTAAGTCAGGTTGGCACTATTTAACATCTAGGAATGATTTAATGATTTAATTTTACAAATCACTGAATGAACACTAACTAACAATGTATTTTGCTTTGAGGATGACATCTACAGACAAATTAAAGGAACTGCTACGGGGGTATTATTTAGACCCGCTCTAGATTCCTGAAGCCTTATTTAGACTCCCCTAGGCCCCTGCCCGTGTTGCCTATATGCAGAGCTGACCCAGGTCCCACTGGACTCTTTGCACCTAGTTATGCCTGCCTCTTCCTGGGCCTTTGGGAGAAGGAGTACATCTACAGCACGGTTCTGCAACTCTGGTCCTAGAGAGCCACTATCCTGCATGTTTTAGAGGTTTCCCTCTTCCAGCACACCTGATGATGATTTCTCGGTCTTCTGCAGAGCTGGATGATCGGCTGATCATTTGAATCAGTTGTGTTGGAAGACGGAAACATCTAAAACATGCAGCTCTTTAGGGCTGGAGTTGCAGACCCCTGATCTATAGTGTATGTAACCCATTTCATGATAATTAGTTTTTTTTCTGTAATTTTATCGATTATGTGTTTTGCTGTTTTAAAGGCATAGAAACTAACCTATTGGAATTTCATAAATATGTAAACTCTATTAACCCCAATATAAAATTTACATTGGAGTACAGCCAAAGAGAGGTTTAATTTCTGCATCTCTTAATTAGTGAAGAAGAAAATGGAGATTTACATAAATCAATTAAAAAAAAAAAAAAAAACGCAGACCGCAGTACAATTCTCAGAGCAGACAGTTTTCATTGGCAACATTTAATCACTAACATTTCATATGGACAGTTCCTTCACCTTAAGAGGATATGTGGAACACAAGACAACTTCCTTTCCAAATCTGTGGAGATGGCAAAAAGATTTGAGGATAGGAGGTACAAGTCAGAACTGTTTCAATCAGCTCAAAGGCCAATCTATGCAACAGGAATGACCTACTGGTGAAGAGAAGAAAAAAACAATAAGCAATCATGGAGTCTTTTTTCCACCAGATATAGATACATCATTGAAAGCGATGTTTTCTGACCCCGCCCCCTATTTCTGATACGGACATGCACCAACATGAAGATAAACTGGTGCATAGCCACCTCAATGTAAAAAAGGAAAAACTTTGGTTACAAAAACTTCAAGATAATTACAGATGCGGGAACTGTGACCACTGTGAGAATGTGGTCAGATCGTTCACCTTTGATGTTGTTTTAACTGGGAAAAGCTTTACTGTAAATTCTTTTGCTAACTGTAACACAACTTTTGTAGTCTACACACTGGAGTGTGAGTCTGGCTGTTTTTACATTGGATGAACAAAAAGAAGTTTGAAGGACAAGTAGCAGAACACAGCGACCCCATCAGGACAAATAATCCATTTTAACCCATGGCAGCCCACTATCACCAGATTGGACATCCCTCGGCTTCTTCCCTCAAAGTGATAGTTATACAAGTGGTCCCCAAACCTCTCAGAAGTGGAGACCACCTGCGGACCCTTCTCCAAAGAAAAATTTTTTGGATCAGCAAACTGAAGGGCAACCCCCTACCAAGGCCTGAATGAAGAATGTGACATTTCCCCCTTCTTATGATACATGCACTCATGTGTGTTTCTGATGTTTTAATTTTATTTGTATTTTTTAGTAGATTTTTTAAATGTTTTAGTACATTTTTAATTTTATATATATAAATTTAATTTTATATATATATATATATATATATATATATATATATATATATATATGTGTGTGTGTGTGTGTATGTGTGTATGTATGTATGTGTGTGTGTGCAGTCGGGTCCGTTCTATTCAAAACTAAACCTCATATATATATATATATATATATATATATATATATATATATATATATATATATATATATATATATATATATATATATATATATATATATATATATATATATATATTGGAATATAATTTTTTTATTTATTAATTGTCTCACATGGTTTGAAGACTCCACCCCCTTTTGACAGCTATTTGTGCCTATTTAACTTGTGATCTATTCTTTTTCTGTATAAGCTCTGATGAAGGCCCTTGTAGGTTGATGTGGTTTTAGCTATTGCATTGTTTTATTCATGGGTGTAAAATAGCGTATGGATGCTATGGATATGTCCATACCAATATTTGGATGTTTCTAAAATGCCCATACCATTTTTTGAACAGGAAATTACATGATATTTGGGAAATTTCCTCCAAAAACCACAGTACGCCTTATATATGGATTCATTCTGGTTGTGCTTAGTGACTGGGAATTATAGCTTTTTATCTCAGAATTTTGACTTTTTATCTAATAATTTTGACTTTTTATCTAATGTTGACTTCACTGAATGTGCTATATATGAAGAAGAAGAAAAGAAGAAAAGAAGAAGAAATAAACCGTTAATTGACAGTGACCTTATAGTGACTAAATATTGTTGTCAATGAACCTTTATCACATGACAAAAATGAGACCAAACTCGACATAAATGTGGGTCTTGTGACGATAACGATAATTAAATATAGAATGCAGTTATAGATGACCAATAAAAACCAGACAAAATGGGGCTTAAGAAATAAAAAACATTCCTAAAATGTCTCTCAGTTTTTGTTGGCAACAAAACAAAATGAGACGTTATTTTAATTCTTTTAGCCTTGTTTTTATTTTTTTATTTATTGTTGCTGTCTCTCGTGAGGAAGTCGTCAAGTTACGTCCCCACCAATTTCAACATCATGATTGCTCCTATGGTTTTATTAAATACTTTTTAACATATTTTTTTAAATCTCAGAGGGCTTCTGCTTTTTCCTCCTCTTCGAGATTTCACTTCTAATTGACTCATTAGATAGATCTAAGCATTAGGCACAAAATGTATCACTTTGTTTGTCGAAATGTAAAATGACAAACAATTTATTTTCCAACTTTGTTTATTTTTCCAGCCTGGCACTAAAATCGCTTCTCCTCCCTCAATTCTCAATGGATTTCAATTCTGATTTTCTGATCTATTGAATGACTCTTTTCTTGATAGCAAGACATCACGGCTGTGAGGTCTGGATGAGCACAGGGCCATTGCACTATTTTTGTGTTTTAGCCACATGAGAGCGATGTTCACACTGGTTTGATTTGATTCCGTTTCCTGTTTGTATCTGTTTCAAGTGTCTTCATCAGAGTCCTCAAGGTCCTTGACCTTGTTGAAACATTATTCCTAGTCTAGTCTATGCACCATACATGAAAACGATTAACTTGACATAGTGTGGTAGCAATTTTTGTTCTGTTTTTCTTCATGTCATGTCATTTCCTGCATAAAAGGTGTTACATTACTGTATTACTGGAGTATTAGTTTGTAAAAGGGTGGTTGGAGTTTTTGAGTCAAAAAATTGTTGACCATTTTGATTGGTCTTTTGATAATTTTGAAATAAAATTAAACTGAACTGAATGTAGCTCCGTGCATTATTTCCTACAACACATTTCTCCAAGGGACAATACAGTGTATTTTATTTTATTTTTTTCTCTGTATTTTCAGTGAACATCATATTTTTTGACTATATTTAATTAATTTATCATAAGAAAAAAAAATCTGAAAATTGAAGAAAAAGCTACTTTTTCAGTCAAATTGATCATTTACTAAACATAATCCAAGTGTCTACGTCCATCCACTGTCATTGATCTAAGTCAGAAGTGTCAAACTGGTTCTGGACGGACAATGTCCTGCATATTTTAGATGTTTCCCTCTTCCATCACCCTGGAAACCATTCCATCATTCCACTATGAGCTGATTATTAACTCTTTCTGATGTTTAGTGTGAATATTAAAAAAATTAAATCGTTCTCGTTTCTTTTCTTTTTTTTTTCTTTTTTAAACAGTGTTTTTACTGAGTTTTGTTCATGGAACAGGTGCCAAAATGCAACTGAGTTAGAAAAAGGAAAAAGGAAAACTGCTGGGACTAAATTTTTATCCTAGTTCTCTTTTTTGTGTATTTTTTTTTGTTGCAAATTTTCCCATGTTATTTTTTTCATTTTGTTGGTATTTTTCCTACAATTTGCTTTTCATTTCATTATTTTTTTCTTTAATTTTGCATCATTTATTTTTTTTTACTTTCTTCGTGTTGCTAATTATTGTTGTCAGTCTATTCATATTATTGATGACTTTGGCCATTTTTGTTCATTTTGTTACTTATTTTAATTATTTTTTTCTGTCGAGCTGCTAAAGTTTCAGGAATTAAATGATTAATTGAATCACATGAAAAAGAGAAATATCTAAAACATGTAGGACACTGGCCCTTGATGACCAGTTTGACACCTGTGATCTAAGTGATGAATCAATGTCAAATGGCTCATATCTGATGACCATGAAAAGGTGATAAACTGTATTTTGTACCAATTATTTACATGGGTTGATAGGATTAATGGATTATCAAGTATTAAAACATTTAATATCAGTGGATAGTTGGGGTTAAATGTGGATGTTTGGGCTAATTTTCAATTTAACTTCTATTATTTAGTTAAAGCAGAAAAAAGTTAATATTTACCTCATTATTTCTGTTCACAATAATAATAATAATCATCATAATAATCATAATAATAATCATAATCATCATAATCATAATACATGTTTCATATTAAACTACGCATGCTGTGAATTTAAAACAAAAACAAAAACAAAAATTGAACAGTTTTAAATCTGATTTTAAATTGAACAGGTTTGATTGTAATCGTGGACACTTCCTGTCTACAAGCACATCAACGTACATCAGTAACCATGGTAATGACAGCAGCCAATCAGGTGTCTGTGCCTTTACAGCTATGACCGTCACCACCTGCCCCTAACTGGTCACCACGGCAACCACAAACCACACGAACTGGGTGCGACTCGTACCACTGGGTATGTTCATGCTCTGGATCAGATACCACTTCAGTGTTTGTCACTATGAAGCACTTATTAAAGCATAAATGTATCTGATGTGACAAAAAGTTAGATTTCAAAGTTAGTTAATACCACTGAGTTCTGTCTATGTATTTGTTATCATCTTTGTATGACACAATTATATTCATACTTCGTGTTTACCGGAGGAAAATGTCCCTCTAAAACCCAGTAAATAACAAATTAAGTGTAGATTTGTCCAAACTCCCTCGATTTACATACATTGGAATAGCACTATATTAATCTACAAATAATGTGATCAATTGAATAAAAAAATTAACATACACAATGGAGCGAGCCATGGAAAACAACAGTGAACCATGGGGAGTCTACGCCTTTTCAGGGAGACTCATGGGTCCCGAAATCAGAAAATAAATGAATTTTATTAAATTGGAAATAAAATGCTGAGATCGTACCTGGTTTGTCATGTGACCTGAATCACATATATGTTGTTCCTCAGAATAAATGATCATCATTGATGTGAGTTTCAACTGCTTCTGTTAACCAACGGCTGATCAGAACATTTGCGAGTAAAACCCGTTAATATTTTGAACTACACGTCTGGCGCGCATGTGACGTCACCATATACTCCACACCACGGCTGAGCGGATTGTGACGTCACACACAAGCGACGCATTGTAGTCTCTTACTAAACCCACGTAAGCTTCAAAGCACTTGTCAAATGGAATCAGAATTTAACTTGACTCGCTTCATTCAGTCCCATTAATTTTTTTTGCGAGCAAGGCACCCGTGGACCGGAAGTAGAAGGTCGTGACTTAGACCATACCTCCTAAAACTGAATCCAATCACACACCCTACAAGGAAAAAAATAAAGAGAAACAAAGGGCTGGAGATAGTGAAAGTATGGGTATGCTCAAAGGTATGCTAATGTTTTTAGCACCACACACTCTGTCTCTTATTTATCTGCTTACAGTGGAAATTGTGACTTGTTTACTGTTCTTACTAAATTCTGCTAAAACACTGTTGTTGGAGTTACTGGTGGCAGATGTCTAACTGTATGGAGTTGATGTCGGGGAGCTAAGGACTATAGTTTTTTTCCAGACTGGAAAACGAAAAAATTGTGGCGTTGGCGGACGTAGAGCAGGAAGTGAGGTAACTGTGGGCAAATGCCGATGTTTTGTGTATTTTGCAGCTGCGCCAGTTCTAACAGAGAGAAGGAAAGGCGATTTTTACTAAATTAAAAAATAAAGATTATCATTTACAAAGGTGGCAAATGGAAAAAGCTCACAGAAAAACGCTGCAAAAAGTAGATTTTACATTTGCCTTTGCGGTCGGAGGAGCAGAGTCTGCTAATGCTAATGTCTGTGTCTGCAGGTCCACTTCGTCACAGGTATGTTCGAAAGCTAACTTTTTTGTGGATGTGCTATATATATATAATTAGGTTGACGTTAAATGCTCATTTACACTGTTGTAATATTGTTTACTGAGCCACATCAAGATGCGTTGGATGTGTATTGACATTAGTCGCTAGTGGCTACTTCCGGTCCATGGGTGCTTAGCTTATAGGAAAATTGAATGGAGCAAGTCAAGCTAAATTCTGATTCTGTTTGACAAGTGCTCTGAAATTCACTTATGATAGCGGTTAATAAGAAATATTTGATGTGTTATAGGCAGACCACACATTTTTTATAGGAAGCAAACATGACGTTACGTTTTGTGTGTTTATCAAGAGACTACAAGGCGTCGCGTATGTGACGTCACATGCGCGCCAGGCGTGTAGTCCAAATTATTAAAGGGTTTTACTCGCAAATGAATCAGCCGTTGGTTAACAGAAGCAGTTGACATCAATAATTTTCACTTATTATGAGGTACAACATGTGTGTGATTCTGGGTACATGACCAACCAGATACTATTTTATCATTTTATTTCCTATTGAATACCATTCATTAATTTTCCTATCTCAGGCACCCATGAACCTGGAAGGGGTGGAGACTTAAGCTCCCCATACATCTTACAGATAAAACATTCACCCTGGTGAAGACCAAACCATAATAATTATTGCTGAGCCTTTTGGTACCGAGGGTGTTGACCCACCCACTGACAAAAAAGTTCCATATGTTTTCATCTGCTGCTGGTGTAGTAGGATGTCTGCAGGACCAGGTAGTTAGTAATAACCACAGCCTCGATTATTGGCTGTGAATTGGCAATGAATAATTTTTTAACTAACTGTATGTATCTCTGTTTTGACACTGAATCAAAATCTGTACAATAAGCACTCTATTCAATAAAAGTGAAAAACACCAAATATTAAAGTTTAATAGTTTAATAGAAACAGACCAAACAGATGTGACAGTATGAAAAAATAAGCCACTTCAGAGGGAAAGTCAGTGCAGGAGAGAAATGGTAACTTTATATGAACCCATTTGCTAAGTATGTGTGAGTTATGGGTGGAGATTTTAGAATCTTGGTAAGAGGGAGAAAAAAAACAGCAGTAGATAAAGAGGATGTTGATAAAAGCTGGAGAGACAGTAAAAAGTAGCACAGAAGAGAAGAACGTCAGGCTGGACATGGATCTCAGAGTCCTGGTGGTCTTCATGTCCCTCTGGAGCCCAGGTAAGACTGACGGACAGATCAACACCTGGGCACAGTTACCTGATGTTTGTCACCATGGTTACACACACTCAGTGGGAAGTAACTAAGTAGAAATACTTTGTTTCTGTATTCATGTAAAAAAATTTTTTATCTGTACCTCCCTACGTTTGTGCATAAATGTTTGTACTTTGTATTCCTTACATTTATATAAATATCTGTACCTTATACTCTTTACATTTATAAAAAAAAATATGTGTACTTTATTCTCTGTACATTCTCAGAATTGACTTGTTAATTTTTCAAACTGAACAGATGTGACAGTACGAAAAATAAGTCACTTCAGAGAAAATATCAATGCAGGAGAAAAATTGTGACTATATATCAGAATTATGACTTTTATCTCATCATTGTGACTTTTTATCTCATAATTATGCATTTCTTATCTCATATTTATGATTTTTTTTGTCATGATTATTAGTTTTAACTCAGTTGTGCCATTGTTTTCTGATAATTTTGACTCTTTTTCTTATAGTTATGCATTTCTCATCTCATATTTATGACTTTATCGCATAATTCTGACTTTTGTCTCATAATCATCACTTTTTTTTAATCTCATATTTATGATTATTTTTTGCTTCATCCAAGATTTTTATTTAATTGTTTTCTTCATTCAACATTTTTTTCCTTACTCAATAGTTTTTTTTTCCTTCATTCAAGGTTGTTTTGCTTCATTTAAGTTTTTTTTACTTAATTCAAGAAAAAAACTGAACATATGAAAATTCTTACTAATATTTCCAGATTTTCCAGTTCTACTGACTATATATCAGTTCTCATATCTGACTGAAAAGTTCCTCTTTAGGTGATTCTGTCTAATTTTAAGTGTGATATATTTGGACTAGAAATGAGGAAAATACACTTGGTAAGATTTAGATGATTTTTCCCAGTGTACAGGGTCCTAATGCGTAACTTACATTAATATTTTGTCTTGTTTATTTTATTTATTTAGGTTTTCTTATGCTTTGTTTGCCATTTTCTTTATAATGTATAAATTTTTGTTGCCTTCAAGGATTTATTTATGCATTCATTTACTATTCTGTCAGAATGGGTGTATGTGTAAGTGAGGTTGATTAATTACAGAAGATCCAAGGAACTTGACTTGTCAGATATTTTGTTGATAGAACCTTAAAGGGATAGTTCACTATTTTTCACATGAATTTATATGGGATCAGTGTCTTTACTCTGGTGCACCCTCAGTGACTTACCCCCGACAGTGTCCTGTGAGTCGAGTTCTGGCCCGATTTTGGTCAAAGCGAAAGTAGTCCTGGCAGGTTTCCTGGGGTCAAAAAAAATAAAGCGTGTTTCTTCTGTAAACAGTATGTGTTTGAATGAGTGATTTATTTCCAGAACAAAAACTCACACCTCGTAATTGCTTGGAGCTACTTTCTCTCAATAGTGATCAATGCGTGTTGTCACTGCTAACAGCTGTGCGCCTGTACGTAGCAGCTGCAAACACTGCCGAACAACTCCTGAAAGTAGTTTGCTAAGGCGCACAGATGTTAGCAGTGACAACACGCATTTACAGAAAGTAGCTCCAACCAATTACGAGGTGAGTTTTTGTTCTGTGACAGTTTTGTTATGAAAATAAATCACTCATTTGAACACGTACTGTTTTGAGAAGAAACACCTTTTATTTTTTTGATTATTCGCTTTGACTAAAACCAGACCAGAACTCCACTCACAGGACACTGTCGTGGGTAAGTCACCAGAGTAAAGATGCTGATCCCATACAGATTCATGTGAAAAATACTGAACTATGCCTTTAAGGATAAACTGTTGTGTGGAGAAGTGGAAGGATCACTTACTTTAGTTTTAGTTTGAGCACATAAACTCGTATAACAAAGAACAATACAACATGGTTTAACATTTTCCCACTTTCAAAGGAGTGACAATATGTATAACATATATACTCCACTCCCTTTTTACAGACTTTAAATGTTAATTCTGCTTCCCCTTGCTTTGCTAACACTTGTTTCTGTATATATTCCAATAACACAAAGCATCCATACAAACCATTCATATAAACATTTTTTTTCAATCACCTATTTATTTTCTTATTTCTCCTTTCAGGGCTGCTGGCAGAAATGAAAAACAGCTCAACAGGTAAAAAAAGAATGAGTGGAAAACCTAAAGGAAATATGTTATATCATGCTAAAGGTTTTAAAATGAACACAAAGTAATGAAATAATAATCAGTTTGCAGTTACTGTTATTTTTCCCAGCGTTTAGGTTGAAACCACCACATTTTAAGAGCACTAAAAGAAAGAGATTTATATATCGGAGGTATTTTGTGGTAAAAAGTGTCATACATAAAGACCTAGTGCTACCAGATCCCAAACACATTTTTATTGAAATGATTTATCACAATTTCTTGTAATACTATCTCATTTATTTAGCTTTTTTTTTCTCAGAAAATCTGGTATTTTCCTGTAGTTGATTTACTGAACATGTAGATGCACATAGAAGTTTGGAGAAAAGTTAAGTTATATCAAAAAAGAGAAAATTTAAGGAAAACTGTCTTTTTTTCACCCACTTCTATGATTAATTGAATATAAACTAAGTGTCTTAATCGACTGTCAATGATTCAACTCCATGGGTTTTACTGGTGTTGTAGAAGATGACAGTTTCCATGGTAACTATAGAGCCTCTGAACATCCAAATGGGTTCTGGATGACAGTGTCTGAGTATTTATGGATTTAGTTGGACTTACAAAATATTATGATAACTGCAGTGAATGGTCGACTGTCTTATTCTTACAGATTACTATGAATTCAGATTGGAAGGAGGAGCCAGCCGTTGTCAAGGTGACCTGCAAATGAGAGTGAAGGATGAAGACTGGCAATCAGTGAGCTGGGCTCACTGGTCCATGCATTTAGCAAACAGAGCGTGTGCAGAACTCAACTGTGGAACTGCTCTTTCAATGAGTTCTGACGAGGAGGATTTGGGAAGAAATATGTGGAATATGAAGTTGGATTGTGATGAATCTTCACTGAAAAACTGTCTTTCATCCGATAAATGTTATCTACCAATGGAGTTGAAGTGTTCAGGTAAGAGGAGAGAATAGAATAGAATAGAATAGAATAGAATAGAATGGGCATGGTGCAGTGGTTAGCACTCGTGCCTCACAGATAGAACGACCCTGGTTTGATTCCCAGACCAGACCTTTCTCTGTGGAGTTTGCATGTTCTCCCAGTATCTGGTTGAGTTTTCTTCAGGTACTATGGTTTCCTCCCACCATCCAAAGACTGACAGGTTGACGGTCATGTGACAGTGATTGTTTAATAACAAGTGGCATGTTATTGTCTTTCTTTCTTTCTTTCTTTCTTTCTTTCTTTCTTTCTTTCTCTCTCTCTCTCTCTCTCTCTCTCTCTCTCTCTCTCTCTCTCTCTCTCTCAGCCATTATCAGTCTTCTGCCGACATTGATGCTAAGTTGATCATTTGAATCAGGTGTGTTGGACGAGGGCTACATCTAAAACATGTAGGACAGTGGCAGTCTAGGGCCAGGGTCTCTGACCTTTGTTTTAGATGTATTCCTCTTCCAACATCCATGATTCCATTGAAAAGCCTAACGTCACACTCTGCAGAAGCCTGATAATGACAGTCAGGTGTGTTGAAAGATAGAAACATCTAAAACGGGCATTTCTGAACTATTGCATTCCACAAAGAGGTTTTTGTTCCCACCAAACTGAATCACACCAGACTTAACTCATTTAATCAACTGATCTCACTCGATAGAGAATCAATTAGTCCAGGGGTTATTCATTCATACATACATTCAGTCCAATATCATCTCAAAAAAGCCAGACCAGTAAAAAGAATTAAATTACATTATAATCATATTTACATCTATAATGTTTTTCTCAAAATGTGAATAACATCAACAACATGACACGTCTTATAAAAATCAAATGTAATTTGAATCTGATTTTGTTGCCATTTGCTTTAATTACAGTTTACATTACAAATGCACAAAATACTTTATAACTGGCAGAATACTGCTATAATGACATTTGCTTTGCATTTGCTGAAGACATTCCAGGTTGCTGTTATTTTTTGTCAATGGATAGTTTATTAATATATTTTTACATTAAAAGTTTCCATTATGACCATATTTTACTGGTCTGACCCAATTGTGATGTAATTATGTCGTATGTAGTACCTACCTGAATTAAAATAATTTCCACACCATTAGTATCTTCATTGTTATTTATTCTATGGCCCAGATTGGACCAGATTTGGCCCCCAGGCCTTATGTTTGACACCTGTGGATTAGTCAAGCTGTGTACTCGTGGTTGGTTGGAACTAAACCCTGCAGCCACACCAGCACTTTGTGGAATAGTTTGAACTTTGAAGATGCCTGATCTAAAACATGCAGGATGGGGGCCCTTGTGGACCAGGGTTGGTGACCCCCCCCAACTTTAAACCTCTCTGTTGTATTGTGTGTCCACAGACTCGGTCAGACTGGTCAATGGGTCCAATCTGTGTTCAGGCAGACTGGAGGTCTGCTCTAACCAGACCTGGTCCTCAATGTGTGAAGGACACTTTGACCTTCAGGATGCCCAGGTGGTCTGCAGGGAGCTGGGCTGTGGGGCTCCTTTGGTCCTCCATGGGGAAGTCTATGGACAAGCTGAAACTCCACTATGGAAGATGTTTTGGTGTGACGGTGATGAGTCGTCTCTCGTGGACTGTGGAAGCTCAGCGTTGGATATCTGCTCATCTGGAAAAGTTGTGGACCTTACCTGCTCAGGTGGAGCTTTAATCTTCTTACCTGTTTAGTCTAAGGATGTTAACCGATGACCGTTTGACCGATGGTTGACCGCAAGTTATGTTCACTTATATCCACAATAGTTCCCCTTAATAAAGAAATATTAGTTGGAAGTACTTAAAAAAAAAAAAAAAAAAAGAACATGTTACAGAAACGTAATACATTTGAGTTAGTAGTAGTATTTCTGAAACTTTGAGTATTCACAACTGAATATATTTAATTATTCTGAACGTTTACAGTGCAGCATATCTTTAAAACTGATAATTTTGAGCATTAGCAAATATAAGATGGAATTTATTAATAGCAAACGCAGAGCTCAATATTCTGTGGTACGACCATTTCATGCCAGTTTAGAACATTTACTCAAAACTTTAAACACAAAGTTGACCTGAGGTAATAGAACTGGAACAGCAAGTTGTCACTATGACAACCCAAAGCACCGTGGATGAGTTGTTATCCATCTGACATGACGGGTGGACAACGACAAAAGGAGTTTGTGCAGAACTGACGCAGGCTGGTGGCAATTAGGGCATTAACGACTTCTAGTGATGCGCGGTTAGGGGGTTTTACAGAAACCCGCCCCGCCCAACCCGCATGATGTCACGTATCGATAAACCCAACCCGCCCCCTATCAACCCGCGAGCTTAAATTTGGCTCTAAACTCACATAGTACATTCGCAGCATTTTTACCTTGTGCTTCTAATGTTAAAAGTCATGAAGCATAATTTTTGCCTCCTTTCTAACGTCTCAATATGCACTCCAGCACATAAAATAGACTCCACCCACATCATCATTCTATAAAGCGAACACATACGTTTCCGTACAACCTTCGCATCGCCTGTTTTAATCTTCTCCCTGATCAAGTCCGCCATTTTCACTCTTATCTCTGAGTGTTCAGGGAGATTTGGCGCTAATAACAAATAACAAAAAGTTGGGATAAAAAAGCATTCAAAACAGGAACTGACGGGCTTGCACATGCGCGAGCCGAGCACACACACACACACACACACACACCTACCTACCTCAGCGGGTATTGATCGTCCCTGACCCGCCCCACCCGCATCCGCAATATGTATTAATACTGCGACCCAGCCCGCCCGACTCGCGGGTCACCCGCGGATATCCGCTGGCCAGTGGGTAGCCCGCGCAACACTAACGACTTCAGTTTCTGTCAAGTTGACTTATCCGTCAATAAATTGGAAGTTGAGTCGCCGGGTCGTGATGATGTCATCACATTGTCAGTGGAGGAACAACATGGACACACGTCTGTCCAGCAATGAGCAACTTGTATTAAAGTTCACTGTAACGTAACATGTCCACTGACAAGACACAAGCATTAGCATTTAAACACCAACGAAACAAAGGCTAACGTTAGCAAAGAGTTTTCTGTTAAGTTTAACTGCACATCATTAGAGTGAATGACGGCTCTAAAACCGGACTGTCCCAGACGTCTGTCACGTGTCCTCATTTTTTACATTAAGTGCAAAAAGTTGAAGTCAGTGCCCGCCAAGATGCACACCACACTGTCCACATCATGTTTGTTGAAAAAAACAGTGTGTTGTCTTAATGCACATAGTCTGCTGTTTATATTACTCAGGTTAGCTAGCGGATGCCTCTTCAGATGGCTGTGCTGGTTTTTTTTTTTTTTTTAATCTACGGTGAAGTATTTCCACACATGCAATGTGTGTGTGTCTCTCTCTCTTTGTTTTGTCAGACCCTCCACCTCCTGTTTTACCTGCAGTAGCCATGTCTCCTCTGGTTTAGGTCTGACTGGTCTGTGTTTATGCACTGAGGGAGAGAAAGAATAACATGTGACTTGTCGACTCGTGCTATGGGAGTCGACGTTTCTGTTAATGCCCTAATGGCAATCACTAAGGTTTTTTTTCCACCATATTTAGCAGCAGAATTTACTGTAACATCAAATGTTTTCTCTATGTGTGACAGTTTAAAAGAAGCTTTTAACATAACATTGCTTGTTTAAAAAGCAAATTATTATTGCTATTACTATTATTGTTATTGTTATTATTGTTAATATTATTGTACCTGACACTTAATATAATATCCTCTAAATAAATATTGTTTCTGACTATAGACCCCCCCCTATTATTATTATTATTATTATTATTATTATGATAATTGACAACACCACTATCACTGTTTTGTGATATATGTGTATATATATATATATATATATATATATATATATATATATGTATACAAACGTATACATAAATGTATATTCTATTATTATGCCATACACACTTGCACCATACACCCACACACACTTCACACACAAATCACCAAATTTGCAATACCCTGTAAGGTTTTATTATTCGACTTCCCTTACCCTATTTTTGTTTTTTTGTTTTTTCTGTTTGTTCTTCTCCTCATGTATGTATTCCCCCTGTCTATGTGTGATATGAATGTTATGTTTTGTGTTGCAATAAAGATAATAAAAAAATATTTATATATAATTAAAAAAGAAAAGCAAAGTGGGTGTGGGTGTGGGTGTGGGTGTGGGTGTGGCGCACGTCGACAAAGCAAGTGTTTTCTTTTCTCAGTGTCCGACTTAAACCGGTCAATGAGGCTCGGTGATCGGTCAAGATTTTTTTTTTATAAATTTCTCCATCCCTAGTTCAGTCACTTTGATCTGATTCATCTGTGGATTGTGTTTGTTCAGACCCTGTTCCTGTCAGACTGGTGGGCGGAGCCAGCCGCTGTGAAGGGTCACTGCAGATGGAACAACATGGAGAATGGAGAGACATTGACACCGCTGTGTATCCATGGACGTTGAGGACAGCAGCTGTGATATGTCATCAACTGGACTGTGGTTCTGCTCTTTTTACAGGTGTCGTAGAAAAGGATTATTATAGGAGTCGTTTTCTGTGGTTCACGAGTCCCTCCTGCATCGAGTCTACGTCGACGGTGACAGAGTGTGTGTTAAATGCAAAACTGGAAAGCAGTACCCTCACAAAGCTCACCTGTTCAGGTAACACTACTTCATATATTCATTCATTTTCTACAGCTGTTTAATCAACTAGAGCAGGGGTCTTAAACATGCAGCCCGGGGGCCAAATGTGGCCCGTCAGTGGTTCCATTGCGGCTCATGGGATGAAGAGCATAATAACCTATTAAATAACTCCATATTTTCTTCTCAGTTTTTTCTTTGCCTATAAATGATGATGATAACTTCAAATTTTTGTCATTGTTTTACTGCAAAAAATAATATTAAATTATGAAAATATTGACATTTACAACATATCCTGTAACAATAAAATGTGAATAACTTAAACAAATGTGAACAACCTGAAATGTCTAAAGAAAATTAGACTCAATTTTAACCATTTTCTGCTTCTGTTACTAAGGGTTTAGTGTCTTTGTAGAACTGATCCATAATAAAATACGTAGACAAATTATAAATTGAGGCAGAATATAGTTAAAATTGCTCTTATTTTCCTTATAAAATATAACTTTTTTGGCATTTGGACAATTTCTAAAAGTATTTTTAAAATTTAATGGGGATTTTTTTGCACTAAAACAATGCCAAAAATGTGGTTTTATTATGTTTTCATTTTACTGGTCTGGACCATTGTAGATCAAATCAGGCTGAATGTGGCCCCTGAAGAAAATTAATTTGAGACCCCTTATCTAGAGGATCTGAAGGGGGTGGGCTATCCAGGCTTATATCAAGCAAATGTGAGATGCATCTTGGACATGTCATCAGCTCATCATATGACATGAAGAACATCGTTTGTCACACTGACACCTACCGTACAGCTGACTTAGAATCAGCCCATAGGTTGATTTCACATGACGTCACATTGCTTCCTGCCCTCCAGCTGAAATTGCAACATCATCATAGTCACGTGACTGAAACCTACCTATTAGGTTGCACAACACTGTTGTGTGTTGTCACTTTAAACATGTGTGTGTGTGTTGTTGTTGTTGTGTCCCCAGACTCGGTCAGACTGGTCCATGGGTCCAGTCTATGTTCAGGTAGACTGCAGGTCCACTCTAACCAGTCCTGGTCCTCAGTGTGTGAAGAGGACTTTGACCTTAATGATGCCCAGGTGCTGTGCAGAGAACTGGGCTGCGGGGCTCCTTCAGTCCTCCAGGGGGTGCTCTATGGAGAGGGGGAGGGTCCAGTCTGGTCCAGTGAGTTCCAGTGTGAGGGGAGTGAGTCTGCGCTTCTGGACTGTGGACACTCCAGCTCCGTGAGGAACAACTGCTCATCTGGAAAAGCTGTGGATGTTACCTGCTCAGGTGGAGCTTTGACTTATATCTTCTATCTGACAGGTGTCAAACATGTGGCCCGGGGGCCAAAACCAACCTGCCAAAGGGTCCAAACTGGTCCCTGGGAATAATTAATGAAATGCAAAATTTACACTAAAGATATTAAGTCATGTTTTTTTTAAGCTGTTGCACATGTTTAAATGACAAACTAAGGTATAATATGGTTCAAACTGGACTGGACAGTTTGATCTGATTTCATCTTTGACTTGTCTTCGTTCAGACCCTGTTGCTGTCAGACTGGAGGGCGGAGCCAGCCGCTGTGATGGGATAGTACAGGTAGAACAGCATGGAGAATGGAACTACGTGGAGAACTACTA
The DNA here is from genome assembly GCA_020466265.1 of Siphamia tubifer. Taxonomy (NCBI): domain Eukaryota; kingdom Metazoa; phylum Chordata; class Actinopteri; order Kurtiformes; family Apogonidae; genus Siphamia; species Siphamia tubifer. Next base: position 49,982,021 of record CM035787.1, read on the forward strand.
TTACCCATTGACCCTGAAGGCAGCAGCTGTACTGTGTCGTCAACTGGACTGTGGCTCCATTGTTTCTGTTGGCAGACATCATGATCCGTACCAGACAGTGTGGGTCATCAGTTCATCCTGTGTTGAAATCACTGCCTCTCAAAGGGACTGTGTGTGTTCTGACGATAGTATGAGCGGCGCTTATGTCATGACCCTAAACTGTTCAGGTAACTTTACCAATGACATCCACAGTACACTAGTGTGTAGCACAGGGCTGGGCAAATGTTTTGACTCGTGGGCCAAAAAGGGTTCTAAAATCTGACAGAAGGGCCAGACCACGAGCATGTGGGAGGAGTGTTGTTTTGGTAAAAAAAAGTTTAAAAATAACATGGGATATGTCGTTGCTTTCATCCAGTGCTATTGAATATAACGTGAACGACAAAGACTCTTTTTTTTCATTGCTCTTTGCTCTTCAAACAGGTTTTTCTAGTTTTGACTTTTTATCTCATGATTTTGACTTTTTATATCATAATTTCAGCTTTTTATCTCATAATTTTGATTTTTTATCTCCTGATTTTGGCTTTTTATGTAATGGTTTTAGCTTCACGTAATGCACCTTATAAAATTTGACTTTTCAACTCATAATTTGTTTTTTTTTTAAATCTCATGATTTTGACTTCATTTAATGCACCTTATAGTCCAGTGCGCCTTATAGCACGGACAATACGGTAATTCTGCAATATTTATTGTTGGTGTTTTAAACATGAGTGTTTTCTTTAAACATGTGTGTGTGTGTTGTTGTTGTTGTGTCCCCAGACTCGGTCAGACTGGTCCATGGGTCCAGTCTATGTTCAGGTAGACTGCAGGTCCACTCTAACCAGTCCTGGTCCTCAGTGTGTGAAGAGGACTTTGACCTTAATGATACCCAGGTGCTGTGCAGAGAACTGGGCTGCGGGGCTCCTTCAGTCCTCCAGGGGGTGCTCTATGGAGAGGGGGAGGGTCCAGTCTGGTCCAGTGAGTTCCAGTGTGAGGGGAGTGAGTCTGCGCTTCTGGACTGTGGACACTCCAGCTCCGTGAGGAACAACTGCTCATCTGGAAAAGCTGTGGATGTTACCTGTGCAGGTACAAAGGGGAATTGGGAATTTAAGTGAAGTTTAACATGTTTTGTAAAAAAAAAATGTCCTCCCCATTTTTTGTATTTTTGTGTTTTTTGTGTTAAAACCAGACAAAACTGTTGACCGACATGAAGTATTTTAATTATGTTTAATCCAAATTAATCTAAAGCAACCATGTGATTAATCTGATTAAAAATTTTAATCATGTGACAGCCCTATTTTCTTATTTTATTTTATTTTATTTATTTGAATATTAAGAAATGAAAAACAAAAAGAAAACATGCAGTAAAAAATATTACAATCATGTTCAAAAGGAGGGGGCGGAAGTCAACACTTTTTTACTTTATCAACTTTTCTAATGTAAATACCCTTCCTCCAAAAGAAAAAGAACACAACATTTATTAACTATATCTCATACATACATATAAAATGAAAACCATATACAGAAATAAATACAGAAATAATAACAATACTCAATAATAATAATAATAATAATAATAATATTACATTTGTGGAAAAAGAAATGCAAAGCACAAACAAAAAATAAACCAAAATGAAAAGGACCTAACCCTACTAAAGTAATATGGACACAAAATGACCCGCTGTGAATAAAATAAATAAAGAATTATTAATCAAAGCAAAAAGAAAACCTTCACACCCCTACCTCATCCCTGTATTGTGTAAAAATATATTCCATTTCCATCCAAAACACTATAATAATGTTTAGTACTGTGTATATTGTGTATATAATTATATCTCGTCTTGTCATCTGAACCCACTTTATCCTCACTAGGGTCACAGGGGTCACGGGGGGCCTAATCCAGCTACAGTGGGTGAAGGTGGGGTCAGAGGTCACCCTGTATGAGTCTCCAGTTCATCTCAGGGCTGAACATATATAGACAAACAAACACTGTCACATTCACATCTATGGACAATTTAAAGTAACCAGTTAACATGTATATAATTATATATTATTATTTTTTTAATTATATTTATTTATTTATAGAAGTAATGTGTGTGCTGTGCTTTAATCTTGCATATAAATAATAAATAAAATAAACCTGGAGTTTCCTCTAGTGGGACTAATAAAAGGAATATTTTATCTAAAATCTTTTTTCATCATTTCGTTAGTTTTCATCGACGATAATAACCTTATGAATCCACAGTTGTGTTTGTGTGACTGATTAGTCGATGTGTGTGTTCAGATATGGTCCGGTTGGTGGGGGAGCCCAGTCGCTGTGCTGGTACCGTAGAGATGGAAAACCACAGCGTCTGGAAACCAGTGGGAACGTCAAAGGTCTGGAGCCTGGAGTCTGGATCTAAAGTGTGTCAGAGTCTGAGCTGTGGTTCTGCTGTTTCACTGAAGAGAAAAGACGATTTCCCAAACAGACCAGTGTGGTCCATCTCACCCACCTGCGTCAACACCTCACCTAGACTCAGAGACTGTCTCAAAAAGGACCATAAGGACAATCGTACGTCTGGTTTAGAGCTGGCCTGCTCAGGTAAAACTGCACACAGACTGGATCTGAAGCCCAGTCCTTATACTGGTTCTAATTAAGCCTCATTACTTCTGCCAAGGAGGTATTACATTTGGATCTGTCTGTCTGACTGTCTGTCTGTCTGACTGTCTGTCTGTCAACAGGATTACGCAAAAAGTTCTAAACAGATTTTGATGAAACTTTCAGGAATGATAGATAATGGGTAAAGGAAGAACCCATTAGATTTTGAGCAAGGAAGAAGGTCAAAGGTCAGACTAAAGGTCAACAGCTAAAACACATCAGTGGTAATATCTGAGGATTCAGACAAGATAGACTCTGGTGGGTTTTTGCATTGACATGGTCTCGCCTTCAGACATCAGATGGGTCAACACTTATGGCTCCATCACGTCACGTGGGAATGAAAACTCAAACCTTGTCGGAGGTCTGCGTCTGTGACTGCCTTGTTTTTATACTGGTTCCATTTAAACCTTATTTCCTTCACAGTGGTTTAAAAGAAAAACACTAAGAAATCCAGGATCTCTTCTGGATCACCAATAAAATGTAATCATTTGTTCCCTGCGACACTCCCAACACATCCTGAAAATGTTATCAAAACCCATTCAGAACTTTTTGCGTAAGTCAGACAGACAGACAGACAAGAACTTGTCTGACACGCTTCACTTCCTGTATTTTCTGCCCAGTTGAGTCTTATCCAATCACGTGGCTGTGTGTGAACAGGTCTGCTGCTTCAGCCAACCATCTCCCTGCTGGTGAATGACGGGCTGTTCGAGGTCTACCAGCAGGGCTTTCGGGTTCTCCTTGGCTCCGCCTTCACCATCAATTGCTCCGTTGACCCTCAGTACACAGGAGGCTCCTTCCAGCTGATCTCCAACACCTCCAAGCCACAGAACCTCACCCTGTCAGCTGTCAATCACTCAGCCCACTTCCACTTCCCTGCCATAAGCCACGCCCACCGAGGGGACTACAGGTGTATTTATCACCTGGATGTTTTCAACCACAGCTTCTCCTCGCCTCACAGCCCTGCCTTGTATCTCACCATCGGAGGTAACTTCAGAAGGAATGAACCTCTACAATGCAACACACACTTAAAACTTCACTAAAACAGTTAAATCTTCACTAAAACACATTTAAAACCTCTCTGAAACACAGTTAAAACTTCACTAAATGGTTAAAACTTAGTTAAAACCTCTGAAACACACTTAAACTTCACTAAATGGTTAAAACTTAGTTAAAACCTCTGAAACACAGTTAAAACTTCACTAAAATTGTTAAAACTTCACTGAAACACAGTTAAAACTTCACTAAAACTGTTAAAACTTCACTGAATCACAGTTAAAACGTCACTAAACTAGTTAAATCTTCACTAAAACACATTTAAAACCTCTCTGAAACACAGTTAAAACTTCACTAAAACAGTTAAAACTTCACTAAAACAGTTAAAACGTCACTGAAACACAGTTAAAACTTCACTAAAACTGTTAAAACTTCACTGAATCACAGTTAAAACGTCACTAAACTAGTTAAATCTTCACTAAAACACATTTAAATCTTCACTAAAACAGTTAAAACTTCTCTGAAACACAGTTAAAACTTCACTAAATGGTTAAAACTAAGTTAAAACCTCTGAAACACAGTTGAAACTTCACTAAAACTGTTAAAACTTCACTAAACTAGTTAAATCTTCACTAAAACACATTTAAAACTTCACTGAAACACAGTTAAAACTTCACTAAAACAGTTAAAACCTCTGAAACACAGTTGAAACTTCACTCAATCACAGTTAAAACGTTACTAAACTAGTTAAATCTTCACTAAAACACATTTAAAACCTCTCTGAAACACAGTTAAAACTTCACTAAAACAGTTAAAACTTCACTAAAAACGCTGCTAAAACTCACAAAAATATCTTCCGTCTCTCACCAGCTGCCTTCTGGTGCTTTAAGCTCCGCCCACTTCACTACCTCCCCCTCGGCCAGTGCAAGTTTCTACCCTAATGTGTTACAAAATAGAAAATACAGCAAAAATATTATGTTTGAAATACGTCAGAAATAGCGCGAACAGCGAATGTAAAAATGCGTCACCGGTGACACGATCATCTTAAAAAGGTTAAAATAATATCATCTACGTCCCAGGACCAGTATCAGGTTAATCCTGAAGCAGGTTTTAAAGTTGAAGTTTAGGTTTGAACAGTGAATGTATGTGTTTCAGCCTCGGTGGTGGAACTGATCATCAGGACGGTGCTGGTCATCCTCATCCTCTTCATATCCACCGTCTCCATGTTCTTCTACACGAAGGTACGTTCACATCTTCACCCTTTCATGGACTTTACACTCCGCTCTCAACAGGGTGTGTGTGTGTGTGTTTTTGTTTTTCCAGGCCAAGTGTGTGCCGCACAGACCGAAGGCCGGTGCAGCATCAAGACCACGAGGATTAAAAAAAAAACATATTTACCAAAACGAAACCCCTCAGAGTTAGAGAGACCAGGGTTTCTGTGCAGCATTAAGAACATGAAGTCATTACATATACAGTGTTTTATGGAAACTAAGGCCTGAAATGGTAGAAAAAAAAGACATTACATTTGACAACAAGAGCCATTAAAAAGTTACTGTATTTTCCAGACTATAAGGTGCACTTAAAAGACTTTAATTTACTCCAAAAACCACAGTGTACCTTATATATGGATTAATTATGGGTTAGGGTTAGTGACTTGGAATTTTGACTGTTTATCTAATAAATTCGATTTTTTTGTCTTATAATTTCGACTTTTTATCTGATAATTTTGACTTTTCATCTTATCATTTTGACTTTTTATCTCATAATATAGAATTTTTATCTTATAAGTTTGACTTTATGTTATAATTTGTACTTTTTATCTAATAATATAGAATTTTTATCTTATAAGTTTGACTTTATGTTATAATTTGTACTTTTTATCTAATAATTTTGAATTTTTATCTAATAATTTTGAATTTTTATCTCATAATTTTGGTTTTTTTCCTCATAATTTTCACTTTTTATCTCATAATTTTCACTTTTTATGTAATGGTTTTAGCTTGACTTAATGCACCTTATAGTCCAAAGCTCCATATATATGAAAAATCTTGTTAAAGGAACTTGCAGCTTAAATGTTTTTTATGATTTCCTTTTAAAATTGTGGGTTGTTTTACTTTTTATTTTACTATTTTGTATTTTTTTTCCCCACTTTGTTTTTTTTTCTTATTGTAAGTGACTGAAAATATAATAAAAATGAAATGACAAAAAACTACTTTTGAATTCTATTAATGCTTATTCTGACCAAAAAAATACAAGTTGTAAAACATTAGATATGAAAATGAACTGTGTTTGATTAGAAAGAATCAGATTTGTGTAGTTCAGACCATCGTATAAAAATAAATTTATTAGAAAATGTATATATTTTTCATTATTTTGTTGGTTCAGATGATTAATAATAAAGTTTCACCAAAACAACATCTGCCCATTTGTGATCAATATCTGATTTATTTTCATAAACTGCAATATGAGAGAACTATAAGTGTTTTATTATTGTTTATTATTTATCATTATGATTTTTTATGTATTATTTACCATTGAATTTCAATCATCCAGTGTAGTGGGTGAAGTTGTGAAGTTCCTCCAGCAGGGGGAGACAAACTCCACCTTTTCCAGACAAATATCCAAAGTATCATGGATTAAATGACTTTAGAGTTTTATCTTCGTTGTAAAACACATTGAAATATGCATTGAATTTGAACATAATTTTTTTAAATGTCAGTTTTATGAGTAGTTTTAGATGAACTAACATTAAGTTTTTATGTTAATTTTCACATTTCCTCCATAGAAACTGAAAAAAGCCTCCAGTTAATTTCATTCAATATTTTTCACTGACAGTTATGTTATTAGATTTTCTTTTCTTTTTTAGATGAAACTGAAACTTTTATTTCCCAGATATTCTGTCATTTAGGGAGAAATAAAATGAATCAGATTTGATATTATTGTAGTTGTTGTGAAAAAGTTCCATAGAGGTAACAGCTGATCTTTGACTATAGGACATTACTTCTGTTTTCCATCAGTGAAACCGACAGCATGTGTGTGTGTGTGTTTATACTGGAGGTCTGAACAGAAAGTAGCTCATAACGTCCATATTTAGTCTGTAGCTGCTCCGGCCGCTCTGCTGTTTATGACAAGCAGACACAAGACACAAGCTGCATTTTATACCCGCATAAGGCCTGTGTTTGTGTGTCCTCACAGCTGGACGTCTCATTACACTGGGTGTTAGAGTCAAGCTGACAGAGAGTGGACACACACACACACACACACACACACACACACAGGTTTCCATGTGTCATGAGGACCAAGTTTGTAATTAAGTATGAGACATAAGATCAATCTTGTGGTCCAGTGTTCTGCATGTTTTAGATATTTCCCTCTTCAATCACCTAGTTCAGTTATTGATCAGTTCTTCAGAAGTACTGGGGTCGAGGTGTGATGGAAGACGGACAGATTAAAAAAAATAAAACATTAAAATATATTTTGTTAAATGAAAACAAATTCTTGGTTTTTTACTTTAAAATTTATTTTTGTTTATTTTTTAATGATGATTTCTTTGGTTTTGATATTTTTTTAAAAGAAGAGGGATATTTTTAAATATATATATATATATATATATATATATATATATATATATATATATATATATATATATATATATATATATATATATATATACATATACAGACTTAATTACAAAATAATTTTTTGTTTTTACATTTTCATTTATTTTGAATTTGTGTATTTATTTTTGTTTATTTTTTATTTGCACTGGGCCACGAGGACTGAATTTGAGAAGCACTGAAGTAGCCATTGAGTAGTGAGTGTAAACACATTTTTTTGTATGTATGTATGTATGTGTATATATATATATATATATATATATATATATATATATATATATATATATATATATATATATAAACATTAGAAAATTAAATAAATACAGATGAATGAAAAAAATATTTTAAAAAATGTAATAAATGATAATTTAAATAAAACTTATCAAAATACAAATTTTTAAAAATCCATACAAATAAATACTTTAAAAAACACACCTTCAAACCTTTGAAAAATAAACGTTCAACTTTACACCTGTTTCCCTCGTGCTTTATAAGGATTTATGTATTTATAGGGACACATCATTTCTATTTTACTAACAAGAAGCTTTTACTTATACTTAACCCTCATGGGGACCTGAATTGAACCAAAAGGGTTACATTTGGGCTACATATGAGGGTCCCAAGTGGGTTTCTCTGTTTCCATAGTGACCCCACATGAGTTTGACAGCATCAGAATCAAAGATCTGAAATATCTCATATCATTTATTTTTCACACTATTTATCCCACATTTTATTTTATTTGCATGATTAATTATTGCTTTATAATTTCAGCCAAAGCCTTTAATAATTTTGTGTGGGAAAAATATTTTTTTTATTTAAGTATAGGTTCCTGACATAGTAAAAAAAGTCATGATGCAATAAAGCAATTTTATGTGGATCATTTCTACATTTAAATCCTAAAATGAGTCGGTGTTGACCTTAACACAAGAGGAAGGTTAACAATACCTGTTGATCCACTAATCCTATCAATACAGGCAAATAATTGATGTAAAATACAGTTTGTCGTCAAATATGACCCATTTGGACATTCGGAGGCTCCATGGTTACCATGGAAACACCATCATTTTCTACGATATTGATAAATGGAGTTGGTTCAATCACAGTGAATTAATGAAATATGTTTACTGAAAAATTAGCTTTATCACTTTTATAATAACAATAACCTTTGAATTTTACTCTGAGCTATTTTGAACACCTATATAATTAGTAATATGTCTCATGTGTTGTGTTTATTCTCTTAAATTTTGACATATTCAAAATAAATACACAAATCCAAATTTTAAAAAGCTTGAAAAAGGGTGAAACAGGAAGTCCAAACACATTTACAAAACCCAACTCAAACATGAGGACTATATAATATTTGTCTGGGCTTAGTTTGTCTAGAATCTGCACTTTCAGTAGATTTCCCTCATGCAATATACACAATGTTTCACAGTTGTACATCTCTTGTTTTATATTTTAGTCCTGTCAAATGATTATAATTTTTAATCAAGTTAACCACGGGGTTGCTCTGGATTCATTTCGATTTATCACAATTAAATATTCATTTTCAAATCATAGGCGGAGTTTGCAGGGGAGGGCAGGGGGTGTACTGCCCCCTAGTGGCTGAAATGTATCATTACATTAAATCTAGGAAATGGCTAATACAAATATATACATATTTAAACGTATTGATATTTTAAATATTTAAATAAAACTACAGAATAGTATGAAATAAACATGATTCCTATTGTATTTTCTTTTGTAATAAATTCATTTTGCAGCAGTCATGTGACATAGTGATGTTTACTGTTTTTGTCAGTTAGTAGTACATGGGGAATTTCTAAAATCATATCATGTTTGTCATGTGTCCTGAATCACACACATGTTGTACCTCATAATAAATTATAATTATTGATGTGCGTTTAAACTGCTTCTGTTAACCACCGGCTGATTCATTGGCGAATAAAATCTGTTAATAATTTGGACTACATACCTGGCGCACATGTAACGTCACCACAGACTCCACACCACAGCTGAGCGGAGTGTGACGTCACACACGCGACGCATTGTAGTCTCTTACTAAGCCCACATAAAACCTAACGTCACGTTTGCTTCACATCAAAAACAGGTGGTCCGTCTATGCCACATCAAATATTTATTATTAACCGCTATATTTCAGAGCACTTGTCAAACGGAATCAGAATTTAGCTTGACCCGCTCTATTCACTCATTCAACTTTTTTGCGAATGAAGCACTCATGAACCGGAAGTAGAAGGGCGTGATTGTGGATATTTACACAGGACAGACTGCTGCAGGTAAGACATTTTCTTAAATAAATCATAGGCATAGCATCTACTGTGTACTGTTATTTACTCTGTTATTATGGTTGGTTGCAGTCAGTGTCTGTCTATTAACTGTTGTGGATATTACAGAAGTGGTGGACGCTTATGTTTGTCGTATGGAAATTGTTGTTCCTCGTACTGCAGACGTAATTGTAATGGTAATGTATGTAGCCAATAGTCTACTAGCATGGTGAACCCTTGTACACAGTGTGTGAGTTTAACCCCCCCCCCCCCCACACACACACACACACACTACCCACTCATTACCGCGAAAGTCAAACTACGCCTATGCTATGTTTGACATTCAATTTTCAATGAGCAGACTCGAAGAAGCTGGGTGGCGCGTTAGCCTAGTGCTAACGTTAGCCTAGTGCTGACATTAGCCTAGCACTGCAATCTAGAAGTGCTTCACTGAAATGAAAACTCCTAAAACAAACTTATGTGGATGTAAAACCTAAACTTATTGGTCCACCCTGAGCCGGTTGCGGCTCAACGCCGCGAAGGAATTGTGCCTGGCAAAGGCAAAAGCCAGACCAGGGGGGAGGTCCAGGTTCGAATGTGGCTAGTCCGGAGACGGGTCTCGTGCGCTCAGTTTGCCCTGATGCGGGACGGAGAGAACCGAACCACGGTCCCGTGTCCTCACATGCGGACAGCAGCAGAAAAGGCCACATGAACCGAACCACCGGAGAAAACTATTGATTTTAAATGTTTATCTAGTGAGCCTCAATTATGTTATTCGTATGGGAATGATCGTCAGAACATCCGACACGAGCTGTTTTCTGTGAAAAAAACCCTCCCTCTGTTTTTTAAATCTCTCTCTATATATACATATAAAATAAGTTTACACTTGTGGTTTTACATTTTATATTTTTCTGCCTAGTGTATATACAGTACTTACATTATTTAACTTATTAATTTTTATTACATGTAAGGATAGTTTCGAATATTTTTTTAAAGCCACCTTATGCAGTTGTATGCAAATCTCATTGTATGTCACGTACTTGTAAATACCAATAAATAAGTAGAAAAATGAACCGAATGAGACCAAATTAATGAAAAAATTAACATAATGAAGAAAATAGACAAAAACAAACATAAGAAGCATAATGAACAAACAAAAAATAGATGGATAGATATACAACTACACAGACAGATCAAAATAATGTATGGAAAGTATGTAATGTACATGTAATTTACAATACTGATCAAACTTATGGTCAGTGAAGACAACATAAAGAAAGGTAGATTTTTTTTTCTGTAGTATTTTGTGTAGGTTTTGGTGATTCACACAAAATGTCTCTATCTGTTAATATTCTGCCAGTAATTATCCTGATAGGTGTGAAAGCTTTATTTTGTCCCAGTTTTTAAGAATATATTTTTTAAATGTCATTCAGTTCAGAATATGACAAACAGCCGAATGCTTCACAGATTTGTGCTGCCGATCATCCTGCATCGCCTCACCAGGTCGTCTCTGACTAAAGAGGCTGAGAAAATGCAGAAATGAGTAGTTTCTGATGCATTCTGTCCCGTTAAGCCACAGAAGAAATAAAAGCGTGGGTTCAGTGACTCTGAGCAGGGGATGTGTTATCAATGTTTAAAATAAAGAGCTTTTTACTTCCTCTGCACACAGCTGAGGAGTGGTGCTAACTGCAGGGGCTGATGGGAGATGTGATGCTAACGGCTAGCAGCTACTTTACTTTTGTTGTATTTTTAAATTAACTTTATTTGGATATTCGTTTACAAAAATGATCACACATTAACATAATATACAAAATATGTGAGAGAAAATACAAATATAAAAACAGAATACAATCACAGAATTATTACGAAGTATATTTTTAACATTTCATATAGAAAAATAAATACATAAATGAATAAATCTATACATGATTTCTTATCTAAAATGTCAGATTCTGTCTTAAATATCATAGTTGACAGTAAATGGTTTATTCTTTTTCTTATTAAATGGTAAATGGCCTGCACCTATATAGTTGTTTTCCACCTTCACCTCACATTCACCCATTCACACACCAGTAGGTTACTATGGTTCTGTCAGTCCTACTGGGCCTTCGATTATTGGACGACCCGCTCTACCAACTGAGCCACAGCCGCCCCATGAACAAGAGCGAATGGTTTATAAAGGGTCAGGAAAGCGTCCTTCCATCTATCTTTCTGTCCATTTGTCTCTTTGCATCTGTCTCTTTGCATCTGTCTTTCTGTCCATCTGTCTGTCTTTCCATTTGTCTGTCTGTACATCTGTCTCGGTCCATCCTCTGCGTCTCTTTTCAAAACCCAGCTCTGTTAAATCCTCCCTCCCCCTGAGACTCCATCCCATCCCGTCTTTCTCTTTGTATCCGTCTCTTCCTCCCACACCTCTCCCTCCCTCTCTCTCTCCCCCCGTTTCGTTCCATCTCTCATCATCATCCGCTGCCTTCAGCTAACCGGCCTCCCAGCAGAGCGTCATGAATAGAATTAAACTCCGTGGCGCTCCAGTGTCTCCCACCCCCCTCTTTACCTGCCACCCCCCCCCCCCCCCCCCCCCCCCCCCCCCCGCCTGCCCCTCCACGGCTCCATCGACACTTCACAACTTTCTCCAACTGTTTTCTATTGATTACAGCTGCGACCTGACGCCCACGCCACTCTGCTTCATATACATTAACCCTTTCCTCCTCAGTCGACGCAGTCACGGTGCAGAGAATCTGATCTGCATCCTCACTAATGTCACTCCACACATTAACGTCAGCGACGCTAAAACCTCTAAACTGTTCCTAGACCAGTTGTTACTTCCACAGTAACAACTGGGTCATTCCATGTCACTTCACCCAATGAGTTTAACCTTACCCCCCTCAGAAGGATGGATGGATTTTCCAATTTTTATGTTAATCGGACCAACTGTTTCCCAGATATGGTCGCCAATGTCCTGCCGATTTTATCGATTTTTGCTGTGGCTGCTGTTATTCAAACTGCAATAATTTCTGAACTACTGGTCCAATTGTCATGGAATAGGTGTCATTCTGTCAGAAATATTTTAAGGAATCCAAATCTGAAATCATCTGACCAAGTTTTCACACACACACACACACACACACACACACACACACACACACACACACACACATATATATATATATATATATATATATATATATATATATATATATATATACATATATTACTTTTTAAGTCATGATTTTGATGTTTTATGTCATACTTTTGACTTTTTATGGTCACATAAAAAATCTAGTTGAGTGAATCAAATTGAATTGCATAGGGTTAGGGTTATTTTAATTAAATTTGATTCATTCAACTAGATGTTTTTATGTGTGACTGACTGAAGAAGAATTTATAAGTTGTTTCAATGTTTTACTTTTTCAGTGTATAATTAAATGTATAATGCAATAATAATAAAAAAAAAAAACCTAATGTGGCTTCAGAAATAAAAACGTTGCTAAATGTCTTTGTTTTTGTTAACCAAAATACCTTGTGAGAAAGTCGTCAAATTGTGTCCCCGCCAATGTCAACATCATTCTTACGTCCTTACCGTAGACGTGGTGGTGTTTTCGGAGGACCAGATCTATATTGTCATTTGGAGTCAAACCTGGGATATTCTGGGACTGAAAACCTGTGACGCTCACAGACTCTCAGACAGATTCTGCAGATGGAAAGAAGACGGTCTTTTTTCCTGCGTAGGATGGAGACGTCCACCTCCTTCTTCTTCTCCATCCTACAGGACGACCGGCGAGAACATCCGGCGCCGCAGCATCGCCGTCTCGCACCACAGATCCTCCACCACACCGAGGTTTGTAATCAGTGTCAAACTCAGCAAGTTTACACCACGCTCACTGTAAAAATATGTGCATCACGTCTCAAATGTGTTATTTTGGAGTCTCCCCTTCCTCCTGTACACAGAAGGAGTCAGGATGAACGGTCCGTGGGCGGCAAACGGGAACAGGAAGTGGACTGGAGTTTGACAGACTGTTCAAAGAGGAGGAAAAAGACATGGCTGGACCAATATGAGCACAGTAATACACACAAATACACAACACTTCGAAAAGTTCTACTGACCACACATGCATTTATTTATTTAATTCTTTTCACCAGGGTCTGTTTGTTTTATTGATTGATTTGATTAGCTATGTTTACTGATGATTTTTTTTTAATTCTGAATGATTTATTCTGAATAAAATAATTAGGAATTAAATCTATTTCCTTTGTGTTTACGTGGTTAATTTTTTGAAGTTCTTTCATATGTAGTTCTTTCATATGTAATGCACACTTGGACTATAAAGGCGCATTCAGCTAAGCTAAACGGTCACAATAACTCTCAACCTTGTTGAGTTGTAACACGGAACAAAACACACTCTTATTCCGCTTAATAAAACTTTAAAAGAGACCAAATTCTGAGATAAGAAGTCAATATCATGAGATAAAAAGTCAATATCATGAGATAAAAAGCCAAAATTATTCCATAAAAAGTAAAAATTATGAAACAGTCAAAATTTCAAGTACTAGGCTCAACCAGAATTAATGTATTTATATATTTATTATAGGGCACTCTGGATTATAAGGTATACTGTAGTTTTTGGAGAAAATGAAAGTCCTTTAAGTGTGCCTTATTGTTGGAAAACTATGGTAATTGGGCTTTAAGAGCTGGAGGTAGAGAGGGTTTGGTTTGGACAGAACGCTTAATGTCTGAATATCTATCTGAAGGAAACGATCGCATCCACTTCCTGTTTTGCGTTAATTTCAACTATCGACATGGAAACCAGTTTGTTATTTTCCTTTACTGTCCTGTTTATTCTGGTACATGGTGTTCTGATCCTGAGGACCCACATAGTCTGATCTGGACCCACATGGTTTGATCTGAACCCACATGGTCAGATCTGGATGCACATAGTTAGATTTGGACCCATATGATTTGTTCTGGAACCACATGGTCTGATCTGGACCCACATGGTCTGATCTGGATCCATGGTTTGTATGGTTTGATCTGGACCTACATAGTCTGATCTGGATCCATATGATTTGATCTGGACACACATGGTCTTATCTGGATCCATATGGTTTGGTCTGGACCCACATGGTTTGATCCTGACCCACATGGTCTGCTCCAGACTCAGTGAACCCTCAGTTTGTGAGCAGATGCAGATTTTCTTGCAGCAGTTGCTCAGTGTCACAGTCTGATCACAGTAGCTTATATAAGATCTGACTGTGGGATTCCCAACAGCCCCGCCCCCTCCACTGCCGCTCTGAGAGGCCCAGGGGCTGATGGGATACCAGTGTGGGGGCGACGCAGTTGGGGGTTCTGACTCCGCCGATCGGGAGAGTGAAGGGATGACGGGTCGACAGGCTCCAATAATCTACTGATGGAGTGGTTCAGGGGTTCTCCAAGCAGATGGACCACATCTGGAACATGAAGAACCTCTAGGATATCTAGAACACTTGAGATATGTAGAACAGCTGTCACATGTAGAACATCTGGAATATGTAGAACACCTGGGTGACCTAGGACATCTGAGACGTAGAACATCTGAAACATCTGGGGCATCTGGAATATGTGGAACACCTGGAAGACTGTGATGTTTAGAACACCTGGAACAACAATAATACCTAGGACGTTAAGCACATCTGGGGTATTTGGAACACATGGGGGACCGTAATCATCTAGAAATCTGGAAGATGTGGGACATCGGGAACATCTGTAAGATCTAGAACATTTAGAATGCCTAGAACATCTACAACAGCTGGCATATCTAGAACATCTGGAACATCATTAACTGAGAGTGATGACGTCATTAAACATAACAGACCTCAATGTCTGTACTGGTCCAGATGTTCTGGACTAGATGTAGACATTCTGTTCGGATGTATTTGTTCTGATCCAGATATTCTAATGTAGATGTTCTGATCCATATGCACTGATCTAGATGTTTTGAGCTAGATGGTCTGGCCCAGATGTTCTGTTCCAGATGCAGTTTTGTAAATATTCTGACCTCCACACAGACGCTCCTCTCTTCTCCTCTTGTCCCACGCCGTGTTCTTCCTCAGATGTTCTCCCTGGTTCCTCCTGCAGTACTTACAGCAGCTCACAGATATATTTCAGCGAACATCTGCGTCAGTACTTTCCACTTGGACCACATTTTGTCGAGTTCTATTTCCAGCGGTGGCGTAATCTGGTCTGACGGAGCGTTTGGAACTCCCATGTGTTGAGCGTCTCCATGGTCAGTGTATGTGCAGAAGAACACACGGCGCATGCTGAGTGCTGCTGCTCCCCAGAGGCTCCAACATACGGAGCTTTAGTCAAATATGTATAAGGACAGAACCTTATATGACTTATGCATAATTCACACAGTTCCATCAGTCGCACACAGAAGAAGAAACACCACGTTGAAGATGCGGGTCCTTCTGTCTTCTCCACACATCACACTCTCCTTCTCTTCTTCACCTCCACACTTTGTCAGATGTCGAAGCTCGTCCACGGTTCCTCTGCTCACTGCGAATCCATTCATATGTGGAGAAATTCTGCAGGACTTCCTCCAAACAGAACGAGCACATGTAGATTCACTCATTACTTCTACAACCGTGACAGAATAGAGTACAATTAGTAGAACTGTAAAAAGAAAAAAAAATCTGATTTTTTTTTTTCCTAACTTAATATTAACTTCAAATAAAACTGCAGACGACAACAAAGTATATGTACAGTTGTTATTCAAATATCATGTTACTGCGTCATCTGGTACTGAGGTTACATCCAAGCAGAAAAACAGTCAGATTATAGAATAGAAGAGAAAGCTTTATTGTCTGTTCCATGTAAAAAGCAGAAATTCTTCTTTGTCACAGCTGCTACAAACACTCCAGCCCACTGTAAACACAGTGCTATGAATTAATACAAGTAAAATCACATAAATAATTAACTCATTGACTGCCAGCTATGTTCAGAACACATTGCGAAAAGACAGAGGTATATGTCTTTGGCAGTCAAAGAGTTAAAAACCATAAAAACACAGTGCAGATAAGTTTGTATTATAAGTACAGTATATAGTAAGTATACTGTAAGTACATATAGTATCAGTGAAGCACAGGTCAATGTTTAAACAAAGCGGTCCGCCTGCAAGTTGGACCACAAGAAATATATTTGAAAAGGACGCACCCGAGCCAATTCTCGACCCACATTTTTAAAAAGTAGTCAGTGGTCTTTATGAACATCACATGACGTTACTCACATTCCTGCATTTATTTCAGTGTTAGAATTTGATGTCCCAAAGAGACATTTGAACCCAGTTTCCACGGAAAAGAAAACACTGGGAGTTGTTCATCATCTTTAACCATCTCAGTGAATGTGCCCCAAATATTACTGTTTTTGTTTGGATGTTTCCAGAGCTTCCAGTCTCCCAACTTTATTTTCTCTCTTGCTCCCTCCATACTGTCAATAAAGTATATGTATTAATAATAGAAAATTGTATCTAATATTTAAATTACAATCATTTACCAGGTTATTTTAATGTTTATCTCAAACAAGCCGTCCGACTGCAACCTGAATATTATCCAAAATATTTTTCAATGACCCACAATTGCATATATATGCATGTTTGTGTATAATAAATCCACTTCTCGAATCCAAAATGAAAAAATGCATGGGCCCCAACACCAAATGTCTTTACCCAGATGTCCACTCATAACACTTTTTTTTTTTTAAACATTCTTTTTTCAGTCTTAATAAAGAAGTCAATCTTTCCATTTTCTGAATATCCCTCTTGAATTCCAACCAGTTATCAAATGATTGCTTTCTTGGCTGCTAACAAGAATAAAACAAGAATATTCTGAATAAATATCATTTGGAATATTCCTAATGGGAAAAAAAGTCCAGAAATTTTACAATGAAAAACTGCAAACAATGAGTGTACATTTGTATGAAAAACTGTCTTTTTACATATTTTCTCATGAAAAAATCTATTTCCCTACTCTTGTATATATTTTTTTTAACTGAAATATGCCATATATTGTGTAATATGTTAAAGCGGAATTAACTGGTAACCGAATTTGGAAATAATTTAGAATAAACCAGTGACTTTATGTAGGATTAAGTTTAATTTGGAGTTATCATTATGAGGTATTTCACGTGGTCATTTTAAAGTTGAATTAACCTTTATTCGGAATTACACACTAATAAAAACTGGTAAAGTCACGTACTATGTAAAAATAAGCAAACAAAGTGAGGTGCTATAAGTCACAACAGCCAAAAATGCATAATAAAGAAGGAAAAAAAACCCCCATATAAGTCACACTGGAGTAGAAGTCGCATTTTTGGGGGAAATTTATTTGATAAAATCCAACACCAAGAAGAGAACTATCATATTGAAAGGTGGTTGAAACTAGAGAACAGTGTGAATAGGTGTACGATATGCTAACATAACACATTCAGCTAACGTTACATGATGCATAAACAACGAACTGAGAACGTGCCTGGTACATTAACGTAACATATAAACCGTTATCCTGATAACTATAGCATAAAGCTCACGCTCAACACGCTCTGTGAAATTAACATGTAAAATTATATAATAATGTGTTAATAATTTCACATATAAGTCACTCCGGAGTATAAGTCGCACCCCTGGGTACACTATGGAAAAAAAAACTGCGACTTATAGTCAGAAAAATACGGTATTTATAAAAATGTAATGGTCTGGCCCAGTTTATATTATATTAGCCTGTATGTGGCCCCTGAACTAAAATGAGTTTGACACCCCTGCAGTAGAAGAAGCACAATAAGACTGGGGATAACAGGCAAGGCAAACTCCCCCCCACTCACTCACACACACACACACACACACACACACACACAGCCACCCCCACCACTCCCCCCCCCTCAGTTTGACCTCCTTCCCCTCTTTCATCTCCATCTCCCTGATGACCTGCTTCTCCCTCTCTGATATCACAGCTCGGTGTGTTTTACTGGTCCACAGACCGACCGTAAACTCTGGATTTACAACCCCACTCCCAACCCCAACCCCCCACCCTCACTGTTTGTTTCGGGGTGAATATTTACAGCCTTCACAATCACAGAAGAACAAAGCGGACTGTGGCTGATGCTGTTTTTCTACCGACCGCTGCCAGTTTGTTTGTGTGTTTTTTTTTGTTTTTTTTTTCTATCTGCTGGTTTCAGTTTTTCTGGACTGCTGCGGAACACGCTAACATCCATTTATCCATCCATGTACGGATCACCCCTACATCCACCCAAGCACTTACTCAAGCATCGTCACACAATTATTCACGGGGGTTTTCATTTCTTTACCCGTCCGTCCTTATCAATTCATCTATTAAAGCCACATTGACTCTAGAAAACCTCCATTTTTCTAGTGTCATCTTATTACATTTGTCTTTTCTTCATATATGGGAGGACATGTTGATGGATGCTGATCTTTAAATGTACTCTCATCCATTCCCTTGCCTTGCACTGGGAAAAATGCCCATTCGAAAAAACAAGTAAAAACAACAAATCTGCAAAAATAAATAAATAATTTATATATATCTGCCAATGAAAAAAATATCTTGGTAAGATGTCTTGAAATTAGATTTTCCAGATCTATTGTCTAAGAATTATTGCTATAAAAGTGATTGCAATTTTTAATCAGTTGTTTTGGATTAATTTAGGGCAGCTGTGGCTACAAATGTAGTTTACCACCATCAGAGGGAGAACATGAGAGTGAATGAATAATGCTTCACTAATATAAAGCGCTTTGAGTGCCCCCCCCCAAAAAAAGCTATATAAATCCAGTCTATTCTTATTCTTATTAATTATTTATTTTTAATCTATATTGATTGTGTTTCATTTTACATGAGCAAACAGATTTAATAAAGAAGGGAATATATCTACACTACATGTCTTTGTCATAAGCTGGGGGATGTATTATCGTAGTGGTCGCAGAATCCCAGACTAACGTATACTTAAGATGGAAGTGCTTCAGTAAAAAGAAAAGTACATTATGCCAGCCAACTGTTTTTTCACAGTTTTTTTGTACTCAAATTTACCACAATATAGACAAAAATAGTCTAAGAAACACAAGAAATGCAGAAAAAATAAAACACGCTAAAATCAACTTAAATTTAAAAAAAAAATGCAAAAAAGATTGAAATATTTACATATCTTCACCCCCCTCTCCAAAAAAAAGCAATTACAAAAAACTATACCCCTTATACCCTGTTTTTCTTATGAAGTCTAATAAATAGTGGCATCTTAGTTGAACCTTTAAATCAGTGGTGTCAAACAGGGCCACGTTCAGCTAAATTTGATCTGATGTGAAGCAAAACCAATGAAATAATAAAATAATAATACGTAAATAACGTCAACTCTAAACTTTTCTCTCTATTTTAGAGTGAAAAAAGGAAAATTGAACAATGAAAACGTTTAAATGATCCTTTCAAACACTGAGTAAAATGAATAAAGTGAAAGAATAAGGAGAATTTTAACAATATGATGCTTTTGTTTTATCATTTCTACATGTTCATTATAACTTACAGACGTCAGTGGGTCTACAAATACAGAATATTGTTAAAGTTTCACTGACTTCTCTTTAAACATCTTGGGTTTTTCATATTTGTTCAGATTAACATTTTTGACCAAATTATATTTTATTTTAGTGTAAATATATGTGAAAATATTAACATTTACAAAGAGAAAATTTGGAGTTGTGATTATTTATAGATTAATATGATAGTATTTTACTGGTTCTGACCCACTTCAGATTGAATTGGTCTGAACGTGAAACCCGAACTAAAATGATTGTTCATATCTTAATAACTATTTTCACATTTCCGGACTGGATTTGGCCCCCGGGTCACATGTTTGACACCTGTGATCTAAAGGGTTTAGGAATCTCTTTATTGCAGTTTGACAAAAGGGGCGGGGGGGGCAAACAACATCTTCCTTAGGGTCCCCACAAAGTTGGAAACGGCCCTGCTGCTCCCAGTCATTGAATAAATGTGCTCTGATCACTTCCATGTCCAAGGGTGTATAAAATCAATCAGCTGGACACGCAGACAGATTCTCCAGTCACTGACAGAACAGGTTGATTCTCAGGAGCTCAGTGAACTCCAGTGTGGGACCATTATGGGATGCCACCTGTGAAATGAGTCCATTTGGGGAAATTCCAATTCCTCGCTACTAAATATTCTACGGTCGACTGTTCGTGGATTTATAACAAAATGGAAGCAATTTGGAACAACAGTTCTTCTGACATTTAAATTCACATGCTGAGGCCAGAATGTGTTTTTATATAGAACACTGGTTTTTGTCTTTTTTTCCCACTCTTTCCTTCTTTCATATTATAAACTATATTGTATTTGAATCTGCTGTAGTGCTGTAGAAAAGCCCAACCAGAGACAGGAGTTGAGAATTAGCACAAGCTATAAAGTCCATATGTGTCTCATCAACTCTGGAATTATGAAATTAACTAAGACACAACTTTAGCCTCATTTCCACTTGGGATGGGACACAATTTTTGAATATTCGTGACACGCTCGAATATAGAACACTAATTTTGAATGCTACATTTCTTGTATTGCGTTTCACTTGGACAGAATGTCGTATTGATTGTCATTGTACGGTGGCTGACAGGGGAAATACATTCGATTTTCGAATAATCAAATAGTTTCCAGCGAATTTTGAATTGTTTGACTCCTTGATGAAGGCTTTGATGCCGAAACATGTTGGGGGTTTTTATAGGATTTTATAACCAAGCCAATTTAATAGAGGCTTTTTAAATTTTCACTCATAAGAGTACCTTGGAATTTTGTCTTTTTTGTCTTACTCTCGGTTTTCCCATCCAAAGAGCACCTCTAATTATTATTACTTATTCTGAGTCCAGGTAGCGCTCCTGAAGCAAACTTTTTCGAATAGTGTTTTGGACCAGAAGTCACATCCCTAGTTTCCACTCTGCTGTTGGGTACAGTTTAGAACGGTACGCTTATTTTAGCATTTCCATTATGATGAAAGCGTACTGGTCCCATGGTACCCGTTACTATTTTGATCACCCTTCTGCTTGGGGTCACAAGTGTCAGGGCCGATTTTGGTCAATGTGGTGCCCTAGGTGAGCACCCCCCTCTTTCCTTTTTGTGGAATTAGAAATTAGCATCAGTCAAATTTATGGGAAAAAGAAAAAAAGAGGGTACTTGGCAACAACACAGCGGATAATTCTAAACACGGAGGTGGTGCATTCAGAACAGTCGTAACATCTCTGGTGCATTCAGCGCGGGATATCTGAAAATTTTGAGAAAATGAGTTGTTCCGAAATAAATATAGTTATAGTAATCAACAATAATTAAAGTGTGTGGTCTTTGTAACAGGAGGAAGGAGCAGAGCTGGACATGTAGACTTTAAAGTTGACTTTATTATGAAGTATGTTCATTTAAAGGCTCATATTTGTGTTATGTGCAGATAACTGTAGCAGTTTACTTCCCAAAGTCTGGTTCAAATGTATAACTGATGAATAAACCTTAAGTGGCTCGCATATAAAGTGCATTTTTGGGGGAAATATGGTTCCTGATATGATCTGTAGGCATCATTATTCAGCCTTTTCATCTGATCTGGTGTTAAAAAGGCAAGTGAAAATTTGGGAATATTGAAGAATCGCAATTTAAATCGAATCGGCACCCAAAAAATCATGAAAGAATTGAATTGGCATAAAAGCATATCATCCCAGCCCTAATCTTAATAGTCTTTATTTTACTGTAAAAAAACAAAATGATGTGAAAAAGCTTGTATTTACAGAATATCTTTTCATTAAAATGTGAAGTAACTTAAGTTTCAAATTCCATCGAGATGTTCCTGAGGTATCGCATGTTGAACCGAACAAAAATGGATGGATGAAATTAATCACCTTTTACACCGTAAAATTCTTTATTTTTCTTTCATTTTTTGTTTTGTTTTTTTACTCTTTAACGTTCACGTTTCGTCTCCTTCACTGAATTAAAAACCCGACATAAACCCACATCTGAGTGAACACAGAATCCGTCACAGCCTCTCGATCACAAACAGCAGCTGACGGATGCAGCGTTCCTCTCCTGGGATGCGTGAATCAATGCGGATTATCGCAGCCAGGCCGACAGAATGGCGGCAGCAGTGATCACGTGACCACCCGCTCCACACAGGGACCCCACTGTGGAAGAACCAGTGACAAAATACAAGCGTTTATAAATGAAATGAATGTTGATGAGCTTAGTTATTTAATTTTCATGGTCGGAAAAGGAGATAAATCACATATAAACACCTGAATCAGCTGTTATTTATTCATGTTAATAAATACGATGCACTAATGAGTTCGATGCTGTGGTAAAATACTCTTGTGGCCATGTTGCATCAGTTTTATTTTTATTTATTTATTTTGCACTGAACAAAGCGTCTGAAAACATCTGATATTGAGCTGAACGACTCCCAGAGCTGATCTGAAATCAGTGTAAAACACAGACTCCTGGGGCTGATGGCTTTAATTAATAACAGCCTAATTTTACATACCATCCCTAGTGATGAAAATTAAAAATGCATGACAGAACCCCTTCCCAAATTTTCACAAATCACTCACTGCATTTATTTAGAGTTAATGCCTTATGAAATACACAAATGCCTGATGACTCATTTGTATTTTATAAAAAAAATCAACATTTCAAAATCGCAGAGAAACACTAGTTTAATAATTACAGACCCACTTATCTTGTCTCTCAAAAGTTATGTTTGATTATGTTGTCGGGTTCTTTATCTAATGGAAAAAAAGATTCATTTACACTTTACATTACGGCTCGCTAATAATGTGGCATTTCTATGGTAATTTTGATGTATTTTCATGGTAAAAATACTCTTGAAATGCTAATTTCCATGCAGTTTCCAGGTAATAAGTGGTATAAACAGCTTCCATTTCAAGTACAAAGAACTGTAATTATTTGAAATTAATCTGTAGTTGTAGAAATTTAATTAGAAGATTTAATTATAGTTTTTGTTTACTTACCTGAAAAACAAGGAAGTAATTTACATGAAATTACACATCATAAAATGCCTTATCACTTGTTTCCACCCAATTACTTAGTTATTACCAGGGCTTGATTTGAGGGGGGGGGGTCGTAATCAAATTTATCATCAAATTTATCCCAGGGGCTAAAATGGACCCTTTCAGGGCCGGATTTGCTTCTATACTCTGATTTAATTTAATCTGTAGTCTAATTTATTTTCTCAGTATTCCTATCTTGTTATGGTCTTGTTACTGCACGTACATAAAGTGAATAAACCCAGCTCACTGTGTCTAATCAGATCAACTGATAATTACATTGAATTCATTTTACACTAGTGAAACGATCAATAATTAGTTTGGTTCGTTTTCATTTATGCAGAGGATTGTGGGTAGTTTAACTCAGGCCTGAAGGATGTTGGACGTTGGAACTGAAATCTGATGATGTGTTTTTATGTAAATGAATGCTTCGAGAGTCATATTTCTGTTCCAGTGTCGCATGGTTTCTCTAAGCTCCGCCCCTTTACAGATCACAGCACATCCAGGTTCAGCTGATTTCTTTAGCCTGCAATAATAATAATAATCATAGTTAATACGTTAGATGTCTTTAGTGCTTTTAAAGGCACCAGAGTGCATTACATTACTGATCTATTATTCATTCACACTCACACTCTGGTGGTTAAAGCACCTCCCATAATTAATATAGCTATTTTAACGTCATGGTTAGACATTCACAGTCATATTTATTTGTCCACACCCACTTAGGAAACAAAGTGACACATTTATAGTGACACATACACACACACACACACACACACACACACACACACACACGTTTCCATGTCTCATGAGGACGAAGTTTGTGATCAAGTAGCCATTGGATAGTGAATATAAAGACATCTTTTTAAAAATAAAATAGAAATTAGAAAATGTATTTAAAATAAAAATGAATGAATACAAACAATAGAAACCGTTTTACTTAAAAAAATAACATCAATTAATTACAAATTTATAGAATAAATAATAATACATTAATAAAAATGAAAAAATAATCATAAAAAAGGAAACATCTTCAAAAACACTTGTTTGGCTTTACACCTGTTTCCCCTTTATAGGGCCACATCATTTCTATTTTACTAGTGGGGTCCTTTATTTATATTTAACCCTCATGGGGACAGGATTTTTGGTCAGTTTTTCCACAGTTAATGTCTCGCTTCAACACCAAGACATTTTGAACAGACAGACTTTGGACTTGTCCTTGTTTCTAACTTTGTGGAAATAGTTTGAGTCCCTTCTTGTTCTAACATGACTGTGCACCAACTGAACTGAACACAGTCCTGACCTTTAACCCCATGGAACACTTTTAGGATGGATTATAGCGCAGACTGAGACTTAAGGTGTGGGTTAGAATTAGAGCTAAAACAAAAATTAATGAAATATGACTAAAAATAAATTAAAACCGTCTCAGAGTGGGTCGTTCATTAACCGAAGGGTTGGCGGATTGAATCCTGCTCTGTCCTAGTCAGTCCGTTGTGTCTTTGAGCAAGACACTTCACCCACCTTACCCCCAGTGTCACTCACACTGGTGTATGAGTGTTTGGTGGTGGTCAGAAGGACTGTTGGTGTGAATTATCAGCCACACTTCTGTCAGTCTGTGGCTACATATGTAGTTTACCACCACCAGAGGGAGAATATGAGAGTGAATGAATAATGGATCAATCATGGAAAGCACTGTGGGTGCCTTGAAAAGCACTATAGAAATATGATCCATCATCTTCATCTTTATTTATTTGTATATATATATATATATATATATATATATATATATATATATATATATATATATATATATATATATATATTATAACTGCCTAAAAAACAATGGGATTCATCCACTTTTTTGTACATTTTTTAAACCTGAATCCAGCTGATCCTGAAAAACATCTGTTTTTGACACATCAGTGGGAAAACCATGTTCTCGACCAGGATCAGGTAATCCATTTGACTTTCATGCTGTTTTTTTTTTTTCCCGATGCAGCGTTTGGTTGCTGTGATCCACATACAAACTTCAATCCGGATTAGCTGCGCTATAAATGGATCTGCAGATCAAACTGTGGAAGAAAAGACTCAAAGTCAAACATCATCTTCTGTTTTTCGTCTATACTGAGCAGACGATGAACAAAATGCACAGCATACGTGTAAATACTGAACATGATATTTGTGTTTAGATTAATGTACGATGAGCTGCAGGAAACACGTAGATGAACATACATGTGCTGGAGCAGGACTTAAAGTTTTCAGGTTTCCTCTGGTGCACAGCGGAGGATGAGGAGGGAATGCAAATGTCAAATGTTAATGAGATTAAAAAAGGCAGAGGGAGAGTTGAAACGCAGCAGAAAGTGGAGCTACGTCTGCCTCTGATGTATCACATCTGAGCTTTAATGATGAGAGAAAGACGGACTAAAGACAAGGGAGAGATCAAGGAGGAGGAGGAGGTGAAGCACTGAAACAGCAGAAGAAAAGATGCCGTCATGTAGAGGTTAAAGATGAATGTGGAAGACTTTGGCTGAATCACATTCTTATCTGTTCACTTTTTTATTATTAATGTAATACCATACATGTTATTGTTCCTTTAGACTCCAGGAGCTGCACAGGTGAAGCTGTCGTTTAATAACACAAGTGTTAGACTCAGTGGAGCCTGGAGAAGTGGGGACATACGCTAGGGTTGGCCAATAAACCGTTGCATTCTTTTTTAAAAACTTACAGCTGCCTTTCAATTTCTAATGAAATACTGGACTATGTTTTTAAAAAAGAATGCAACGAAATCATGAATTTCCAGAGCGTCTAACTCTGCACTCAAAAATCGACTTTTTCAGACTTCCTCCTCAGACGTCTTATGAATACAGAGGTACTGGCTTAACATAAGAAACTGTGGAGACACTGAGGACACTGGGGTTTGTCTTTAAGGACCCTCTACTTACTACCACATCAGTATGATGTTGTTTAGAACGTTAGAAGAGTTAGTCTGAAGATAGTTTCGTGTCTGTGAGAAAACCTGTCCTCATCACTTCCATGTTAACACAGATTGGCTCAAAACGGCAAAATCGAAATTTCTTAATGCTCATTATTTCGGATAATCCCTTTCAGGCTTTGGTAACTTATGTATGTATGTAAATACATTTTTTGGGATTTGACGTTTACATGGTTTTACGCCTGATCTCTTCATATACTTTTTTTTTTTTTTTTTATCATTTCCACCCAAGTTTTCTGATGCGTTAAATAAAAACAGATTTAAGGAAAATGTTTTATATCAAAATATGAGGGTGAAAAAATGATCAAATGAAACCAACAACCTTTTATTCCTCCCACATTTATTCTGCTTTTGTTCCAGTCGTTCAGGTTAAAACCCTGTTCTGTGGCATGATGTAAATCCACAGAAGACAGAAAGTTAACTAAACATGTGTCAACTCACATTTGTTGCCAAATCATCTTTCGTTAGCTAACAGGTAACTTTTATTTTTTTGAGGTGGTTTTTAGATGTGACAGATTTGTTACTGTGGGGTTTTTTTAAATGTATTTTTCTTCAGCAGGAACTCGTCTCAAAGGCTGAGATGTGACAAAAAAAAAACACCTGAGCTTTTCTGAGTAAAAATAAAATGGATATAAGCCCAGAGTTCCGTGAGAAGGGATTCATTAGCGCTCTCAAAGGGACGTAGTCATTTATAATTAAATGCAGAAGTTCTTCAATAATAGATGATGAGAGATGAGTGTTTTCCACAGACATAGACAAAACACAAGAAGAGGAGACTGGAAGAAACTTAGACCAAACGACATCAGTGTTTTATGAAACATAAACCACCTCAGTGTCCGTTCACACTGTCTGAAGAGAAAGTAGCCGTTAGCTTAGCTTAGCTTAGCATAAAGACCTGAAAGGGAGAGAAACTGTTAGCATCATGCTAACAAAACCCAACAACAGACTGAACTGAATTTAAAAATGGCTGAGTTTTATGTGTACGGTGAAAACGTAAACATTTTAATTAATTCCTTCTACAATATTACTTTATTTTGTTAAATTGATCTTTGTTTTTTTTTTGCACACATGTCAGTTAATCACTACTGGCTGGCACCAAACTCTTCTCTGCACACTTTACAAAATGCTTTCATTGCTGCATTTATTTAAATTTCTGCAGTTTTATTCTGTACATGCTGGTGCTTTGTTGCTCTTTCCTTCTAATTTCTGTTAGTATTTTAGTACAGTCTCCATTGAGTCGCATACAAAATACACATAATTTTTCACTCAATCTCATTACTGTTATAGACTCTTTAATCATATACAAACATTTTCCATCTCATTCAAATATGCAGTATTTAAAGTTTTTGTTCAAGTTTCATTGCAGTTTTTTTTTATATGCAAAGGGGAGAATGGAAATAACACTCAACTGTACGGACCTTTTACAAAGACTGATCTATAGAGTTTAAAGGCCTTGAACAACCAGAGACAAGTACTTAATAAAAGTCAAGCTGTTGTATTTTAAGTGAAAGCAGGCGTCGGAGAGATGCAAATGAAGATGGACTTTAACTGTTGAACCCCTGCATATGTGTGCTTATAAAAACACAGTTAACCCTTTAAAAATCAGGCTTTACAGCTGCATGTTCAGTGTTTTACTGTTTAAACCAGTCCACTGCTTGTGTCGACATGGGGATTTGGGATTTTTATTCATTAAATTTCAACATGAGGCATTATTTCTGTAGGAGTCAAAGTGCAAAAATAAATTAAAAGCATTATACATTACGGAAATCAATGAAGGTCCCCTGGTGGTTAGATTGTATAAATATATAGAACATTTTATTTATTTGTGGATAGTTATAGACAAACAGAAAAATGTCAAATTACAATTCATAATAGCATAATGATTAATTTATTTACAGAAACCTGTAAAACCTATTCTTAGATTCTTAGACACAAGCATAAAAAATAAATGCAAAAATATAAGTAGTTTTAAAAAAAGTACTAAATAAACAAATGGCATGTGTGAAAATAATTTTTATTACATTTTGTGTTGCATTTAAAATAACTTATGGTTCCAAATATTTACTTTTTATATCTCCTTATATTTATTATATTCAACTCTATTTATCACTCTTCATTTCCCCCTTATGTTTATTTATTTTTCACACATACGCTTTATTTATTCCTCCTTATATTTCAATGTTTTTATTCATTATAATAATTTCACCTATATATTTTTTAGATCTCATATTTATATTAAAATCCATTTTATTTTTTAAATATATTGATTTGTATGTATTTATTATTTTCATTTATTCTTTGTTACATCCATGTCGGCCTTCACTTATAGTATTCCAAATTAATTGAGTATATTTCTTTAGTTTCCATCATAAATCCCTCTTCTGTCTCCTTATATTTATTATATTCAACTCTATTTACCTCTTCATTTTCCCCTTTACATTAATTTATTTTCATATATATTACTTTCTCTCTTGTATATCAATGTTTTTATTTATTTAGTTTTTCCTCTTCTGTATCTTTTTTATAATTTATTTTAATTTATTCCTTATTATATCCTTATAGTGGTCCAAATTAATTATAATGTATATTTATTTAGTTTCCCTCAGTTATTCCTCTGTCTCCTTATATTTATATTAAAATCTATTTCTCTTTAAATTTTCCCTCTTACATGTATTTATTTTCACACACATATCTTTTTCATCTTTTTTATTCCTCTCTTGTATATCCATGTTTTTATTTATTTAGTTTTTCCTCATTTATATATTTTTGTATTTCTCATTTTTCTATTGTGCATTTATTCCTTTTTCTATTGTCCACATGTATTTATTTCTGGTTCTATCCTCGTCTGTCTTTCCTTATTCCTGTGTGGATTCATTTTTAATTTTGGCTCTTATGTGGCTCCATACATCTGTCTCGAATTCTCCCTCAAAAACCAATGAGGATCTGCTTTAAACCATCAGTTGGAGACACTGGAACAGATACAAGGTCAGTGTGGAAATTGGAAACGCTCTGTCGGCCGCCGTCACGTCTGTCAGGAGGAAACCCTGCGAACACGACACACGTCCTGATGGATGTGACGAGGAATTCTGCATCTGAAATGTGCCGTTCCATCCAGAGGCTGGTGTTGGGATAAAACGCTGAGTGGCAACCATAACTCGTCCACAGCAGGACACATTTCACTGGTCCCTCCCCCTCATGTCACCCTGCTCCGATCCCATTTCCTCTTCATCATCTTCTCCTTCTCCTCCTCCTCCTCGGCTGATGAATGTGAGGCAGCAACAGCAAAATGAAACGTGCACAAAAACATGCATGCATGCAACATTACACGCCACTCTGTAGATTTGCTCTGCAGAGCCTCGCATGATGTACCGAAGAACCGAAGAACGATGTAGATATGGGGGGAAAAAATTCGGACATATAATCGAGAAGAAGATCTTGGTGTCGTATTCTATTAAGTTGAATTTGTGAGGTTCTATCTGTTTAGGAGTTTTTATTCCTGTTTAATTCAGAATAAAGGTTAATTTCTCTTTACGATGGCCATGTGAATACCTAATTCCAGTTGAAAATGTTAATTCTGAATTAAATTTAATACAGAATAAAGTCACTGGTTTATTCCGATGTTAATTCCAAATAAGATAATTCCTGTCCCATGTAAATGGTTAATTCCGCTTTAACATTATTCCTATCGTTCTGCTCGTGCTCCTGGTCTTGACGCAATTCCATAAATCGTAATTAATTAATTCAGAATAAAGGTTAATTCCTCTTTAAGATGACCATGTAAACACCTAATTCCAGTTGAAAATGACTCTTCCTGATTAATAAAGTCACTGGTTCATTCCACTTGTGATTCAATAATTCCTCTGACACGTAAACATTTAATTCCTCTTTAACATTATTCCTGTTGTTCTGCACATGCTCCTGGTTTTGTCATGATGCTGCACATATTCCGTGCTGCCGTCACTAGTGTGTTGATTCAGTTGAGCTGATGCTTCATAATTACAAAAATGAATTCAAAAATCACATGCCGTATCTGTTCTAGCATGTTGGTAGTTTAAACAAAAGCAAAACAGGAAGTAGATGACATCATTTCCTTCCAGGAGACATCCAGCAGCCGTTCTGTCCAATCAGAAACCTCTGTACCTCCTGCTCTGACAGACCAATTAAGTAGAGTGGAATACACCTGTTTCCATGGAAACTTTTATTCACAATTTACATTTCCATGTAAAAACAAAGGAAATTGGTTTTATTCTGAATTATTTTATTCAGAATAAATCATTCTGGATTAAAAAAACCATCATGTAAACGTAGCCAATGACAGACTCCATGGGTTGACGATTATAAAACTGATAAAGATTAACAGGATGAAGAACTTTGCATTCGGGTCCAGTTGTTCTGACCCGTGTTGGTCACATAGGCTGGTCCGGCTGTAGTGCTGGCCTGGGTCCGACAGACTGGACCAGAACGCAGCAGGCTGTAAAACCACCACATTTCACATCTTTCCTGAAGATTTCATAGAAACTGGTCCAGTAGTAGTAGTTGACAAACAAACAAATGAACAAATATAGCATCCAACATGAACGATGTTCCAGTCGTGTGGTCTAATTAAAAAATAAAAAAAATCAATCAATAAAAAATTGGCATTACACTTGTCTACTCATTTGTTTATCCCATTTATTATTATTACATCTTGTTTTTATTTCTTAGTTTTATGCTTTATTTACCCATGTTGCTATACTAGTGAATGCTGGAACATTGAGCATTTTTTTGTCCTTTGTCTTGACACTAGATCAGGTACCTGCCTAACAGTTCCAATGTGTGTTTTGTTGTAATGCCAAATGCATTTACTCTGTCTGCAAAAAACCTACCTACCTTTAAATTGAATGTTTACATGGTAAAGTAACGTTGACCCTTGAACCTGGAATTGCAGAAGCTCAACCTCCCAATAGAAGTAGGAGGGACTTTCACTGGAGGAGAACACGACTAATTTAATCCATATATGACTTTTATTCCAGAAGTATTTTACTTATAGACCAGTGTTTTTTCCAGGTATTGTTAGAGTAAGTGAACATTAACTTATTGATGTTTATAGATGGTTTCAGTTGATCCACCATGTTTAGGTCTTTGCGGGTTAAACAGTATTTTGATCCTCGGCTCCTTCTACAGTTAATTTTATTTTATTTACAGGCTTGACCTGATGTTGGCAGCACATCTGCACCTTTAAGGAGCTGCTCTTATGTCGGGTCCACGGTCCAGGTGTTCGGTTCAGGTTCAAGTCTTCTCCTCTTCTTCTTCTTCCTCACTCTGCTTCACCCCGTCAGCTCCCTCTGGTTCTCTCTCTCTCTAACTCTGTGTGAGCCTCTCTCACCCTCTTCTCTCTCTGACAGATAATCAATGCCAACAGAGCGCTCGGAGGCTTTGGGTTCAGGTTGATGGATTTCCAATGGGACCATTGACCGAGTGAGACCGGGGCCATGGAGAGGGTGCAGAGTCCCGGCTGAACGCCCAAAACGCCAAAGCACTAATGAGATCAGACCTCCGCCACCACCGCCGTCCCCACCATCTACAGCCTGATGGGTGATGATACTGGTATTTTACGGAACTTATTATCCCTGAACTGTTAACCCTTTCATGCATGACCTACCAATACCATGTTCCACCGCAGGCTAAGGGAACTAGGGTGCGAAACAAACATGCTCCCCTCCTGCTTCCATCTTCCACACAAGAACAAGAATTTACACAACTAAAGACCAATTCTAAATATTTATGTTAAAGGAGTCATTCTATGTTTAATTCATTAATATTACTGTGTTCTCCATTGTTATTGAATACATTGTGCGTTTGTTCTGTTTTAAAGAAAATGTCCAGATTGCTTTGTTTCCAGCTGTTTTTGGAGGGTAGAAAAATGACTTGAGGTGGAACAACAGAGTTTAGCGGTACTTCCTTATACATGTCCATGACACGGCGATGAGGCGTCTCTGATTGTCTCAGAGAATGAATGTGTGAAGGAACACTCCCCCTGCCCTCTGGCTCTGTGTGTTTACCATCCCAGAGTAGCATCCAGCTAGGTTTCGTGCTGTTGCTTCTTTTGAAAACGAAAATTAATAAAAAATACATACAACATGTTTTCAGCCGTACATCTATGACCCCAAATTGGAGAACAAGTTTGCTCTGGTCATTTTTTTCACGTTTGCAGCAGCTACTGTGGCCCTGTCTTCTCTTGTAGATGCTAATGCTAATGCTACTTCAGATTCGCTGCAATGGGGGACGGGCTGGGGGGAGTGTTACCTGCATTCCGTGGGCGGGCTTAACCCCACATGGGTGACACCCATGTCCACATGACGTAATGTGGACAGGCTTTTTCTGAGTTGCTCATGCCGGCAGTGGTGTGGACACAACACTTTCAAAGGCAGCGTGTGTTGGCAACTCAGGGTGACCCATGAGATTCCAAAAGGAGCGTGGAAAAGTGGTTTTCAATGGAATGACACATTTAACCAAGAATAGAATAGAATAGAATGCCTTTATTGTCATTGCATATAAAATCCAACGACATTGAAAGCTGCTCCAGTAAAGTGCTTAGGTCACACATGCATCACATACACATTTAGTAATGTAATGAATATATTAAATACAATAATAATGTTAAAAAGATAGAACTAAAAATACTAAAATACAAAATGCAGTGGCTTGATTAAAATGAATGAATTATCCAGTTATTTGTGTACGTTGATGGAAGCTACAGCTTCTGGAAAAAATCTCTTCCTAAATCTGCATGTTCTGGTTTTCAGACACCTGTCACACTTTCCTGAGGGCAAGAGTTCAAAGAGTGGGTCAGGGTGATAGCAGACTTTAACTTTGTTTAAAAGTCGACTCCTTCCCATCTCCTCCAGAGAAGGCAATGGACGACCAATTATTTTTTGTGCTGCATTTATGACTCTCTGCATGGATTTCCTGTCAACTGCTGAGCTCCCAGAAAACCAGACATTACTACTGTACATAAGAACACTTTCAATGCTGGAGCGTGGAAAACAAATCATCAGTTTCTCACAAACACTGTTCCTTTTTAAAATCCTCAGAAAATGTAGTCGCTGCTGTGCCTTCTTCACAGCAGCCGTGGTGTTAAAACAGGAGAAAAGATGAAAACAAAAATGCTTTCCCTCCCCTACAGAAACTATTTAGTTTAGCAAAGGAATCTAATGCTCTATTTACAATATTTACAAATTTCACTCTGTCTAATCGGGGGCACGTGGTCATCACACACGGTTAAATAAATGAGCTGCAGCCAAACACAGGAAATACACAAAACACACACACAGGGTAAAACACCACCGTGTGTCCAGGAGGATACACAACATGCCACAAAAAAAATAATCAAAATGACCAGGGGTCATATCACCACCATGAGTGGGGTCAAAAGTCACCCCATTTAGGATCAATGTGTTTTTGCAGTAAACTTAAGAAATTGCATTAATGTTGGTTAACCCTCCAGTATCTGAGTGGATGACTTGGACTTCATATCAAAAAACTTTATATTATTTTTCTGAATTTAAATAAGGTCAGAATTCAAAAGACCATTTTTGCATGATCTGTAAATGTGATCGGACACGTCACTGTGTGGTGTGGGTGTGTCTCTCTCTGTTTATGTCTACGCCACTGGACCCTGTATCAAAATACTTGAGAAAAAAAACAACTTACTAACCCCAGAGAGCATTTGCACCTATTGTTCTGTATATTTCATGACTACCTTATAACTGCAAGTGTTATAGGCTATAATTATGTCCTGTATTGTAAGTCACTTTGGATAAAAGCGTCTGCCAAATGCAATGTAATGTAATATACTATATTTAGTAATGCACTTAATAATATATGGATGCGCACACACAGAAATATTTGTATATATACTATTGCGAAGTGTATTTAGTACTATACTTCACAAGATATGTGCAATGTTTCAATAAAACTATCTGTAATAGGTCAGCTTCGGTCTTCAGTGTAATATATGTTTTATATTTGTCAATATATGATCAAATCATATATTGCAGTATTTTGGATGATATATACACTACTTTTCCATATAGGGGAATATATATTTTTAAATATAATGCATTATATTTTTCAATATGTTACCATACATTTTTGTTTCATAAGGGTTGACGGACGTTGCTGTGGTTTGATGTGAACGGGTCCAGAAGTGGAGCAGACTGTGGTTGAACCGTGTGGTGCTGAGGCTGGCTGTCGCTCCATCTGATTGGCTGCGGCACTGAGGTTTATCCGTCGTGTTCCCGGGCAGACGTGGCAGGAAAAGAGGTGGATGTGAGGTCATCCTTCAGAGCGCCGGCCGGCCAGCGTCGTCTTGGTGATGGGTTTGGGTCTGAAGTTGCTGAGTCGGCTGCAGCGGCTCAGGCCCGCAGCGTCTGATGGAGGTCGAAGTCTGTCCGATGTTCCACATGTCAACACCTTCGTCATGGTTCTGTACGTGTGATGAAGCCGCTCTGGGCTACGAGGCTATGAAACAAAGTATGAAATGAAGCGGCTGCGAGAGGAAAAAAAACCCACCTCTGCTCAACTTTTCCAGGCAGATTTCAGATCCATGTGTGTTTGAGTCGATTCTGCTGTTGGATCCAAACCATGTTTTGATTGACTGGAGGGACTACAGCAGGTATTTAGTTACCATGGTAACTATCCATCCATCACTCCATCCATTCATCCATTTGACATCTGTCGGTTTCTCTGTCTGTCTGTCCATCAGTCCATATTCTATCTAAATGACATCATCCATCTATTCACCCATCCATCTACTTGACATCTGTCCATCTCTGTTTGTCCATCCATCTGTCAGTCCATCATCTATCCAAGTAACATCTAGCCATCCGTCCGTTCATAATCTATCCAAATTACGTACATCCAACCATCTATCCATCATCCATCTGTATCTATTTGGCATCTCCACCTCTGTATGTTCATCCATCCATCCACATCTATATCTTTAACCTGCTTTTTACTCTGTTTTATTTCTTGTTTTTATACTTTTCTGTTTACTGTACAGTGTCCTTAAGCACCAAGAAAGGTGTCTATAAATAAAATGTATTATTATGGACCGATCCTGCACAGGTCCAGGCCCTCTCCCTCTCACATCATGATAAGCAGAGGAACTCAGCCCTGCAGGAAGTTTGTTTTTTTATTTACAACCCAATTTGGTGAAATAGAAAAACATGTAAAAAAAAAGGTAAACAAACAAAACAAAATGGCATTATATGAAAAAAGGCATTATATATATATATATATATATATATATATATATATATATATATATATATATACTTTTCATTTTTGTTTCTTTACTTCATTTGCATTTTATTAAACCTACAAATGTGTCAGATGATTTTGTTTGACCCTGTATAATGTTTGACATTGTCGCAGTGTGTAATGGTGATTTTCTCCATAAAACGCACATGGAAAAAAATTGCTACTTATGAAATTGGAAATGCAATCCACTATAGGTGCCAGAAAGAATAAATATATATACACATGTATAAATAGTGTATAAAATCAGTAAAAAAAAAAAAAAGTCACAAAAATAATGAATGGAGTCCCATAGATAATATTAATGTGAACATTTATCTAAAACAACACAATGTGCAGAGTTTAAAACAATAAAACCAATGTTCATTTGAACTAAAACTTTTTTTTTTGTTAATTCTAAGAATTTCATATTTTGACCCCAGACTTATTTTGGAAACCAGCATTTAAGACTTGAGTTTTCTTTATCGCTAACACACTTGTGGGAATATTTCATTACTTTTATTCCAGAAGAGTTTTACTTGTAGACCAGTGATATTACATAATAAAAGGGTGAGTGAACTATAGAATGAATAGAGCAGGTTAAACATGCCACATATCTGAGCACTTGAAGTGTGACATCTGGGTGGTGGTGGTGGTTCTGCTGAGGCTGTTAAAGCTGTGTGTTGTGGCTGTAATGCAGTGGTGGGCCTGTCGGGGGCGCTGTCAGACCTCTGTCCTCCTGACTGACAGACTGTCTGGACTGAGCACGCTCAGATGTGATGTGTACTGTCAGCTCCTCGGGCTGCACAGAGGTTGGGTGGGTGTTATCGATCGCTGCTGCAGCATCATCTCCCACACTCAGCAACACATACCACACCAGAGGTCAAAGGTCAGCGAGTCAGCTCCGAGCCCTGAGTACATCTGCTTTTTATGAACTTGTGCTGTCTTGACTCTCACATTCAGAACATTCACAGTGTGTGAGTGGAAAGCCCCATCCATCCATTCCTGATCAATAGTCAACAATAAACTTTAATATAAGCAGCTGCAGACTGGACTGAGTCACATGACCCACCTTTATATCACACTGAGTGGATTTAACTCCCACTTTTCTGCGTTACTATCAGTGTTTTCAGTCTGACTCACCTGCTCTGATTCATCCTCTCATTGTCTCTGCGGTATTTACACTTCTCGTCTCGGTTTTGACTCCGTTTTCAGACTCGTCTCGACTCTTATGTTAAAGTTTGAACTGGGATCAGTAAAATAATAACATAAAAACAACCTACAGGATAAATGAGAATGAATTTGTCTCTTCTTTTTAAGTGCAAAAATGTAATTAGTAAATAACAGACAGAAGTAATGAAGTAAAAGTACTTTATTCTACTTAAGTAAATTTTTGGGGTATCTGTACTTGAGTACTTATTTTAATGGCAACTTTTTACATTTACTTCTTACATTTTTGCATAAATATCTATACTTTATACTCCTTACATTCATGACGCATCAAACTAAACAGATGTGACAGTACGAAAAATAAGTGGCTTCAGAGGGAAAATCAGTGGAGGAGAGAAATTGTGACTTTTTCTCTGATAATTATGACTTATATCGTAATTGTGGCTTTTTATCTCAGAATTATGCCTTTTTTTTAGTATGTTCATGACTTTTTTTAAAACTTCATTATGACTTTTTGTCTCAATTGTGCCTTTCCCCCCATTTTTCCTAAATGTCCTGCCCATACCCACTAAACTGAATACTGTAACCTGATCAAACACATTTTCTACACAGTAATTCACTTTTAAAGGCTTTATTTTTTGATGATTTTGAAACTTTTTGGGTTTTCACTGGTTAAATAAGTATTATTTCATTCATGGAAAAAAATATTGTACTTTTTTACTTCATTACAATTGAGAAGTTTTACTTTTATAGCATTACGGTTATTTTTCTTTAGAATTCACAGGTCGCTGTTTTTTTTCGTGTTGTGTTCAGGTATAGTTCGTAGATGTAATAATTTTCATTATTGAATTTGACTTCTTCCCTCTAAAAACAGAGAAAACTTTGTTCTCATCCTATTATTTATATTATTTTAGTAGTTTTATAACATATTATTCTGTATTCTGAAATTAATTTAACATGTCTGATCTATATAAATAAAATTAGATTGATTAATGTAAGAGTTTGAACTTGGTTTGACTCGGTTTTACAGCTGCAGATAAACAGATGATTAAAAGGGGGAGTAGAAGGAGCAGCAGGAGGAGACTGGAGGATGGAGGTCAGAGTCCAGATGGTTTCAGAAGCGTTGGTGTGATTAGGATGTGGGTCACAGATCAGGACTTTACCTCCATTAGCGCCTGGAGACACGACTCTGGTCGAATATATGCTGTTTACAAACAGTCAAGTCTTTATTTAGTAGAATATAGTGCTGTCAAGATGAATACATTAACAGAAATTAATTCATGTATTATTCATTCATTTGTTTTTCAAAATAAAACCAAAAATAAGACAATGAAAAAACTACTTTTTTTTTTCATCATTTGTTTCCAAAACCAAAATGGAAAAATGGAAAGTGATACGGTTTTTCAGTTTTCCTTTTTGTGTTTACATGAATAATAGAAAAACGGATAACGGCCGTGTCCCGTTTTATCCAATTATGACCTGAAGCAAATTGAGTAAACTGGAAATTAAGATTAACAACTGAAAGAAACATGTCCACCGGACTTGAAGATCATTATAGTATGATATGACACCAATTTTCTCCGTGGTCATATCTTCAGGTCTTAGGGTGACCCTCTTAGTTAGGATGTGGGTCTCCATCTTTGTCACTGCAGGTCATGCTCATTTCCGGTTTACTCAACGTGCTTCAGGTCAGAATTGAATAAAATGGGAAATGGCCGTTATCAGTTTTTTCTATTATTCATTTAAACACAAAAGCGAAAACTGAAAAACTGCATCAATATCAGTTTTTTCATTTTGGTTTTGGAAAGTTAGTAATACACTTAATGCGTTCTGTTGCAAATATGCAACATAAACAACTTATGTTTACCTCTGTTTGTGTGATACTGTACTTATGTTACAAAGGGTAACAGCTACACAAACGCTCGACCGTTTACGTTAACGTTCACGTAAAGTAAACGTATGTGCGCGTGCATGTCTTCCGTAAACAACTTCTGCACTTTGTTCAGAAATGGAAGAAGATAGAAGATCTTTTAAATTGCACTCTATTTATTTTTATTTAACCAAATTTTAATGCTTTCTGAAAATAGATGTATTTCTCATTAACACACATCTGAATAACAAAATGGTACATTTAGTTTTTTCCAGTGAAGTCATAAACCAACCATAGGAGTAAACTGGTTATACTGGTCATTCTGGTCTATGTCTGGACTGAAGCTATATTGTAATTTAGTTGTTCAAATGTTCAGTACTAGTACTTATCAGTGGTAATAGTAGTGGATTGGTGTTTTGTATCAGTTGTACTTGTATCTATAGGTATCACCTTATATTATTGTGTTTTCTTTAGATTAGATTATGTGATATCAAAGAAAATGGTTTACTTTATACTATATAGAAATCCTTGGTGTTGTGACACTGTTTTTGCTTTTAGATCAACAAATAATAACCCAAAAATGATTGACTTTATACTGTCATGCATAAACTTGTTTTTTCTGTCCTGGACAGCCTCGTCTTGACTTGGACTGGGGTCTTGTGGACTCGGTCTTGTCTTGGACTTGAACCTCTTTGGACTCTGTCTTGACTTGTCTCAACCGGTCCTGGTTTAGGACTTGTCTTGGACTCAACAAAGGTGGTCTTGACTACAGCCCTAGTTCAGCCCTGCAATGAACTTGTGACTCATACAGGGTGTACGCCGCCTTCGCCCATTGTAGCTGGGTTAGGTCCCCACAGACCCCCATGACCCTAGTGAGGATAAAGTGGGTTCAGATAACGAGACAAGATTATTATTATTATTATTATTATTATTATTATTATTGTTCAGATGGAAAATGCATCTGAAAGCTGAACATTTCAAAGCCAGAGTCACACAACCACCAACACCATGAAGAGTTCAACAGTTCAGGTAATAATGGAAACACTACATTAAAACATTAAAATAGTCTGAACTCCATGCTGACAGCCCTCCCCCATCACTCAGCGCTGTATATCTTCCTCCTCCTCCTCCTCCTCCTATGTGGTGGCGGTGACAGAATAATAGCTGGAGGACATGTTTACCTGGTGATTTCAGTAGCACTAAGACGAATCCACAATGTGATGCAGTCATTTAATGGAGCTCAGTCTGCTATAAACCATCGTGGCCTCCTTTTCTACAGTTACAGTAAAAATTAAACCTTAAATAACCAAAAGCAGGAGTGGCCAAACTTTTTTTTTGTAGAAAGGACCAGATCTGATAATGTAGAGATTACTATTTGACATTTTAAACCGTAAAAATGACGTAGAAATGCACTGTTATTGGATAAGAGTTTTATTTTTATTATTCCAATAAATGAAACAAACATGTGGGTGTATATTTCCATATATGGAAAAGTAGTGTATATATTATCCAATATACTGCAATATATGCTTTGATCATATATTGAAAAATATAAAACATATATTGCACTGAAGACAAAAACTACTTAGAGTTTTAATGAAACTCAATTTCTTATCACATATTTTGTGAAGTGTATTATACTAAATGTATAATTACATATACGTGACCCACCACCAGGCATAAGTGTCTGGAAATCCAAACTGAGTTAGTAGAGTGGAAACTAAGGTTTAAGATGGTGAAAAAATGATGTTTCTATCACAAGTAGAACCAAAGTTATGGTCATTTTAATATCCACATTTGCACATATTTTGCAATTTGCATATTTTTAGATATTGTCCGTCAAAGTTTTGGACTGTTTTGGGGTAGGAAGTCCTTAGCAACGCATAATAATTTGTATCCGATTGACACAAATTATTCACAGATGTTAAAGGACACTCTGATGGACATGTCACAGAAGTTTTATATATTATAATAATAGGACAGAAGTGTGACGTATTATAATCATTTGGCTTACACCATTGGACAGAACATTCAATATAGGCTTTTTTATTGTATATTTGTGACAGTAGGCGTTAAGGTGGTTAAATGGTAAAACAATGTATGTCAGTTATTGTGTTTTTGGTATTTTTGTTCATAACTCAATTACTGTATTTTCTGGACTATAAGGCACACTTAAAAGACTTGAATTTTCTCTAAAAATGACGCCTTATAATTCAGTGTGCCTTATATATGGATTAATTCTGGTAGTGCTTAGTGACTTTTTATTTCACAATTTGGACTTTTTATCTCATTATTTTGGCTTTTTATCTTGTGATTTTGACGTTTAACTAATAAATTTTACTTTTTATCTCATAATTTTGACTTCACTTAATGCACCTTATAGTCCAGTGTGCTTTATATGTGAAAAAACTTCATTGACATTCATTCATTGACAGTGAACCTTATAGTCCAGAAAATACTGTAAATTACCAAAGTTAAAAAAAAAAAAAGTTTAAAAGAAACAGTTTTGACATTACTGTGCAGATGATATGCTTTTGGCGATTAAAGAGCCTGTCTGGGTGGGATAACGGAGAGATAAAACCAAACCAAAACTCCAGTGAAATTGATCAATCGAACCAAAACTGGAGCAAAAGTGAAATGGAAAAACCACACAAATCCATGTATATTTCTATAGAAGAACTGTTAATCTCACAGCTGGAGTTAAATCCCACAAGTCGAACAATGAGCGCATTTTATTATTTATTTTTATTTTTCACTTTCTTTGATGAGTTCTTGTTGAGCAGTGAACTCTGTTGGAGAGAACGAGGCGTCTGTTGCAGCTTGAGGGGATGAAAAACAAGAAGAAGAAGAAGAAGAAGTGGAAGCGGCAGCAGCTTCCGGATGGCGGCGGACTCCTGAGACGGGGGGTTGGGGGGGGGGCTGCACAGACCGCCAGGCAAAAATGTTGTTCGTAAACAAGCAAACGGCATAATCAGGCCAGATCCCAGGCTCTGCACACTCAATAAGTATTCATGAGCGTTTCCCTGGAAGCAGGTGAAGACTGGCGTCGGAACGTTCCAGTGAAAACACATCCATCCAAGGAATGAGACGTTCACAGTTCAACAGGAAACCCTGGCGCCGAAGTCACATCCAACCACATCAAACAGGTGATTTAAACAAAACACTGTATAAAGAACCTAAACTGTCATCTTCTACTGTACAGCACTGGTGACAAACATAAGGCCCGGGGGCCAAATAAGTGTCCAATCTGGCCCTTTGGATGAATTTATGAAATGCAAAAATAATACGACATGAATTGCAAATTTTGCATATTATTATTATTATTATTATTATTATTATTATTATTATTATTATTATTATTATTATTATTATTATTATTATTATTATTATTATTATTATTATTATTATTATTATTATATTTTTTATGGATTTATTTCAGATATGAATGTCAAAACAAAAAAAATTTAAATAAAAAATACAGCAGAAAGAAATATACAAAAACAAACACACTTAAAATATGACACATAATACATATTCGAAAAGGAGTGAGAAGAAGCATATATGTCCACCTACTGTAGACACTGGAAGGATATATTATGACATGCCAAGAAAACCCCCCCAAAAAAACAAAAATAGAAACTATATATAAAATAAAGACACAGTATCATTTTGTATACAGTACATACATAGTGCAGTTATTTTATTTTTATTTTTGTGTGTGCAGTTTTTACCTTTTTAATAGTGAACATTTTACTGATCTGATGTTAAACTCTAGGCCACACGTGTCAAACATAAGGCCTGTGGGCCAAATCCAGACCGCCTTAGTGTCCAATTCAGCCCTTTGGTTGAATTTATGAAATGCAAAAATTACGCTAAGATATATATAATTTTAGTTCATGGTCCACATTCAGACCAATTCAGTCTGTATAAATATTCACATGTAAAAAAAGAAATAAAATAATCAACAAGATGAAGAACAACAGCAAAGTGATCAATAAAATGAAAAAAAAGAAAAACTACAATATTGAAGGAAACAAACACATTTATTTTGATAAATGACAGTAAATGAACACACTGGTTTATAAACATATTATATAAAAAATACAATTACTTCCTGAATAACATGAAAAAATAGGTAAAAAAAAAAAAATTAGGTAAAGCACAAAATTGAAGGAAAAATAATAAAGTCATTGACTTTGATAAATGATTGTGGATCCTGTCCTGGGACAGCATAGTTTTTATCATTCTTTGTGACCTACATTTTAGTATAAAAATGTGCCTGTTACAACATGGAGGGAGAATTATCATCTGATCTGACATCCTGTCATGTTGAAATCATGTCATAAATGCATCTTCAGTCGACTGAGGCATCCCAAGACAGTTTGGAGCCCCACACAGACCCTTGAATATATATATATATATATATATATATATATATATATATATACATATATATACATATAATCAGCGATGCGCAGGTTGATGTATTGTACAAACAGCTTTTAAAGGGGACATGTCACTGATGCGTGGGTCGATGTATAAACAACCTGCAACCGACCGCTTTTTTAACGAATCCTCCCACAGCTCAGACCACTAGAAACATATTTGTAAAGGACGGACCCGACCCACTTCTTGACCCACATTTTTAAAAAGTAGTCATTGGTCTTTGTGAACATCACATGACCTTACTCACATACCTACATTCATTTCTGTGTTAAAATCCGATGTCATTGCTTGCACGCATCATCTAAACCAGGGGTCAACCTGTAACACCCAAAGAGACATTTGAGCCCAGTTTCCACAGAAACGAAAACACTGGGAGCCGCTCATCATCTTTAAAAATCTCAGCGAATGTATCTCAAACCTTCCTTTTTTTGTTTGCATTTTTCAGAGCTTCCTCTTTCCCAACTTTATTTTCTCTCTTGCTCCCTCCATACAGAAAATACAGTTTATATATATATATATATATATATATATATATATATATATAAACCCATTGAATCTGACAAATAACAGTGGGTGGACAGGACACACTTGGTTAATAAATATATATAAAGTGCATAAAAAGTACCAAAATTAGGTACAAATAAATAAATAAGCAACAAGTTGAACAAAACAGCCAAAGTTTTTAATCAAATGAACAAAAAAAAAAAAAAAACTCATCAAAATTGGAAGAAAAATAATAAAATAATGAAATAAAAATGACGGTGAATGGAAACAGTTGTTTTAATGTTCAGTTATTTATATGTTCGAGGAAAAGTCAGTTCATTTTTGTTTGATTTAATAACTCAACTTGAATGTGAATTTTTATGAACATTTAAATTTAAATGATCAGTGAATTAAATATATGAAAATATCTGATTTACACTGAAACAAATGCCAAAAACAGAAGATAATATTGTAATAAACAGTAATAAATCCCTTAAAATGGAGATTAAAAAAGAGCTCTGGA
Organism: Siphamia tubifer; assembly: GCA_020466265.1. Lineage (NCBI taxonomy): Eukaryota > Metazoa > Chordata > Actinopteri > Kurtiformes > Apogonidae > Siphamia > Siphamia tubifer. The sequence goes on from CM035787.1 coordinate 50,026,407, forward strand.
TCTTTATAGGTTAACAATAAAACATGAATGAATTGAAAGTTAAACTTAAAGTAAAACAAGAACATTTCAAAGTGTTTTATCTGAAAATACAAAGGAAATAACTATTAGACAAAATAAAAGTGTATCATGATTCTAATGGGTTCCTGTCCCAGTCATGTGGGTGTTTCCTGTTAGTGACGTGTTTGTTAATAGTATTAGTGGTGTTGGGGTGGTCGGTGTTCCGGGTCCTTCAGGAAGTAGGTGATGAGTTTCAGTCATTTTCAGGAGGTTATCCAGGCCATGTTTACAGCAGCTCTAATCGTGTCTCCTGAGGCATTCTGGGTCAGATTTTCATCTGTTTTCTAACATTTAATTAAATTTACAGCAGTGACGAGGTCCCGTCAGTGGTGTTTTTGTGTGTGTTGGCTCATTAAACTGAAGAGGAACATTTAATCTGTGAACGACAAGCTGAGCAGCGGCTAAAGATAGACGGGAATTTGGCTGATTGAGGCCCAAAAAGCCTAAACACAGTCACACTCACAAGTTTTAAGGTCACAGACGGGGGCACAGATACAGTATTTACAGCCATGAAAGGACGTCAGCTGTTCACAAGGTTAATAGTAACTTTAGTGACGCCTTAGGTTTAACCCATGAACATCCAGCTGGAGTTTTGGAACAGGTCCAACAGGATTTATTATTTTTTTCTATGTAACCTTCCTTTAAAACAGGTCAGAATAAAACCATGTAGCAACTGATAATGTAATAATAGCTCATAATGTAATTCAATTCATTATTACATTATTTATTTATTTATTTCAGACAGTGCAACAACCTACATGTCCATTTATGAAAAATAAAAACAAAGGAGTAAAAAGCAAGGGTAAAAAAGCATTGTCCATATAAGTAGAATAAAAATAAAAGAGTAAAAACAAAAATACATGACACAACACCATCAGTCGGCTTAAAAACAATAAAACTGCTGCACATACAAACTCTTGCACCAGTATATCTGTGTTTTGGATCCAATATATACATTTGAATTGATTATTTTCTCAATCAGAGTGTTGACAGATGATTCAATTGTGTGTTTAAAACCAAACAGTTGTTTCCTAAGCATAATATTGAAGCTAGATATATTCATAGATACAAAAGCAGCACTAACACTCCTCCTGCGGTTAACACCAAAGAGCAGGGGTGTCAAACATGCGGCCCGGTCCGGCCCCTGGCATAACTTTGTGAAATATAAAAATGACAGTGAATATACTGATAATTTCATTCCAGTTCCACATACAGATCAAATGGGTCAGATCAGTAAAATGCATAATCTATAAATACTCACAACTACGCATTTTGCTCTTTGTTACTTTAAACATTTTCATGTCGTTTGACTGTATTTACAAGAAAACAAACGATTATTTCACAAAAAACATGAATAACCTGAAGAAATATGAACATTTTGAAATGTCTGAAGTCTAAGTTGAACAAGGTTCTGCGTGTTATTAAATGTTTTGTGTATTTGTAGATACACTACTAAATAATCTGTACATTGTAATTGATGTGTACATGATCAATTGAGAGATAATCTTATTAAAATTGCATTTGGTTTATTCATGTTATTCACATTGTTTTAAAGGACAGTTGGTAGATTTTTTGCTCTAAAACAGAGGAAAATTTGGAGTTGATATTATTTATATATTATGTTATTATTTTAGTGGTTTGGCTCGATTCAGATCAAATTTGATTTAATTTGGCCCCTGAACTAAAACGAGTTTGACCACCATGCCAAAGCGCATATGAAATGCATTATTATATGACACATTTACAGATTTGAGAAGGGCTTTTTAAAATCTGACCCAAAGACAACACATGTAAATATTACAGCAATACAACAGGAAGAGTCTCCTTCTGACTGAAAAACTACAGAAATTACATTTCCTACATAAAACATTACTTCGTGTGTTCAAAGAACGTACTTTACATTTCATATCATCGTCATCATCAAGGTTGTGGCTGATGTAATGTCCCAAATATTTGACCGTTTCAACAACTTCAATGTCAGCATTACCAAGACACATGTTAGCATTCTTTAGGTGAACATTTCCACACATCAGCAGCTTAGACTTCACAGGATTATATAAAATATAATTTTCTATACCGAACATTTCACAAACATTTAGAAGTCTTTACAGCCCTTTAGATGAAGGAGCAAAAACAACATCGTCAGAATACGTAAGGTAACCAGCGAAACAACAGCCTAGTTTAATAACTTAAATGTAATAAAAGTTTATAATGTAATAACTTATTACGTAATGAGCTCAGCTATATAGTAACTCATACTGTAATAAAAGCTCATAATGTAACAATGCATTAATAAACTATAGGTTTGCTTCAAAAGCATTACTTAAAAGTAGTTTCACCTTACACTAATGTAAAAAAAAAAAAAAAAAGGTGAAAATGCAACTTGCACTGGACTATAAAGCACACCACTAATGAATGGTTTATTTTTGAGAGTTTTTTTTTTCATATATAAGGCGCACTGGACTATAAGGTCAATAAGTCAAAATTCCAAGTCACTACCAGAAGGCCATTAACACCTATGCCCTGCCAGTGATCAGATACCCAGCTGGGATAATATCCTGGCCACTGGAAGAGATACAAGCCACTGATATCAAGACAAGGAAACTCTTTACCATGCATGGAGGGTTTCACCCCAAGTCCAGTGTCCTGAGGCTGTACACTAAGAGAAAGGAAGGGGGCCGAGGACTAGTAAGTGTCAGAACTACTGTCCAGGAGGAAACGGCGAACCTCCAGGAATACATCAAGAAAATGGCCCCCAATGACCAACTGCTAAGTGAATGCCTCAGGCAACAAAAGCCCAGTAAGGTCGAGGAACCAGAGGGGCTATCATGGAGGGACAAACCCTTGCATGGTATGTAGCATTTGCAAATTGAGGAAGTGGCTGATATGGAAAAGACATACCAGTGGCTGGAAAAGGCTGGACTAAAGGACAGCACAGAGGCACTACTCATGGCTGCACAAGAACAAGCCCTGAACACCAGAGCAATAGAGGCCGGGGTCTACCACATCAGACAGGACCCCAGGTGTAGGCTGTGTAGAGAAGCCCCTGAAACAGTCCAGCACATCACAGCAGGGTGTAAGATGCTGGCAGGCAAGGCATACATGGAGAGGCATAACCAGGTAGCGGGCATACTGTACAGGAACATCTGTAAAGAGTATGGACTGGAGGTCCCAGGGTCAAGATGGGAGAACCCCCCAAAGGTGACAGAGAACAAACAGGCCAAGATCCTGTGGGACTTCCAGATCCAGACCGACAAGATGGTGATGGCCAATCAGCCTGACATAGTGGTGGTGGATAAACATGAGAAGACAGTGGTGGTGATAGATGTAGCAGTCCCCAGTGATAGCAACATCAGAAAGAAAGAACATGAGAAGAGAAGAGAAATACCAAGGGCTGAAAGAGGAGTTAGAGAAAATGTGGAGTGTGAAAGCAACAGTGGTACCAGTAGTGATGGGGGCACTAGGGGCAGTGACCCCCAAGCTGGGAGAATGTCTCCAGCAGATACCAGGAACAACATCAGAGATCTGTGTCCAAAAGAGCGCATTGTTAGGAACAGCTAAGATCCTGCGCAGAACCCTCAGGCTCCCAGACCTCTGGTAGAGGACCCGAGTCTGAAGGAGACACCGCCCACGTGGGGCGAGAGGAAATTTTAGGTTTTTTTTAATATATATATACTGGATTATAAATCACACTGTCGTTTTTGGAGAAAATTAAAGACTTTTAAGCGCGCCTTATAGTCCAGAAAATAACGGTAGCTTATGCTCTCATGTTTTTTTTATGTTATGAGTCCATTTTTACATTATGAACTTATTATACATTTAAGTTATTACATTATGAGTTGCTACAAACCATGTTTTTGTCTACCAAAAGTAGGTACAAACAAATAAATAAGCCACACGATGAGCAAAATAGTTTTCAATGAAATTAACAGAAATGTATAAACTAATGAACATTGAAGGAAAAATGAGAAACTCATAGTGTGAATGGAAACACTTGATTAATGTTCAGTCATTTGTACATTTTGTAGGAAAATTCACTTCATTTTTGTTTAATTTAATAACCGCTATTAACGTCTACATGATCAGTGAATTAAATCTACTTTTAAAAAATGGTGTAGACCCTTTAAATCTGTGTATTTTCAGTCTTTATGAATTCAACTCTACAGAAGGATCGGTGAACGATTATAAATATGACTCCGCCTCCAGGTGTCGAGGTCGTTAGTCTCAGCCACAGGTCAGGATCAGGTCATGTGACTTCAACATGATCCAGGTGAGTTTTGGTCCGTTTTCCATCAGTTCAGTCGTCGTCTTTATGTAACACAGCTTTGTGTTGTTGCCATGGCGTCGATATCTGACACTCTGCTGCAGCGCCTACATGATTTAGGTGGCACAGTCACATCTGAACACACACGCACTGTATTTTCCATCTGCTGCCTTCGTATTCAAGCTGTACATTCAACCGTTTCACTCCTTTTCTCCCACCTTTGCCCACAGAACTCACTTCTTTTTTCATTTTTTTTTTTTTTTTACTTCACCTACTTCTTCAACTCAGTACTGGGTTATAAAGTGATGAATGCAGTTCAACGCACTTCCTTCAGGAATCACTTGAAGCAGCTGATTTTCTCCTGACAGTAAATAATGTCACATCCTGGGTGTGATTTGCTGGTTTTGGACATCACTATTAGGGTCCCTTAGAGTCCACTGACTTTGCTGCCTGTGTTTACCCAGGCTCCTGTGGGGCCCGTATTTCACCTCAGCCAGTGCCTGGGGTCCACCCCTTTAATTGTGCCGTGGGATTGAGAATGGAATGGAATAGACTTTTATTGTGGTGGTGCAGTGGTTAACTCACAGCAAGAAGGACCCTGGTTCAAATCCCACACCAGACCTTTCTGTGTGGAGTTTACATGTTCTCCTCGTGTCTGCGTGGCTTTTCTCCAGGTACTCTGGCTCCTCCCACCATCCAAACACATGCACTGATAGGTTAACTGGTTAACTGGTTAATCTAAATCACCCATAGGTGTGAATGTGACAGTGATTGTTTGTCTATATATGTTCAGCCCTGAGTTAAACTGGAGACTCATACAGGGTGTACCCCGCCTTCACCTGTTGTAGCTGGATTAGGCCCCCAGTGACCCCTGTGACCCCTGTGACCCTAGTGAGGGTAAAGTGAGCTCAGATGATGAGACGAGACCTATTAGTTTGTTGATTTATTATTCATTTTTATTGTTTTTATTGATCACTTTAGCCATTTTTTTAAATTAATTTTGTTACTTATTTTGTTTATTTTTCTACATTTTAGTTTTTTTCCTTCACTTTTGTTCCGTTTCTGTCTTCTTTATTCATGTTACTTATTATTTTTTTATTTATTATTCATTGTTATCTGTTTTTATTGACCACTTTGGCTATTTTTGTTCATTTTGTTGCTTTTTTTTTACATGTTTTTTACTACATGTCTTGAGATGGGACTTTAAAGAAGCCAAACACCAAAATACTTTGTTGAAATTGTAGGAATATCAGCTTTATTTTATGTAAAACTGTGATGGAAACCCAGGTAGAGTCGCAGATGAACATCCCTCATGTTTGTTCACATGTTCTGGTTTGTTGTGTTGTACATTTATCGGTGCAGATGTGGATCATCTGCACTCGTCTGCTCATTAAAGCTCAGATCCTCATGAACACCAGGAATGTTTTAATTAGACACGGCCATCTGTGAAGAAGAACACGTTAGAACGCAGGTCGGTCACACATGACCGCACCGTCATATGTACATGAAGACCAGTACATGTCCCAGGACCAGGACCAACATGTTTATTATGGAATAAAAAAACAAACAGAGTCTATACAGTAGGTATATTATATCTGCATGTAGACAGAAGGAAACTCACATCAAATGGAATCAAAGTTAATATTTATGTGGATTTAACACCTTAAAGGGATTATCTGGAGTAAAAATAAGTTTAGCTCATTTTTTAGATGATTGGGAGTTCATACATATAGTTGACATCAGTATCACAACATTCATATGAACATTGACAAATTTCTATTTTGCCGTTTTGAGCCAAACTGTGTTAACATGGAAGACTTTAGTGTTGGTTAGTTCATGTTTTTAATATATATGATGGTGTGTTATTCCACATATATGCTGGTTTATGTACATGTATACAATGGATTAGTAAATATTCCAGTAGAAAGAAGCTGTAAAGTGAATGGATCATAATGTGCAGACAATGTTTGAAGTAGATCTGACACTAATATTCCTTTGGATTAAAACCTATTCTATTGTTCTTTGTAAAAATGTCACATTTTGAGCCCAGACTGATCTTGTAAACTTGATCCAACCATCATTTAAGACTTGAGTTTTCTTTATCACTAACACACATGAGGGAACATTCCATTAGTTTTATTCCAGAAGTATTTTACTTGTAGACCAGTGATAAAAATTAATATTTAATCACGATTAATCCAAATTACTCACAGCAACCCAGTGAGTAATGTGATTAAAAATGTGAATCATCTGACAGCCTTAATTCTGTTCTGTTCTACCTGTGTTGCTTAATTTCAGGTCCACCGTGGTGTGAACAGAGACATTAAAAATTTAATAATAAAATTAGATTATAAAAGTGCCAGATCTCAGGACGTAGAGCGATCAATACTTTCTCTGTGACTCACTTCATTACTGTCACTTTTTTAATTAATGGGAATAGACGGTGACGCCTCATTGTGTCTAATCAAACCCAAAACCACTTTTTCTTCTTCTGTGGTTTTTGTTGACCAATATTCCTTTGGACTAAAACCTATTCTCTTGTTTATTCTAAGAATTTCACATTATGACCCCAGACAACCAGACTTTTAGACTTGAGTTTTCTTTATCACTAACACACATGTGGGAACAGTTCATTAGTTTTATTCAGGAAGTATTTTACTTGTAGACCAGTGATAAAAATGACATCACCAAACCTTTATTCTATTCTATTCTATTTTATTCTATTCATTTTTCTCACTTTCTTACCTATTTTGCTCAGGTTTTATAAATTTGTGTAATTTTCCATGAATTTTGCTGCTTATTTTTTAATCTTCAGTTATTTTAATGCTTTCATTTGTCAATTATTGCTCATGTTTATTCATTAAAATCTGTCATTTTGAATGTTTTTTTCTGTATTTTGCTAAACTGCAATTTCCCAGTTTGACATCTGTCTGTCTGTCTGTCTGCGATCAATCATCTAATGTCCAGTGCATCAGTTTTCAGCCTCATCTTTTTCTTCTTTTTTTTCTTACTCTCTCTTGTTTTATTCTCCTGCCTTTATTATGAGGTTTCTTGAACTACATTTCAATCGGGGGGTGGTGGTGAAAAGCTGTGGGGGAGAACAAGGAAGCAAGGAGGTGCAGAAAATCTTTGAAACTTTCTAAATGCTCGTCAATATTTTCCCAGAATCCTTTTCAACGGCGGTGTCCTTGGGTTTCCCCTGCAGCTGTTTATTGAATCTCGACCCTCTTCATCATCGAGTTAAACACAGGAACATGACGTGTCCTCGAGCTCCTTCAGGTGCAAATGCAAAGTGTTCATCCATCATCATCTTCTAAAGGTACATTCTCAGCAGTATCCAAGTATTACAGTGAAGTGTGTTATACTGGGCATCACAGCACAGGGTAAATTAATCATTTTCTCTTAAGTGATTACTGATAAAGATAAATGATGAGATATGCTGTAGATCTGAAATTCTTTGTACTGTAGAAATATTACATCAGGTCATAGGATTATACTGAAAAATAGGATCTTTATGTGATTTTTTACGTTTTAACTGAAGCATCATTTCTCTGTGTTAAACTTCCGATATTCAGGTGAGCATACTATGGACACTTCATAGTTCTCTAAACTTTTCTACTAGTTTAGAGTTCAAATGCTGTTCATTTTTGCATTATTTGTAAAATTTATCACATTGTTGAAATACATTCCTACACTAACATCCTTCTCCAAAGTGAGTAAAAAATGCACTTTGACCCATTTTAGTATTTAACATTTGACCTAGTACACAAAATAAAAATGCATATTTAATAATGTTGCTATTAATAATTATTGACATATATCAGGCTACAAAAAAGGTACAATTTTAATCACAGCCTTACTTTGGATTAATTTTAATTTATCATAAATTTCCCCATTGTGGGAGTAATAAAAGATTATCTTATCTTATTTTATGATTAAAACACTTTAGGTCTGTGGACTTTTTGTCTCTGTTTTTTTCCCCACAAAATATACAAAAAACACAAAAAATGTAGGAGAAAATAATCTATTAAAAAAATGTTAAAATCTACTAAAATTCACAAAAACCCTCAATCACAAAAGAGATGAAAAATCCAAAACATATTAAAAAATGTGTATAAGATTAATTATGATGATGGATTAATCCGTGTTAATGTGTTAATTTGAACATCCCTACATTTTTAAATATAAATTTATCCTTAAGCTGCAAAAGAAAGTCAAAATTGTAAGAGGTTTTGCATCAAAAGTATGTTTGTTTTTTTTTTATACATTACAAACATTTCATTTAAATTAATTGAAATATGAGGATATGTGTAAATATAAGTTCTACTGACAGAATTTTATTTTCAATTATAGTGGTTTTGTGCATCCCGCTAGCTTGTAAGGCTAATGATACCTAATTGCGAATGCTAATTGCTAACAGATAAATCAAACTAATACTTTAAACTATGGACTGATATTTGTTTGAATGACTTTTGAGGCTTATTATTAATGTGATTAAAGTCATCTGGCTTTCACTTGTACATATGTCGGAACTGGTCACATTTCACTTTCTTTTTTTCATATTTTTGAACAATGATGTTTGAAATACTTTTCTGGACAAATAAGTCACTTTTGTGCAGAAACAGTTTGTGTCTCTGGTTAAACTTTTGGCTGTGAGAGTAAAAGGTTTTGGTTTCAACCTCTGATACCAAACAAAAGTCGAAGAGTACGAGCTCTGTAATGTAAAACAATAGTGTACATGTTAATGCTCTGTCCAGTTGTGTTAAAGTCAGTTTAAATTTTTTAAATGAATGCATGTCATGAAAATATAATCAGAAAAAAGCTAAATGTAAAACCTTGTCAGAAGAATGACAAAGAGCAAAGTAAGTAATACCTGAAAACCCAAGATAAACTCATTAATTTAGTTTAATTATCTGAAACATCTGAAATGTTTAATAAGTTACAGTTGGATCAGTTAATTGATCAGTTATTGATGAATGATAACAGTCACAGAACAAACCACACTGACATTCTTACAAAGTACTGTTTCCTACTGTTGTGATATATGAACTGTACAGAACCGTGTGTGTGTGTGTGTGTGTGTGTGTGTGTGTGTGTGTGTGTGTGTGTGTGACAGCGAGAGCGCTCTGTTGCTGTGTGAAGTGAGCGATGGGTGCAGCGCTGCAGCTGCTGTTTGCATGTTAATGCTGCTGCAGAGCTGGAGGACGTGGGAGGGGAGGGGCAAAGGCCAGAGCCCACCCACACACACACTATCGCACAACACAGACAGACACGCTGACACACAAACGCAACACAGACAGACACACATCACATACTGACACACAACATAGATACATACAAACACACTGACACACAACACAGACACATATGCACAAACACACCACACACAGACAAACACTGATAAAAAACATAGGCACTGACACGCAAACACAACATACAGACACACAACACATATCACTGATGTTCAAACACACACACACAGAGTAAGACAGTCGTACACTGTGCTCATGTGTTCACGTTTTCACCTAATTTTGTCTTTAAGAAACTTTCTCTGATTAAAGTTCCTAGTAGGGGGCGAGACTTTTCAAATTCCCTGAAATTCTTGGAGGCGGGGCTATGTGTTGAAGCACTCTGATTGGTGGAACACACTCAAAACTACATTGAAACGACGCCTTTAGTATCAACACATTTGTTAAAGCTCTGCTTCGTTTTGACTATATTTGAATTTTTGTCCATCTATAAACATTGAGTCATCATACTAAAATACCCATGAGTCTCAGCTGCGGTTGCCATGGAGAACAATGCTCCACCTCTTTATATACATCTTTTGGTTCCGATCGTCTGTGCTGTGCTGGGTTTTTTGACATTTTCCTCTAGATGCTTTGTGATTCACACCCCTGAAGTAAAGTAGTAAACACCAGCCTTGACCCCTGAGACATGACCTTTATAAGCCCCGCCCCCCCCAGGAGATGAGGGCAGGGGGCGGGCTCGTTCATCAGCTGAATGACAGCCGGTTCCCAGTGCAGGTGACACAATCAATGCTCCATCGTAACCAACGCCGCCTCGTATGGATTGTCTCCTGACCTTTGACCCCGGCTGCCAAAGCCTGTATTTCTTTATCGTCAAATGAGGCAGCGGCTTTCATCACGTTTAGAGCACAAGGATAATTTACAGGATAAACTGGTCTGTGTCTGGCCAATGAGGCGCCTCTGGTCCTGTCACATGGGTGTCATCGGTTCAGCTGAAGGGATTGGATACGATTCAAATGGACTGAATTGAATGCTCGTTATGGTATGAATTCAATCCAAACATAACATAAATCTCAACAGAAATCATCATTTTATATATATATATATATATATATATATATATATATATATATATATACTGATATACAGTTTTTTAGAAGGCTTCAGACATTAAATGTGTTAAATCTTACATTTATGAACCATAAAACAAATGACAAAAGTGCTGCATAGCTCATGTTTTTAATAGATAGACAGGCAGACAGATAGACAGATAGGTAGATAAATGTTTGATTTATTAAAATGTTAACAAAATAAAGTATAAAGTTGCCAAAAATTGACAAATGTAAGCATCAAAATGAGTAAAGACAAAAAATAAGCAGTTAAGTGAGTGGTAAAAAATCTCCAAAATGAAACAAAAACTAAACAAAATGAGCAAGAAAATGGAGAAGAAGTTACCCAAATAAGTAGCACAATGAAAAAATATTAACATTTTGTTACAGTGAATAATGGGGGGGTGTGAGATTAATTAATAGAAGTGAATAAAATCAGGGGAAAAATGACCAAACATAACCATGGAAATAAGTGAAGATAAAAATAAGGAGCAAAATTAGTGACAAAGATGACAAAATGTATTTAAAAATTAACAAGATAGATAGATAAACTATCTATATATCTACCTGTGTTGTTTTATTTTCTTGTCTATTTAGTTTTTTGGCCACTCAAAGCGATTTGCCCATTATTCATTCACTCTCACATTCTCCCTCTGGAGGTGGTAAACTACATATGTATCCACAGTTGTCCTGAGATAGACTGACAGAAGCGTGGCAGCCATTTTGTGCCTACGGTCCCTCTGACCACCACCAAACATTTATACCCCAGTGTGAGTGACACTGGAGGTAAGCAGGGGGAAGTGTCTTTGCCCAAGGACACAACTGAGTAGGACAAAGGAAATTATAAAGTATCATTGAGTGTTCTATGTTTGTTTGTCACTTCCAGTTTATTTTGATAGATTTCCTTTTAAGTTCTGTCCCGTGTCTAGTCTGACCTTTACCCTTGGTCCTCATGTGTGCTGATTGTTCCTTGTCCTGATGTGTGTCACCTGTGTCTGGTTATATCCAAACCTTATGTGTGTGTATATATTAGTGATGTGCAGGTCGATGTACAAACGACCTGCAACCGACCGTTTTTCTAACTCTTCTGCCCGCAACTCAGACCGCAAGAAATATATTTGAAAAGGACGGACCCGACCCGCTCCTCCACCCACATTTTTAAAAAGTAGACAATGGTCTTTATGAACATCACATGACCTTACTCACATACCTGCATTTATTTCTGTGTTAAAATTCTATGGCATTGCTTGTAAATTAATATGTTGAGAAAATATGTTTGTTCTGCTTCATCATTCAAAAGTTATCAACGCTAACGCAGCATCTAAACCAGGGGTCGATAACCTGTAACACCCAAAGACACTGGGACAAAGACAAAAACACTGGGAGCTGCTCATTATCTTTAAAAAATCTCAGCCATTGTGTCACAAAACTTCCTTTTTTTGTTTGTATGTTTCCAGAGCTTCCACTCTCCCAACTTTATTTCCTCTCTCGCTCCCTCTATACCGTAGGATACTGACCATGTTGTACGACACCTTCACAGAAACTCAGTCAATAAAGTGTATGTATTAATAATAGAAAATTGTACCTAATATTTAAGTTACAATGATTTACCAGGTTATTTTAATGTTTATCTCAAACCACCCGACCGACCACAACCTGAATATCATAAAAAATATTTTTCAATGACCTGCAACTGTGGGTGACCGCAGGTGCCCGCTCACTTCAGGTCAGCCCGCACATCACTGATAAATATATGTATATATAGTAGGTGTTTTCCCTTTGTTCATTACTACCAAGCCAGTCACAGTCTTGTTTAGAAGAGATTTGATTCCTTGTCTTTTGTTTTTCCTTTGATAATTTGTCTCAGTAGTTTTTCCTTCAAGTGAGTGAATCTAATTTAATACTTTTTCATATTATGTTTTTTCCTCTTAAAGAGTGATTTTTAATTGGTACTTTGTTAGAGTGTGAGTGTTTACTGTTGTACTTTATTAAACTTTGCTTTATATTTGAACATGGAGTTTTGAGTTCAAACCCTAGATCAGTCCTGACAGAAACACCAGCCTCAGTCTTTGAAGATTCTGGATGATTTTGTCAAATCAGATTCTGTGTTGAGTTGATTTTCATACATAAATTGTAGTTTTTTTTCCCCACAAACTAAAACTAGCATTTTTGTATTTAAGCGCAGCCTGTGAGCCTGTAATTCAGCTCTCAAGCTATGATTTACTCTGCGCCTTATGTCAACGAGGATCAGGCCTGACATTTCACTCGGTCAAACTTTTAACAGCGTTGTTCCCACTGTTTTCACTCCAGAGGGGCGACTTGACCAAACAGGGCCGACGGGCTGTTGCCGGGGAAACGAAAAACTTGGCGTTGTTTGTGCAGGTTCCGTGTACCGCCACGTCTGGATCAGCGGCAGCTTGTGTTCACACCTCAGAGACAATAAGTGGAGAAAATCTGCTAAAATGCCCCCAGTCTTCTAAAGTGTTTGGTGGTGAATCCAGAGCTGGAAGCTGAACACATACCCTCACATATAAAACAGAATCTGTGTATATGATCGCAGGAGGCTCGGGAGAAAAAGAAAAAAAAAAAAGCAAAGGCTTTGTGATAAAAATAATACAGATTACGTGAGGAGGTAGCCATGGATACAACATCCAGTCACCCTTGTCAGTGCATATATGGAGAGATTTATGTGTTTCCACCTCAAGTAGTTGTCTAAATGCTGCATGTTGTCAGATAGCTGCAGTGTAGGTGGATCCTGACCCCAGGAAGTCACAGCGTTACATAAGCCTGATGGATTCAAATCGCTGCCTGCATTTTGTAATTAACATTCACACCTAAAACTTTGAGCGAAACAACAATAACAACAGCCGCAGCAGCAGCAGTAGTAGTAGCAGACCGCCAATCGATGCCTTAATCAATAACTGTATCAGCTGCTGCTCTTTTCACATGTTCGCACTAAACTCCCACATATGAGCGAGACCCCACGAGGCCTCCAGCTGGAGCGTTAACGTGTTACTTTACACATTACGCTCATTACTACGCAGCATCAGGGAACTGTGTTTTAGAGTTGGGGGATGTTGGACATATGTTAGTGAAGCTCAGAGGTGTCGTCCAGAATACACGGTGCTCGTTTATCGCAGGTTCTATAGACAACCTGCCATAATCGAAATCTGTGAAGTAGCATTTCCATTCCAGGATAGTACTGACTTTACAGGACCTGGCTGTCAAAAGACAGAAGTGAAGGAGAAGAGTTTAAACTGGAACATAGTGTAGTCATAGGCAGGGCCGGATTATGGGGGGTCTGGGCCCCGGGGCCACCAGTGTGCAATTATTATTATTATTTTTTTTACATTTAGTAAATATCGGAAAGTTTTGTGCAGATGCTCAATGGACAAGTGATGAGAAAGAGAGAAAGAGAGAGCGAGGGGGGGGGTACATTTGGATGCTGCACGATATTAGAAAAAACTGACATTGCAATGTTTTTTTTGTTTTGTTTTGTTTTTAACCCCTAACAGCTGTGTGGTACTGACGCAAGTGGTCGACACAGAACGTACGCTTCAGTGTCATCCCTCTTTTAGCCAAAATAATTACATAAAATTAATAATTAAAAATAAATAAATAATTTAAATAAATGAATAAAGACAAATAAATAAACAAAAATTCTATTAAGCAAATCAAAAATATATGCAAAACCCACTCAGACACATGTAAACTCCACACAGAAAAATCTGGTGTTGGAATTGAACCAGGGACCTTCTGTCTGTGAGGCACGAGTGCTGCACCACTATGACCCAGAAGTAAAAAGTACTACTTTTTTTGTATGAAATAATACATATTTAAGCAGGAAAAACCATAAATGTCAAAAAATAAAGCCTTTAAAAGTGAGTTACTGTATAGATGATGTGTTTTATTGGGTCATGGCTCTCAGTTTAGTGGGTATGGACAGGACATTTAGGAAAAATTCAAAAGTGCACCACCGTGACGCCCTTATACATGACATAATAAAGCAGAGGTCTTCAACCCTGGTCCTCACAGCCCACTGTCCTGCATGTTTTAGATGTCACCCTGCTCTAACACCTGACTCAAAGCAGTGGGTCATTATCAGACTTCAGCAAAACTTGACACAGAGCTGATCATTTGAATCAGTTGTTGGAGCAGGTTACATCTAAAACATGCTGAGGACCAGGGTTGAAGACTGTAATAATGTAAATACAAATAAATGAAAACATTGTTGATGATAATAATATCATAGGTGAACTATGAATGTTTATTTGAAAAAATCATTGTAATAATTATAACAGGGTGATGTTTAATGGATAGTGTCAACCTTTTATTTATTTTTAAAATGTAAAGTCTAAAAGTCATCCTGTTGTATTTATATTCTACAAAAATACAGAGGTGAAAGGTTGATACCTGAGATCAGCTGCAGGGGGAGACTAAAGGAACAGTCTGATAAAATAGTGTAACACCCACACAGTGTACGGCAGACTAGGCTTTAAAGAGGGGGTCTCAAACTACATGTCAGTGTTTAAATTATGGAAAACCTGAGTTATGATAAATTGTTTACTGCAAATTGTTTTGCTGCATAGTGGTACTAATAATAATAATAAGATAAAATATATGTGAAAGCTGAGGTTGATCTGACAAACATTGAGAGAGAGATACTCTATGTGAGGCACAGAAAGACAGACTGACAGACAGTTCTAGTTTTATAGATAAATATATAAAACGCTGTCAAACACTGTTGATCTAAATCTTAATAACAATATAGATAGCTAGCAACAGTGTGTTGGTACCTTATGTTGGCGAGATGTAATAAGCTATAATAATAATAATACCTATAAAAGATATAAGTGACTTAAATATACAAAGACACAACTACAGATATGACAGTAATATTTAATAATACATACCAAAAACTGTAGTCTTGTTTACCTCAGATCTCCATGGCAACCGGTGAATACAGATGATCACTTTATCCAACAAAAACAGTTGTCCGGTGGCACGCCTAAATCATCATGTATTGGGAAAATATTTTACACATGTTTCTACATATAATGAACTCTTTTAGCACCCAGCCATAGCAAAATTCAAAACTGTTGTTTTTTGATGCACCCTAGACTGTAAATGTACATTAAGATGTTGGTGCTCAAACAATATATTGTGCAGCTTTAATATATGGAACTGTTTAAAAATAGATGGACGAGTGAGCAGCGATGGGGAAGGCAGGAGCACAGCACGTCCAGAGACGTTCCAGGGAAAACCTGCGATTATCTAGGGAAAACCTGTGAGGTGTTTCAGTCAGTTATGCTTTTTATCACAAACATATTCCAACTCTGGCACTTCAAAGGTTAAAGGTGAGGTGGAAGGTCTTTTTTTTTTAAACACTTTTTATCATATTGCTTGAAAACCTCTCCATGATCCCATATCACTGAAGTAGAATGTTTGCAAAAAAAACCTAAATGTTTTAGTCCAGTCTAGAGGGTGGAACCAGAGGAAAACTCCAGCCAGTCATTGTACTGATCATCTTTACAATGATTGATTTGCTGATACGTCCATCAAATAGCAGTTCACCCCCCTCCAAAAAATAAAACTAAACTAACATAAAAACTTTCCCCTCACCCCTCCCTCCCCCTTCTGCACGTTCACATAAACATCTATGGTGGAAAAGATTTTTTGACTACAGGATAACGTCAGAAACGGTTAATAAGTTTACAATAATAACACAAAAAAGAACGAAAAAAAGAACGAAAAACTTCATTTTGGGATCCATGAACTTCTAGTTCATAATTTTGAAGAATGAACGATGAACTGAACTAATTCATATTGAGTAACTTGAACTGAACTTTGAACTAGTTCCTAATTAAGGTGAACTTTCCCAACACTGATTATATGTTTTATATATATATATATATATATAATATTTGGACATACTAATGGCTTATGGGTATCGTATTCACCTCGTCAGTGAGAAAATTAAAGATATTAAAGTTACCAACAGTGTGTGTAAACTGCTGGTGTAACACCGTAAACTATTGTCCTTATTCGTTAGTTTTCCCATGGTGTTTATTTTATGCTTCTAAAACTTTGGTTAGCGACGCTTCATGTGACACAAACTGATAAACGTTGTTGTTATTCTTTGTTATTTAGGATGATAAGTGAGTTCTCGTGAATGCTCGTGAACCTCCGTGATCGCTCCATGCAGCTGCGCGTGATGTATTTTTGAAGGCGTGGTTTCGAGGGGTGGGCTGAAGAAGAGGCGTGGGTGTGTATACTTTCAAAACATAGCACGCAGGAAATGTTTTCCAAGATCTCCTACCCTACCTTTAATAGATTGTGGCCTTTATTGGCATAGTTCCTTGTGAACCTCCATGGGGGCTCCCTGTGGTCCAGGACAGACCCGCTGGGCGGGTGGTGTTGGACAGGACCACAGTGGTCGATGAACATCTGCCAGCTCTGTCAGCCACGTCTGATGTGTGACAGCGTGGAGTCAAACACCAAACCACAGTGACACAGACCACCACTGAGCCCTGTTCGGTCCCTCTGAGTCCACCAGAGTCTGCTGTACCACCCAGATCTGTCTGACAGATCTGTCAAACATGCAGCATGTGGGAAAAATCTGACTCCAGGGATGGAAGAGAAAAATGATACTGAAGATATTAACCATGGAGGATGTTGTTAAAATCTTTGTTGGTTTTAGTCAAGGTTCTACAAAGAGACCAGTTTGTCCTCATGTAAATTAACATAATTTAATGCAATTATTATTATTTTTAGGTTATTATGCTGTTATTTTACTGGTCTGACCTGCTGTCAATCTAAGGCTGAATCCCATTTCAAACCTTCCCCTCTGTTTTGCACGTCCACGTGTAGGGGTAGGGGTGTCTCAATTCACATTAAGGCAAGGGAGGTTTGTACACTATAGTTCAAAACATGAACTATAGTGTTTATGCCGTAATCCTGCAACGTGGTTTCCTGTCGCTCTAAACAGCTCGTTGTCAGATGTGTACGAAACCTGACGTCAGGTTGAAGCGTCTCATTGGGACGAATGTACAACAGCGTGGAACTGGCCTGAAAACACGCCCACCTGACATATAATTCAAACTATCCCAGGAGTTACGTTTCCAACCTGAGGAAGAAGAAGACAGAAGATGCCTCCCAAAACTGTCTGTCGTTGTTTATTCAACTGTGAAGGAAATTATCAACTGTTTTCCTTTCCTTATTCTACAGCCCTCTAGAACGTTGTGACAGCTCCCGTTCACTTTGAATGGATGTTCCCAACCTTCTGCGGGCAGATTTTTTTTTTTTATAACCGCCCGCTGCGCCATTAACGCTGCCAATAGCAACGAGTTTTGTCACTTCAGATTCACGGCACCATATCACTCTGCAGGTAGTTCCACCACTTTGAGAGTAAATATTTGCTGCGTTGTAACGGCTATTTTATCTGGTCTGTTAGAGTAGTAGCAGTACTAAACTATAATAACCCGTAGAATAAGCGGGATTATGTATGCATAACTATCGAAAAATATTTCCCATTGGGGCAAAACGTGTCCCAGCCAGAAAACTGTGGCAAGCTTTTATTTTTGTTGGCCAACAGCCACAGCAACCTTAGCTTGTCAGAGCTTCACTGAAGAATTACCATCTTATTAATTCAATTCAATTCAATTTTATTTATAAAGCCCTAAATCACAACAAAGTCGTCTCACAGGGCTTTACAAAAACACAATCAACTACAGAGATATATGAAAAGTCCCAGCATCCCCTGTCCTTAGACCCTCCTTCTCGGCAAGAAAAAACTACAAAACCCAGTGGGAAAAAGAAGAAATCTTGAGGAGAACCACATTGAAGGAGAGATCCACTCCCATGGCCGGACAGACTATAGATGAACGTCCATTTATAAAAGAAGGAGGGGGGGCTGGTCCAGACAGGCAGGGCGGGGGTCCGGGGTCACAGGTTGGCACAGGCGGGACGCTGCAGATCCTGTTGTCCATGGCTCCTGTGCAGACACTGTCAGGAGAGCCACCACTCCCCCCAGGGGGGGAGGGGGGAAAGGGGACACCAGGTGACTAGTCATGAACAGACTTGGTATGAAAGATAGGTTGTAAAAATGACAGAAACAGATGTGAGGAAGAGAAAGAGAAGAAAGAACTCAGTGTCTGTACTTCCCCCAGCATTCTAACTCCTAGGGCAGCCTAGACTGAACATCATGTGTACATGATGTATGAGTCA
The DNA here is from genome assembly GCA_020466265.1 of Siphamia tubifer. Lineage (NCBI taxonomy): Eukaryota > Metazoa > Chordata > Actinopteri > Kurtiformes > Apogonidae > Siphamia > Siphamia tubifer. Next base: position 50,045,312 of record CM035787.1, read on the forward strand.
CATAATTTTTAACTAACCTGACCATAGGCTTTCTCAAACGGGAATGTTTTCAGCCTAATTTTAAATGTAGAGACTGTTTCGGCGTATTTAATATTAAAGGGAAGATGATTCCATAAGACAGGGGCCTGATAACTATTAGCGTTACTTGTAATAAGTGGTTACAAAGGCATTATTACCATGAAATTACATCAAAATTACCATAGAATAACCACCTTATTAGCGATCCATAATGTAAAATGTGAGCAAAACGGCAATTAAAAAACAAAGTGTGGCAAAAAGAATTGAAACATCTAGATTCTTGTTTATTAAACGGCTCAAAGGACTGCGTCTCCTCTGTGTAAAATACATCATAAACATCCAAACAGCAGCTGTCGGGGCACGTAGTTGCTTCCACATGCAGGTGTAAAAGTAATGAAAGCGGTGCAGGCCTGTGGTGAAGTGGAGCAGCCGCTGAATGGAGTCCAGGCTCTGGAGCTGCAGGTGAATCAGTCTCCAGGACACGAGCAGCGCTAACACAACGCTGCGTGATATACGACGCTATTACACAGCGGACAGGCAGATCCGTCAGCCGCCTGCCGCAGCACCCGCCGCCATCTTTAACTTCCGCACACTTCCATTTCAACGGTCAGCGCACGTCTGATAAGAATCGAACATGTTTCAGACCTAGATATGAGCTTCCATCCTCAAGTACAAAAATAAATACATCCAGTTCTTCTATTTTCCTTTAAGTAAATCTCTTTTCCAACACGGACCTGGCAGAGGCTTAAAGCATTACACTCACCTGCTGTGTTTCCTTCTAATAATATGACTAACAGTCCATGAACCAATGGACTCCTAATCCCAATAAATCTGCTCTTTCTGCTCGTGTTTGTCTCACATTAATTAAGACACAAACATAAAAGTGTGTTTACATTCACTTGGTTTCCTTTGTATTTATAATTTGAGTGGGAAAAAAAAATAAAAGGTCTGTTAGAGTTGAACTGTCAGCATCTTGATCAAATGTAAATGTAACGTGTAAAAATGTAATTTAACTCTGCGGTATATATTGTGATATGACAAAAATCCTCAGGAGTAAATAACAGCTGTGTGGTGACGACGCAAATGGTCAAACAGATTAGTGGTCGACACAGAACAGAATGTTTCAGTGTCATCCTTGTAGGTGAAATAATTACATAAAATTAATAATTAAAATAATTAAATACATACAAATTAAAAAATAATAATACAATAACATAAAACTAAATAAATAAATGAATTAAATATGAATTAAAAATAAAACATTTCCCACAAAATACACAAAACTACATGAAGAAACAAAAATGTGGAGAAAAAAATAGACAAAACATGATAAAAGTAGCAACATTTGTGAAAAATTAGACAAATTTAGTAAAACCTGTGCAAAATAGGGAAGACAATAGACAAAAATATAAATAGCAAAGATAGACAGACAGACGGACAGGAAAGAAAGAAAGAAAATGTTCGATGGATCACAAAATTAACAAAACAAAGAATAAATTAGTCAAAAAATGGATAAATGTGAACATTGAAATGAGTAAAGACAAAACAAATAAACAGTAAACTCTGAAAAATGAACCAAATTAATCAAACACTTGAACAAAATAGGCAAGAAAGTGGAGACATTTGCAATAGATAGAAAATGGGAGGATGCCAGAATAATTAATAGAAGTTAACAAATTAAGAAAAAAAAAAGAATAAATATAATCATGGAAATAAGTAAAAACTAAATATAAGCAACAAAATTTGTAGAAAATTAACAAAGTGAGACAGAATTTATTTAAAAAGTAGTGAAATGAGCAAGAAAATACTTAAAAACAAGCACAAGTAAATAGTGGATGGATGGATATTTTCATTCACTCAGTGGAGTTTTGTGTTAAAATGTGTTTTTTCTGATTCTTATTCTGCCAGTATCAGGTCCATGTTGCTCAAATGATGGTGGATAGATTCATACATAGAAGGGGATTTAGAGGAAATACTGTTGCTGTCAGAACCTGACTGCGTAAGCCTGGTTTTACATGTGTTTGTCTCAATTCTTTCTTGTTATTTGTCCATTTTTCATGTTTGTGTTGTTTGTGTTTGGTTATTATGTTCATGTGTGATCCTGAAGGCAGCCGTCTGTTCATATTTTCCTGAAGTGGCGTGAAGGCAGATGGACCAGGACTCAAACTCAGAGGACCACTCAGACCGTTAATGCAACAAGTCCCACAGCCGAGGTATGTCCTAGTCTGGGGTCAAAGGTCACAGTCTCATCTGTGACGCTACATTAAAGCTGAAAAGTGCATTTGGATTTTAAATCAACACATGGAAAAAAACACATGAGCAGGTTGTTTTATAGAGCGTCAACAGTGATCCTTCCATTGGTTATTGTTTCCATGGTGCGTGTGTGTGTGTGTGTGTGTGTGTGTGTGTGTGTGTCATCATGGTTGGTGTTCAATGATATTCTTCTGTGGGGGTCTTTACCACTTTAACCCACCTTTATTATCTCTTCTCCATTCCCTGCTTCTTCTTTAGATCACATCAACCTAAACTGAAACACCACCCTGCAGAAGAACCCTCTGTGTTTTTAATAAAACTAATGAAATGTTCCCACATGTGTGTTAGTGACAAAGAAAACCCAAGTCTTAAATGCTTTTTGGCTCAAGTTTACAAGATCAGTCTTGGGTCAAAATGTGAAATTTTTACAATGAACAAGGTTTGGTTTTAGTCCAAAGGAATATTAGTGTCAGATCTACTTTAAAACATTGTCTTCACATTATGATCCATTCACTTTACAGGTTCTTTCTAGTGGAATATTTACTAATCCATTGTATATATTCATATATATTAGTGAGGCATCAGTCAGTTGTAAATGAACTGTCAGTTCATTTAAATCAGGCCTGAAAACATTACTGTTCACTGGAGCTTTTACTTAGATTCTCAATTGTTTCTAAATGTTTTTATGTCTCTTATTTTAATTGTCTTTTAATGCATCTTAATCATTTAAATGTTCTTATATGCTTTATGTAAAGCACCTTGAATTGTCCTGTACATGAAATGTGCTTTACAAATACATTTGCCTTGCCTATATTAAAAACATGAACTAACCAGCACTAAAGTCATTTGTTTTCTGATTCAAATATGTAACATTTAATGTCTGAAGCAGATACTTTCTAAATTGTAGAGCAGTGTTATTATGCGTCTTTGTCATGTCTTCCACATGTTTTATTATGTCTTCATCACTAAAACTCTCAGCTGGTTTGTCCCAGTGTCTTGTGTCGTCGTGTCTTTGTGCACTTTTGTCTATATGACCTCCTCTCTTTATGTATATGAAGAGTTCATTTGCAAAAACAGATAACTCCATTTTTCTTTTTTTTTTCACAAAATGTCATTTTTTACTCTACATTCCACAGATAATACTGATTTATTTGATATATTATTTATTTCATTTGGTAAGAGCCACTAAATTGAATAAATAATATATCAAATCAATGAGTATTACCTGGAATGTAGAGTAAAAAGATGCAATTTTCTGAAAAAAACGAAAAATGGAGTTATCTGTTTTTGCAAATGAACTCTTCATATGTAAGTGACATATGTGAGTCAGAAGGAATGCAAACACATACAGAGTCTTTCTCATAACTTCTTCAGGTGGTGGGTCCAAAACAAAGATCCCAAAAACTATAAAGAGTGTACACAGAAGGTGAAAACCCCCAAAACTAACAGTACCTGATTCATTCTGCAGATATTTCCTTGTGATTCAATATGTCATCAATAGCTTATTGACTGCTAAAAAAACCCTCTGATCAATCAGTACAAATGAGCAGCAGCAGTGAAACGCCGTCCAAAAACACAGCTCTAATGTTTGTGTCCACCAACAGATGGACCGTGGACGTTTTGCCCTGAACTGGGTCTCTCAGGACACGTTGCCTCCCAGACTGTGGACGGCTTCCAGCAGCCAATCAGACGCTGTGAACAGATTTAAGGTCAGGGATAAGAAATGTCTTCAGAGAAAAAGAACTGTGAATGAATGTTATTCTTTACTTTACTTTGTTCTTCTTCTTTTTCTCCATCAGTCTGGGAAATCTGATAAATGATTTATACGCAATACAATTTTGTTTTGTAAATTCACCTGTTACAGTTTGTTCTGTTGCTTTTTAGTCACTTTCCATTTGGATATATTTACAAAACTAAATCCCTGTATCATTCGTTTTTCAAAACACTTTTTCTTTTTGAAAATGTATTTTGAAAATGATTTCAAAATTAATATTATAATTAATATTATTATAATAATATAATAATATATATATATATATTATATATATATATATTAATATTATATATATATATAATATTATCAATATTATAATTATTTAAGAGAGTGCCTTGGAATTTTTCTTTCTTTTTGACATTTTCTTCATTATTTGTTTTCAAAAACAAAATGAAAAAAACGGATAATTTTCAGTGTTCCTTTCTGTGTTTAAATGAATAATGGAAAAAATGGATACTGGTTGTTTTCTGTTTTGTCCAATTTTGACCTGAAGCAAGTTGAATAAACCAGAAATGACCATGACCCACAGTGACAAAGATGTAAACTTGCATCCTATTTGGGGGAACTAAGAGGGTCACCCTAAGACCTGAAGATATGATGATAGAGAAAATTGGTGTCATATCATAGCATAATGATCTTCAAGTCCAGTGGTCATGTTTCTTTCGGTTGTTACGGTTAATTTCCAGTTTACTCAATTTGCTTCAGGTAAAAATTGGATAAAACAGGAAATGACCGTTATGCATTTTTTCCATTATTCATTTAAACATAAAAAGAAAAACTGAAAAAACACATTGTTATCCATTTTTTCATTTTGGTTTTGGAAACAAATAATGAAGAAATTAGTTGTTGGATTGTCTTATTTTTGTTTTATTTTGAAAAAACGAATGATACACGACTTAATCTTGACCCATACTTACTAAATGGTGAAAAAACAGAAGTCTGTAATGTCAGTTTTATCATTAAATCACAATTGTGATGATTTGTTTCTTTATTATCACAAGATGACATGAGAAGTCATTCCTTAAACATGGTGACAGAAGCATTTTACTTGTAGAACAGTGTAATAAGAGTAACATCAGACACTTGGGTGATTCTTATGAAACATGAAACTATTGCAATAATGAGAAAGTGCATTGCGGTGATGCGATGACTCAGCACAATAATGCTAACTGTAGCATTAGCTATTATGACCCTGCTAAATAATGATCTTTTTCACATTCTGAAAAATACTACCCTATTACCAAACAAATTTAAAATAAAAAAAAACATTTTCATTATGAAATGTGACTAATGTGTTTAATAAGAATCAGTCTTGTCGTGTTCATCCAGTTATGAGATGAATCCTAACGTTTTACAGGAGCAAAAAATAAAGGTGCTCACCTTGTAGCCATCTTGGATCTTCTGTTAGTACAGATGCATTGTGGGTAGTTTCAGCTCATATTCAAATTCCTATAGCTTTTCAATACAGTTCTCAAATATATTGCTTTATTGAAAATAACCACTCATGGAAATGATCATTTCTTGAAATATTATGAATATTCATTATTAAAATAACCAAAAAACAACATTTAATGACATTTTTGACAGATAGCAATGTACTTGTAGTTGTATTTTTTGTTTATGTATTTATTATGTTTTCCCCTTAATTTAAAGACTAAAAATTTTGGTCAGGCCATGTTTCGGTAATAAGAATTTGCCCAAAGAATTTATAAAAAGGGAAAAATAAAAACAGAATGTTTTAAAATGACCTAGTGTGAAAAAAAAACACATTTTCCTCTACAGTAAAATAACAATATATATATATATATATATATGATTTGTTTAATATTTAACCACTAAAAGCTCAGGGCCGTTGATTTTTTTGTTTGTTTGTTTGTTTGTTTTTTTCATGAGAATCACTCATTTGTGATCAGAAATGTTCTAGATGCAGCTCAGTGGGAACTGGCAACTTGGATGAATAAACACTACTGACTCTGTGATTGGCAGATGGATAGGTGATGGGCGGAGCATCAGACCAAAACACAAAATCACGACATAAACATTAGTTGAGGCCTGACCCTGAGCTTCTATAATGTTTACATTCTGTCTAGACTTCTACTGTCAGTATTTAAAATGAAGAGGATTCCTTTATACCTGGTGACGTTCAGGGACACTTTATGATTAACTGGAACACAATTTGAGCACAGTCAGAGTAAATGGACAGTGAGAGCAGCAGTGAGAGTCTCGTCACACTGAAACTCTCACACATTCTGTTCATATCGACAGCAGATGTATTGACAGTAGATACACCTGAATGTTGTCAAAACACAGCGTTCAGGTGAAGTCGAGTCAGACAGGTGAGTCCTGACACCACACATTCCTCTGGTCATGTATGAAGAACACAGGCACGTTAGCCTGGCAAGGCTGACTATGATCTGAAGTCTGGATACGATCCATAAACTGAGCTTAAGCGTACGGGTCGGATCAACGGCTGTCTTTCAAACTGCTCTGCATGTAATAGGCCAGTGCTATGACCAATCAGAGCAAAGAACAATGTGACGTATACAGAACGATGAAAACAAGTCTAAACTAGCGTCTATCTTGTTGTTTTAACATCCTATAGGCTAGGCTAATTAACATTAACACACCGATAACATACCCAACTGGGTCCATTTACATTCTGCTTAAAAATTACGCTTTATTTCCACAGAGAACACATGAACCAGTTTGTTCCGCCATTTGTTTCAAGTTTGTGCAGCAGCTACTGTGGCACTGTCTTCTCTTGTAGATGCTAATGCTAATGCTACTTCAGATTTGCTGCAAGGGGGTACGGGCTGGGGGGAGTGTCACCTGCATTCCGTGGGTGGCCGTAACCCCACATGGGTGACGCCAATGTCCACATGATGTAATGTAGACAGGCTTTTTCTGAGTGGATGGTTTCTCTGTTGTTTTCTCGTCTCGTCTCATCATTTGAACCCACTGTTTTATCCTCACTAGGGTCACTGGGGTCACTGGGGGCCTAATCCAGCTACAATAGGTGAAGGCGGGGTACACCCTGTATGAGTCTCCAGTTCATCTCAGGGCTGAACATATATAGACAAACAATCACTGTCACATTCACACTTATGAACAATTTAGATTAACCAATTAACCTATCAGTGCATGTGTTTGGATGGTGGGAGGAGCCAGAGTACCTGGAGAAAACCAGGTAAAAAAACCCAAAAAAAACAGACACATGCAAACTCTACACAGAAAAATCTGGTGTGGGATTTGAACCAGGGACCTTCTGTCTGTGAGGCATGAGTGCATTGTGTTGTTTTCTATGATGGTAACTCAGGGTGACCCATCAGATTCCAAACGGAGCGTGGAAAAGTGGTTTTCAGCGGAATGACACGTTTAAGATAAAATTCTTGTTTTGTTTTTCGACACCATCATCTTCTACAATATTGGTTCGCCAGTAAAACCTATGGAGTTGGATCAAAAGTTGCCTTTCCATTTCCCCTCAAATTGTACAAATATAACTTACACATTCAAATTTTACCCAATAGCAAAATAACTATTTCCACCGAACCTTTTTTTTTTAAGTTTATGCACTGGTAAGAGGGTGGATTTTCTGGAGTTTTCGGAATAAAACAAAACACGTTCTAGAGCAAGCACCATTTATTAGCATATATTTACCCTGTAGTGTGTTGTTACAGATCAGTAGTGCTGTTTCTACACCAAGAAGGCGCAAAAGTACCATAGTCCAGCCTGGAACTTTTTTTTCTTTCAAATTTCCAAAATTTCCTACCAGATAAAGTACTAGGGACACATCCTTAGTGTCCCCGGTGAAAATAACACCTATGGTAACAACAACCAATCAAGAGTTTTAAAAGAAACATGGTGTGGTATGTGTGGACACACCAGGAAACCACATTATTTTTTATTTTAGTACAGGACAGAGGGATAATATATAATAATAATATATAATAATAATAATAATATTCTAATAATAATAATAATTATTATTATTATTAGAATAATAACACAAAGATATGTCTATGAAACAACATTTTTATGTTTATTGCCATGTTTATGGAAGGCCTTCTTGTGCCATCTTGTGATAATATATAATAAATAAATCATTGCATTTGGAAAAATAGAAAATACACTTCTGTTTTTTCAACATTTAGTAAATATTGGTAAAGTTTCCCACATATATCGAATTGAAAAGCAGGTTATGACAACAGATGGACACTGGGCTTTACATTAATTTAGAAATATCAATCACTTTTTCTTAAATTTTCTCTGTTTTTATTTAATTACCCTAAAGGGAAGAGGAGTATTGTGGGAGGTATTTTGCTTGGTTTAGTTTTTTTTGTTTGTGCATCTATCTGTCTGTCTGTCCATCTGTTTGTCAGCAACTTGACACAAAAACTACTGGATCAATTTACATGAAATGGAGTGAGGTGATCCAGAATAGATCCCTTTAAATTTTGGTGAATGTAGGTCAAAGGTCATACAAGTGGTTCATGACTGTAGCAGAAACTGGACTGACTGGATAGTCATGTTCTATTTAAAATAAACAGTTGGTAAAACTGCCCCAGGTAATTCATCTGATGTTTTTACCCTTTTAAATGTTGCTTCATTGTTGGCTTGGTCTAAAATTTAATTTCAATCGGCATTAAAAAAAAAGTCTTAAAAAGTCTTGAATTTTAACTTTAACTGTAGGAACACTGACAGCGAAGGGGGCGGGGCATGTTGAACCTGGCAGCACTTGTTCATTTTTAATTTACTCTGAGACTTTGTGAACATCTACAGGATTTGTGAATTAACGCTTTGACACACACTGATGACTCCAGTGGACAGTTGTTCTACAGTTGTTCTACAGTTGTTCTACTGTTGTTCTACAGTTGTTCTACAGTTGTTCTACAGTTGTTCTACAGTTGTTCTACTGTTGTTCTACTCTTGTTCTACAGTTGTTCTACTGTTGTTCTACTGTTGTTCTACTCTTGTTCTACAGTTGTTCTACTGTTGTTCTACTGTTGTTCTACTGTTGTTCTACTGTTGTTCTACAGTTGTTCTACTGTTGTTCTCTTGTATATTCATGAGTTTAGTTGTTTTAGTTCAGATCATTAGTGTAACTGGTCTGTTCTTAATATGTTTACCTGGAAATCATTTACTTGTTGTTATTAGACTGTTATTAAGAGTCTCTTCTTAAACAAAAACTGTATTAAAAACATTTAATTTCATAGTGTTCTGATATTGCGTTTTAAATACACGTTTATTTGGTTCAAAGCTTAAACACATGTTTTCCAGCTGAGTGGACATTTTTGTAATGCTGTAAAAAAATAGGTTCATTAAAAAGATTTCAATCATACATTTTTCAGGCTTAAAGAGAAATAAAAACATTTAGGAAAAAAAATCTTGACTAAGGTTCTCACATCAAAGGATTAAATAGAGGTAAATACATGATTTACACTTTTAAAAAAATGCTGCGTTCAGAGGATAATATTTAAAAAAAAATTGGTTATAAATCAGTTAAGAAAGGTAGAAATTGAGAAAATGTAATTTGGGAACTGGCATAGAAGTAGAACTGGCTGTTTATGGGTTAAACCCAAAGTAAAGGGTGTCTTGTATAAATAAATAAATGCTGTCTGGTGGAGTCCAGACCAGGGTGAGCGTTGTAATTCAATATTTTCTGTACCTGAGAGGCCGCCTCCACACAAACTGACTTGAGGAATCTGCAGCTCGGCATCCCTGCTTTGGTTTTTTTATTCTTTTTTTTTTTTTTTTTTTCTTAAATATATATTTGATTGGAAAGTGCAGGCGCTCATGGTGCTGTTAAATGGCAGCTTTAACCACCTCTCTGCCTCTCTGTCATTAGCATAGCGTAGGAGGCAGCGCTGATTGAGTGGCCAGTTGGCAGCCACAGAAACATTCCTTCTCAATTCTTTGTTCATGTTTCCATGCAGAAATAAAGAAACATGGACCATCTCATGAATGCTCATTTACACATTTTATTGTGATGTTACCATCGTTAAGAGCGCACCTTCGGCAGATGTGAAGAGAGTTTCCGAAGCTTTGACACATCAGGATTTATTTGGTTCAGAAGGCTTTGGTTGGGTGCACCTGAACGCACCACCATCACTCACTGCAAACATAAGCCCATTTCCACTATGCTGTTTGGTACGGTACAGTTCAGAATGGAATGCTTATTTTAATGTTTCCATTAGGATGAAAACGTACTGGTCCTGTGGTACGAGGGTATGACTTGGAATTTTTACATTCAAATCTAATTCGAATGTTATAAAAAAAAAACGAAAATTAGGCAGCTCTTAATATTCAAACCTGTATATGGTTTCATTAGGCCTATTTCTTTTACTTTTGTGAATGGTTGTAAACGTTTTCAGTTCAGGTTGCTCTTTGTTTAGTTTTTTTACGCCTGGGGAAATATGTGAATCGTGAACGCATTATCTTTGGAATTATCTGGTCACCTGTAGATGTTAGTGTCGAGCTGGCATGTAACCAACAGCAGAGTAGTCAGTGGTCAGTCCTGCGCATTCATGAACAATAGCTGAGGTAGATGGCACGTCAGAGATTCACACTCTGGGAAATGTATAAGTGTCATAATTTAACAAAGTTAAAACTAATCTGTGACCATTTTACATATCGTGTACCTGCTCATTTTTTAAATGTTCCCTTTTGATTGTGAATGAGGCTAACAGTTTACAGGCTTTCGTCAGTAACAGGCAACCAGGAAAATGAAGGAACAGTGTTTCACACACAACAAGGCAACGAACAAAAGATGATGTTTGTGGATTATGTAACGTTAAAAGTGTCAGTCGCTAATAATGCTCAATACTTCGACACTCCATGTTTCATCAGTCTTGGTTGTAAACACGCCAAAATATTTGACACATTTGAGTGAATACTGACCCTTGGTGGACCGAATATAATATTTAATTTTGATGCCCAGGTGCTCGTGAGGAATTTTCAGAGTAATATAATTAATACATATTCAAATATTATTCGAATATCTACATTAATTTCTAAATTAAATGAGAATATAATTTTTGGACAAAGGTCAAAGCTCTACATGGTACCTGTTACTAATTTGGTCACCCTTCTGCTTGGGGTCCCAAGTGTACCGTACCGTTCCCATTTGGCATGAGCCTCAACCAATCACTGCCAGACAGTGATTGGTTGAGGAAAATCATCATCGGACTGCGCGACGGAATTGTAAGAACAACAAACCGTGCCAGTTTTAAAGTCCATCTGCACTGGAAAAGAAAAGAAGATGTCTGGGAATGGAGTTTGGAGTAGTGATGAGGTACAACTTTTATTGTGCATTATTGGCGAGGAGGCGGTGCAGCAGGAGTTAGATGGTTCTGTTCGCAATGAAAAACTGTTCCAGCTAAAATGTCAGAGAGGGACTTCTTTCGATTGGCGGTCCAGTGCCGGATTAAGCAAAAAAACAAACAAACTGCGCAACGATTATCTGTGGGTGAAGGACCATAACAGTGGGAGTGGCTTTGTGTTATTCCTCTACTTCGTCGGTCTGTTTGATTATATTTCCACTTCCACGAAACAGCACTCCTGAAGCTGAAGCTGTCCAGAAGAGACCTGTACCGTACCCAACCAGACCTGAACTGTACTGTACTGCAGAGTGGAAACATGGCTTTACAGAAAAGGGCCATTCTTCTGTTTTATTAAGATGAAAACACATTATCTTTCAACAGGAATGTGTTGCCTGAAATGTGTACATGTGGGTTGATGCTTTATTTATTTATTTGGCTTCAACTGTATGTGAAGATGTCTTACCGTGTGGGATTGGCCAACTGTTTGGCAACAGAAAAATAATAACAGGCAATCCTTTCATAACATATACTGTTCTTTCATATGTGCAGTGTGTGTGAAATGATCAGAAGTGAGTGGAAATGATAAGATGTATTTCAGTCATACACTGAGACAAAAAAAGGAATCAAATACTACGAGAAAGTTTTTATCTTCTGTAACATGATGAGGACCATGAAAGAAACTTTAAAGGGATTAATAATAATAATAATAATAATAATAATAATAATGATAATAATAATAATAATTAGTGATGATTGGGAGTACATACATATAGTTGACACACCATTCAGGTGTACATTGAGAAAGTTAATTTTGCCGTTTTGAGCCAAACTGTGTTAGAATGGAAGTGATTAAGCGTTGTCTTTATCACCGACACAAAAACACTATATTTAGACTAACTCTTCTAAAGTTCTAAACAACATCACACTTGCGTGGTACTAAGTAGAGGGTCCCTAAAGACAAACTGAACTGTCCTGAGGTCTTCATGTCCAGAGTTACTGATCTCAAGCCAGTACTTTTCCATATGCAGGAACCATCCGTAATAGTCGAATAGTAGAGTCCAGAGTTAGACGCTTTGGAAATTCATGATTTCATTGCATTGTTTTTGACAAAGAACAACCCGTTAATAGGCTAAGCTTTGCTGTTGCATACAGCTTCATTTGAATTTTTAATGAAATACTAGACTATGTTTTTAAAAAGAATGCAACAAAATTGTGAATTTCCAGAGCGTGTAACTCTGCACTCAGCAATCCACTATTTCAGACTTCCTCCTAAAGACGTGGGCTGCATCCAGAAAGGTACTGGCTGTAACTCTGGACACACTATCAGATGACATGAAGACCTTAGGACACTTAGGTTTGTCTTTAGGGACCCTCTACTTACTACCACATAAGTGTGATGTTGTTTATAACTTTATAAGAGTTAGTCTAAAAATAGAGTTTTGTGTCAGTGAAAAAACGTGTCCTCATCACTTCCATATTAACACAGTTTGACTCAAAACAGCAAAATCAAAATGTGTCAATGTACATCTGAATGGTGTGATTTTGGTGTTAACTCTAAGTATGTACTCTCAACCATCTAAAAAAATTAACTAAACTTAATGAGCTAAATCGTAGCTTTCTGCTGTTTTGACATTTTACAACAAGTTCAAATACGCTACCGTTACATATTTCCAGTTATTCTGAGACAGATCTATAAAGAGGTAAAATAATCTTAACTTATTAACTTTAAAGGTGTATGATTAAACATTCTTGGAGCGTGATGTAAACGTGATTCTAGGTTCATCACAAGATTTTGACCCACTTTGTATACTGCTTGGTATTTGAAACTGCATTATTGGTGACAAGTATAAGAATATTTGTATAAAATGCTAACTTTCTGTGCTAGAAAATGTAATTTGTCAAACTGGATATCTGACAAACCCCCTTTAAGGACACAATGACATCATGTTATAATACAGTATATATATATATATATATATATATATATATATATATATATATATATATATATATATATATATATATATATATATATATATATATATATATCTGGGCTATTTGACGTGTAAACTGCATGAAAAGGACCGTATGTTTTACAGAATATAGGAACCGTTTATGTCCTTCATAGGAATAAACTTTAAAACCATATTGATCAGAGGATTCGTGTAAAAAAAAAAGACAGACAAGAGGATTTTTAATTTCATAAATGTCATTTTTGATGTAACTTTTCCATTCGTATTCTGACAAATATTAAAACACACAAATTGACTCATATTCGAGTTTGTAAGTATTTATTTCATACTCAACTACAACCAAAGACACATGCACATCCCAAATATGCATGGATTACTTTCCTGTATATATGCTTAATTTTGTCCCAAAAATTGCTCCATAGTTCGGTGCCCAAAAATTGCCATTGCCACCCATAATGGAAAACCAGCACACACTGCCTCACTACTCCCTCTAGTGGTCACATAAATCCACCAGCTCAGGTCATTCAGTGTCTGTAGGAAAGATGTTTAAATAAATATAACTTGTCTTCTCATTATTCTATCCAACCTCTTTGAAATATGACATTTATTGTGATTACTCATCCTCAAGTGAATATTTTACTATTTATAATCAGTAATACCATCATGAATCAGAGACAGAAGGTTAACATGAATATTCGGATACGCTGACATCATTTATTGTCTGTTTACAGCAGCTCTCGACCTCCATCTAAAACACATCCAGATGTGGAACTTCATCCTGTTTCAACATTTGTTACTCTTCAACTATAATTCAACTACACTAATTTAACTATTCCTTTCATTACATGTATTCTATAATTCAGAAGTTGACTACATGACAATAATCTGAATAATAATCTGAATTTATTCTCTTTCCGTGAGCAGTATTGTGTCCAGAATAGATCCAGATGTGGACAGTTTCTATAGTTGGATGTTTACTTTGTGAAAATGATATGATATAAACATTATCTATCTATCTATCTATCTATCTATCTATCTATCTATCTATCTATCTATCTATCTATCTATCTATCTATCTATCTATCTATCTATCTATCTATCTATCTATCTATCTATCTATCTATCTATCTATCTATCTATCTATCTATCTCTGTTCGTCTGTCCATCTGTCCATCCATCTCTGTCCACCCGTCCATCTGTCCTGCCAGCTGATCTTTACAAATATGACGTTATTCTATAAATGAAGTGTGTATGTGGTCCTTTACCTTCGTACTTGGTCCAGAACAGATCCAGATGTGGATATTTTCAAGAATTAGATACAGTTTTTTTGGGGTGGTGTGAAGTTTTCTTGAAAATATATCACCCATTATTATCTTTAGTGAATAAATTAAATACTGAGTCAAACATGATGGACAGACCACTGCATTAGTTGGTTCTATTTCCAGAGGCAGTATTGGGCCTCCATACTTCAGTCCAGAACCAGATCCAGATGTTGATCTGTGTTCCACGACTGGTTTAAACTTTTCTTTATATTTTCTAGAAAATATAAAAATATCTTTGTCACGTGTAATGTATTTGCCATTATCCATGAAACTAGGCTTAGAAAAAGTCCAGATATGGACTAGTGGACTAGTTTCAACTTTATTTATTTTTAATATACAACTTTATTTTGAAAATAATAAATTTTAAAGTGCCCCACCCATTATAATCTGTTGAAATATTATTTTTAGTGAATTAATTAAATGCTGAGTCAAACATGATGGACAGACCACTGCACTAGTTGGTTCTGTTTTCAGGGGCAGTATTGAGCCTCCATACTTCAGTCCAGAACCAGATCCAGATGTGGATCTTTTCCAGGACTAATTTCAACTTTTCTTTACTTAAGCACATTTTCTTGAAAATACACAGCTTTCTCTTCGTCATATGACCTTTTATTTGTCACAGTATCTGAGATGTTTCCTCCCATGATAATCTGTATAAACACTATTTCTATCTTTTAAATCAGATGTTCTGTTCTGTCCATGGTGCCTCTCAGTGTTTCCAGGGGCAGCTCTGAGCCTCCATACTTCAGTCCAGACCAGATCCAGATGTGGATCTGTGTTCCAGTACTCAGGCCTGAGTCTTCACCCGGGGGCTGATGTTCTGATAGCAGGGTTCTGTTTTTTCTCGGCTGTCTAATTAATTCCCAGATCCACCTTAAACCGGGGTGAATCCCGGACTGGTCCCTCCCTCTCTTCGGTTCACCTCCTCCCTCCGCTCCACAGCCAGGAAAAGCGAGAGACGCCGATCCGGATCCGGACGTTGGGTCTTTTCTGCTCCGGTTGAACGTGTCGGACCCCCCCCCTCCTGTCCCCTCCTCCCCCCTCCGTCCCAGTCCCTCCCACAGCTCTGCAACACAAACACACCAGCAGCAGCCAGGCGTCATTTACTGGAGCAGCTCTGTGCGCATCAGAGCCTTTTATTCCACACAACCACCACAGGAGGCTTGGTGCCGATCCGGCTCCGGTCTGCTCGGGTTTAACTCTGCAGGACCAAGGACTTGAGGCCAATACGCGTGTGATCCGAGCCAGAACAACCCCGCTGTGACCGTCGGAACAAAAGGACCGGAGGGTTTGTGTTTGCGTTTTGGCCCCGGTCTTTGAACACCGCAGTTGTCAAGTTGGACGATCTGGGAAATGGACAAACCCCTCTAAAGTCAACCCGCTCCGCCTCAGCCACACCAGACCCAGGACGTGATTCGGACGCACCGGAGGTAACGACTCATTCCTTGCGCTTTTCCCGGTAACTTCGCCGCGCACTTGTGGCTGCAGGACGCGCCTCGGCCGCCGGTGAACCGGGTCCGGACGGGTCTGTCTGGGTCCCTGCTGATCCCGACCCGGACACCCACTCGGCGGCCAACGGGCTCGGTTTTTTGGTGTTTTCCACAGGTGTGAACGCGTCCCGATCCCAGTTCTGAGACGCGGATCGTGTTCGTGTGTTTTCGCTCAGACACGTTTTTACTCGTTTCTTCTTCGTCCACAGCCTTCATTCACAAACACGGACATTAAACACCGACTCACTTCGACTCAAAACGCACGTTAACACATAGAATCCATACTTCTGCCCCCCATATGGCATTTATTCCCGGACTAGAGCTGAATTTCGACCAAATATGAACTTTTAGACATGGTACGCATTGCTCGACAGTCTCCGCCGCCCACTTGCTGTGTTTTTTCCAGTCATGAGACTTCGAGTGGAGTTGTGATTTTATGGAAAATGTGACTGTTTTGTTGCAATGCACTCCTGCCGAATTGAAAAGTCATTAGAGGTGACTTGCACTGCGAATTCTTGTGGTGACAGTGTCTACATATGCGGCGTAATGAGGAAACAGGCTAGAAATTGCATGTTTGTGAATGGTACTCTGGTGGCGGATGTCCCCGGGCCACAGATTCCGCTGTTGCAGTGGGTCCAACCGCCTGCGGACGTGTGGCAACACACTGCTTCATAGTGTTTTTTGTTACACCCGAATGAAAGCACAGCCTGGTGCCTAGAATATGGACATATGACTGAACTTGTGATCGTGCTAGTTGACTCTGTGTCCGGTAACTTGTGCAGAAAGGGGACATTTTTCCGGTGGACTCTGGCTGGAGCGGCCGGTTGGATGGTTGGGTTGGTGAGTGTATGTGTAGGTTGTGGTTGTCAGGTCAGGGAGAGCCCGTTCAGCTTGCCGAAGCGGTTTCTCTACATTCAGTTGTCCGTGGCTAAACAGTACTTCTGCTTTTGGGGCTTGTCATAATGACTGGTGGTGGAGGAGTGTTATTAAGAAGAAGCAGCAGCTCTTTTAGGTTTTAATGAAGCAGCTCCACAGCCTCCTTACGTCATCTGCTAAGATGGGCGGATGAGCAGCAGCTCTGCTTCTTTTTTCCTCCTCTCCTCCTCCTCTCATTTCATCCTCCCCCTCCTCCCCCTCCCTCTCCTCCTCCCCCTCCCCTCTCTATCTGGGTGTGTCCTGCCTTATTGCGTTAGGAAGGAGGGGGATCCCGCATCTTGGATCATGGTGACTCCTCCTCAGCTTGTGACCTCCAAACGAGGGCATTGCTCCTTCTGTTTGCAGCTTATTCACCAAACACTGCAGAGGAGGAGGTGATGATGGGCAAAGAGGGGGGGAGAAAAGTTGGATGTGTGGCTGGCTGGATGTGGAGCTGCAGGTTGACTGGTGATGACTGATGTATTTGTTTTTTTTTTTTTTTTGTCTGGTTGAATCAAAAGCTCAGAGCTGAGGATGTGACCTGACACCGGCTGGTTCACACGGCGACAGAAGATGCTGATCAGAGGGTGTCACATAGGGTTTGGATGGGTTTCTGCAGGGGGGGGGGTGTGGTCTCTGGGATCCAACCTGCTGCAACAGGCTGCATTGCAGTTCACGGTCGGATCCCTTTTTTTTTTTTTTTTTTTTTTACCCCCCACCCCCTCCCACATCCCCCCTTTTGCAGAGGAACTTTTGAAGGAAGCTGATAGAGAGATGATGATGAGACTTGAAAGTTGGCGCTCAGATTAACACATAACACCACTGTCTCCATGACGATGATGATGATGGTATCTGACACACAAATATGGGCTGTTACAAGTGGTTTCATAACACACACGTACACCAGGGGGTTCCTCGAGGGGTGGGGGTGGGTTCTGTGGTTCCAGTCTGAGTCACCGAGTATGTGATGGATACAGACGAGCAATCGATCAGTTTGATGATTAACATTTCCACAACTATTGATATCGGCTGGAGTTGAGTCCGATGGTTGATAATACGATGTTTTCTAAGTGGAAATACTGATCTAGCTCAGGAGATTTAAATTTCTGTCATATTGATTTTGCTGATATTCTGCTCCATTTTTATTGATCCGTTGGTATGAGTTCAATATTGAGCGACTCGGATTGATTCAGATATTTATTACTTGGGCTTATTTCATTTAGTTTTCTGTAAAGTGAGCATCATTTTCCCACATAAATCCTTAATATTAAGAGTTTTTCAACAGTTTGATGGGATGTTATCTACTGTACTTTTTCCTGTCCCAGAATAAATGTAAAAGTAACAATGACTAATCTGTGCGGACTCCTCAACTCAGAAAATCACAAATCACAGTTATTTATTCACCAAATTATGATGCCCAGTAAAAGGATCATGAATTATAGGGTGTCGTATCACAAGTATCAGTTTTTTTTGTTCTGATTTCATCCAGTTCAGGATCAGAATCAGTTGTTTTTAATGTGATGCTGGATTTTCCTCTTCACCCTCGTGATCATCTGCTCATGAATCCTCCTCTTCTTCTTGTGAATGAAACCGTGAATGCTGGGTTTATTGACCTCCATGCAGCCGGTCTGATCCAAAAACATTGCAGTGAATGCCACAAAAACTTAACCCATAAAGACCCAAAAACTCACTGGTAACCAAAACAATTAACTGACAATAAATGTTAAATAACCGATGATAAATTAATTCTATCATTCCATGTAAATAATTGGTGTAAAATGCAGTTAATTGTCTTTTCACGGTCTTCAGATATGACCCATTAGGACTTTCAGAGGCTGCGTAGTTACCGTGGAAACAGCATTATCTTCTACAACATTGATTCGCTAGTAAAACCCATGGAGTCACTGGGTTTATGTTCAGTTATGTTCAGTTCTTTTGCTGAAAAAGTAAAGTTTTTCTTACATTTTCTCTCTTTTAATATAATAATATTTGAATCTAATCTGAGATTTAACAAACATGTACACGATCAGTGATTTAAAAAAATAGGAAAATACAAGGCCTGTCAAATGAATAAACATTTTAATTACATTAATCACAGGGTTTTTTTATTTCTCAAATTTCCCACAAAATACACTAAAAACCACAAAAAAATGCAGGAAACATCCAAACATTCACAAAAAATAAACCAGCACAAAATATCCAACACATTCATAGAGTCAAAGAATGTGATGAAATATCCAAAAGATAAATAAAAATATAAATATATAGGGAAATAAAATGTTTATTCAAACCTTTGACGGTTTCAACAAAACAACTGTTTTATTTAATTGCCTTAAAAGTTAATAAAAATCCCAAAAATATTTAAAAACTCTTCCAAATTACAGAAAAAACCCTACCAAAAATGGGAAATGTATATAAAACATAGACAAAAATATGAATATATATATGCAAATAATGTGTTCAACACCTTCGACAGTTTCAACAACTGTTCCATTCAATTGCGTTAAAACATTTTTAATCAGATTAATCGTGATGATGGATTAAA
This sequence comes from Siphamia tubifer, assembly GCA_020466265.1. NCBI lineage: Eukaryota > Metazoa > Chordata > Actinopteri > Kurtiformes > Apogonidae > Siphamia > Siphamia tubifer. The sequence continues at coordinate 50,064,921 of CM035787.1, forward strand.
CCACGTTAAAGCATTATGTTTCACAGCCATAGAAAATACATGATGTACAGTGGAGTAAATTAACAATAAAGAGGATAATACACTAGTAAATCATGTAAGAAAGATTAAATAGAGACAAAAAAAATTAATTTGGAAAGTGCCACAAAACTAACACTGGGTTTTTATGAATTAATTTTGTGCAGAGAACAGAGCATCTTTTCATTCTCGGCTGAAAAAAAAAAGTTTTTGTTCTTGATCTTTGATGCTCTGCGCTTCATCTCAGTCCATTTCATCCTTCTTGCTTCCATTTTGATGTTTCTTTGCAGTTTTCTGACTCATTCTCAGTCTGAATTGGAGATAATTCACTTAGTTTGATGTTGTCAGAGTCAGGACTCCCATAGTCCCTGTGTGTCTGCGTGGTGCGTTTAGGTTCCTCAGTTGTTTCTTAAAGCAGTAATGTTCTACAACTGCTGAGGTCAGAGGTCAGATGGAGGAGGTTTCCTGAAGTAACACAGGACTTTGACAGTAAAAGGTTGTTCTTTTTTTTATCTGCAGTTCTGGTTTTTCTTTGTCACTAGAATCTAAATTGAAAAATCAAATAAAGTCAGAGGTTGTAACCAGGTGTGAATGCACAAAAACACCTGATTTTATCCACGAGTGTAAAGAAAATATGCCTTATTTCGATTACAATAGGCTTCAATGAGTCTTATTTCTGGTCTATATGAGTGAAAAAAATAACTGACAAGAATTTTACAACAGTGGTGTCAAACAAATTTTAGTTTAAAGGTCAATATTAATGTTAAAAAAAACATTTGTCATTGATTAATAATCTTTTACACATCCTACTTTTACTAATCATATAATAATATGCAGCGCTATAATTATTTTAATCGCATTTTTGTATGAACTACTTGCGTGTCTGCCGAGAAACAAAAACCAAATCTGCGCGTTAAGAAATCTTTGGCAATCGTTGCTGATATCGTTTCATTCATTGGTTGTTAATACGGATGTTACGAGATTGGGTTCCAGAGATCGAGATGCGGACGAAATTATGAATTGTGAATGGACAACAGACTTTTATTTAACTGAGTTGCACATGGATTTTCTAACTCTGTAAACATTTTTATCTTTAATAAAAGGGGCGTCCATGGCTCAGTTGGTAGAGTGGGTTGTCCAGTAACTGAAGGGTTGGTGGTTTGAATCCTGCTCTGTCATACTTGGTTCGTTGTGTCCTTGGGCAAAGACACGTCCCCCTCCTGCTTCCAGTGTCACTCACACTGGTGTATGAATGTTTGGTGGTGGTCAGAGGGCTATAGGCACGAAATGGCTGCCACGCTTCAGTCTGTCCCAGGGCAGCTGTGGCTACATATGTAGTTTACCACCACCAGAGGGTGCATGTGAGAGTGAATGTGAAGCGCTTTGAGTGGCCAAAAAAGCTCGATATAAATCCAATCCATTATTATAAAAAATTTATTTATTTAATTTAAGTTTTTTTTTAATTTTCTTTTCTTTTGTTTTATTTATTTTATCTTATTTTTTAAATTTGTAATTATTAATTTTATGTAATTATTTCGGCTACAAGAAGGATGACACTGACACGTATGCTCTGTGTTGACAGCTAATCTGTTTGACCGTTAGCGTCGACATCACACACTGTTTTTTACTCCTGAGTCGTTTTTCATATCGCAATACATATTCAACGGTTAAAAAAAATCACAATGTCAGTTTTTTCTAATGTCGTGCAGCCGTACCCTTTTCCGATGTAGAACTTGGTTTGGAATTAACATTTCCTTGTAAACAGAGAGGAAGGAAATAGCTTTAACTTGGAGTGATTTTATTCAGAATAAATAATTCATAATTAAAAACCATCATGTAACTGTAGCCTGTGTGAGTCATCGAGGCAGACAAAGCCCCGCCTCCAAATGCAGAGTGTATTGTTGGGAGTCCTGGTCCTGGTGGTAACGGGTCCTCAGTGTTGAGTCTGGTCGTGCATCATGGATGTGTACGAGCAGCTGAAGGTGGAACCCCTCTGCAGAGGAATCCCAGCAGCTCCCTCTGCCTCTTATGTAAGTGTCATTCATTATTAATGGAGCAGTGCAGCTGAGCAGCTCAGTCCTATATTTAAGATACTGCCTCCTGTTAGAGCCTCTAATAGAGCCGTTGGCCTTTATCATTATTTTATACTTCTGCTGGCAGGAAGGAGTCCCGCTGGCTGCTCTCACCTGGACACATCAGCAGTGGGGCTGCCCTCCACGCCCATGTGACCTCCACCACCACCACCACCATCATCATCATCATTATTATTATTTCAGCTCCGGTGCAGTCCAGTTTTTTTTCAAACACATTCACAGATCTGACACCGTAGAACCACGTTAAGAACAAAATCAGAATTTTCACAACTTTTGATAATATGATAAAAATCACAACAGTTGGATCTAGTAGATAAAATATACTATGATACTGTGAACAAGGCTTTTTTTTTTTAATTTTTTTTTTTAGTTCCTGGAATAATTGACTTGAACTAGAAATATGCAAAAACACTAAACACAGTTTTATTTGAATCAGAACAGGATCAAATTCCTTATGAAACAAAACTATTTTTCACCATATTCTGACTCAATATATTACTGCTTTTTTTAAGAGGCACCTTAAAACCCAGCTCTTCAGAGAACATCTCCATCCTACCACTTAACCTACACTACACTGATAGTTGTTAGGCTCCACTATGTAGCTGTTTATTGATCGTCTTTTGTAAATCACTTTGGATAAAAGCATCTGCTAAATCCATAAATGTCATGTAAATGTAATGTTTGAAATTGAACATTAAAAATATATGTTATATATAATATACAGAAACATGTATTGTGTCAATATAGTTAAAAATACATAAGGAATTACTGCTGTCCATATATTGAGACATGTATGACAATATATGTACTCATATATGTTAATATATATTTAGTGATACACTTTATATATGGATGCACACACACAGACCCACATATAACAATAGTTAAATTGCGATTAATCACAGATTTTTGTGTCACTGAAGTACATTGTAATACTTTTATCAATGTAATGTGTGTTTGTTTGTTTTATTAAAAACAAACAAGTAGTGTTACAGACAGTAAATTTTATTTTTAGATAGATAACTTTTTTGTCTGTTTGAGTTAAAGACTGAAATGTTCCATTTGTCACAGTTTAATTGAAATAATAAAAAACCATTCAACATTCACCCACGCATGTAGACCATTTAAAAAACAAAAGTTGCATTTCAACAATTTTTCCTTCTTTAATATAAAATGATACTGTGGTGTAAAATAATATGTATTTGTAAAGTGATGAAATGCTTGGGAACTCTAATCACGATTAAAAAAAAATGCGATTAAAAAAAAAGGCCTAGTTAATCACAATTAACTCGATTAATCGTGACAACCCTAATAATTATATATTTAGTAATACACTGCACAACGTGTGTGTCAATAAAGGTATCTGTAAAGATATAGATCAACTTTTGTCTTCAGTGTAATATGTTTTATATTTGTATATATATATTGGATAATATATTCACAACTTTGCTATGTATGGAAATGTATTTTTTGATATAGTGCGTTATATTTTTCAATATATTTCCATATATTTAGTTTCATCAGGGGTTCGTTAAAGAATACATCCACAGCGTCATCGTGGTTCAGTTACAGTGTAGTTATTTTGAAATAGTGTTGTCATTATAGCAACATCTGCGCTCTCTGAAGTCGACTTAAATCAGACAATTAAAAATATTCTGTTCAATGGCATCTGTGTTCTTCTACGAAACTGGGTTTATTTTAATATCTGACACTTTTTCAGCTTTTAGACCCAATGGTTAAAGTGAAATGTCGACATATTTTCCCCCAGGATGTACCTAATAATGACCTGCTTTGATCCATCACAAAATATATTATTCTTTTTTCTTAATCAAATATTAGGGCCAAAAATAGGACCAAAATATGTACAATTAAATTTACCTATAGGTGTCAGTGCATTAGATCTGAAAATATTGCTGTAAATGGTCTTATATAGACTATATAAATAAAAAATACTTTAAATATATGTGGATCCTAGTGGTTTTTCTAATCCACACGTATAGATTTTTCATGAATCTCCACCTTCGTGTGTAACCACTGGTGTCACATGCAGAACTTTTCCATTTTAACACAAATAAAACCTGAGGGATTTTGCAACAGGTGTCATTTTTGTGAAACACTCTCCCTTGCATAATTAGGTTAACTCCCTGTGAGAAAAAATAATAGCATGTCATTTTTGTGTCTTTTTTGCAGCCTTACATGTGAATTCTTGTATAAAAATGTTTCATCTTTGTCTTTTATCTCAGTAAATATTTAATTTTAAAATAGATCCAGTGTTTCCACACTTGCATCATAACATTAGTCGACAGTAGAGCTGCACAACGTACTGTTAGAGCATCGACTTCACAATATACATGTTCACAATAGTCATATTGCGGGTCTTTTATTTATATATATATATATATATATATATATATATATATATGTATATGTATATATATATGTGTGTGTGTGTGTGTGTGTATACAATTATTTATGTGTATATATTTTGTATTTTATTTTTAAATTTATTTATTTACTTTCATTATATTTTAAAAAATGTTTAATTATAACTTAATGTATTTTTAAAATTTTTTCAAAAAAATTAATCTGAAAAATTGCACCAAACAAAATCCCCCGAAACCAAGGCTCAGTGCCAGAAAGAAAAGCAATATCAGTTATTTGGATTTATTTATTTAATTTAATATTTAAAATATTTATTTATCCATTTATTTATTTGTCCTTTTATGTCTTTATTAATTTCTTTCATCCTTTCTTTATTTTAGAATTTTTTTATGTATGTATGTATTTAATTTTATAATTTTTTTTTATTTTTAATTTTGTTTAATTATTTCAGCTACAGAAGGATGACACTGAAACGTATGTTCTGTGTCGACCACTAATCTGTTTGACCGTTTGCGTCGGTACCGCACAGCTGTTATTTACTCCTTTGAATTTTTTCCTATTGTAATATATATCGCAAAGTAAAAAAAAAAAAGATTTTTAGATATATATAAATATTTTAATAACATCGTGCAGCAGTAGTCTCCATCTCTTTTTTTTTTTTACCTTTATTGACCTGTTTTTAGGGACTAGTTTTAGAGAAGAACCCATTTAAATTATACTTATTTTTAATCCAACTAATTTTATTGAAGGTTTTATTTGGTTCAGTTCAGTAAAGCACTCGATCAGTAAGTGTTTAGTGGAGGATTATGGGTAAAAAGTGGAGTTGATTTACAAGTCCAATCAGTGGACACGTCTCTTTTGAGAAACATACAAGTGTTTCCAGTTCACTGTGAAACTGTGATGAGAGTCATTGTACTAAGGCTTGTGGGTAATTAACAGGAAGTGCTGCAGTGGTCACGGGTGGATGTGCAGATAGGAAAATGTATTTACCCCATCAATGAGCAGCTGCTTCAGCTTTCCTCCAGCCTTTTGACTGAATGTCTACACTCAGGTTTTAGTCAAACAACATCATCTCAGGGCGGTGGGCGTCGTCCATCCACCTGACGCAACATGTTCTGAATAAACAACGTGACATGACGGAACTTTTAACAGAAGGTGTTGATTTGATTTTGATTTGATTTTATTTCAATGCTTTATTTTGAACATGTGCAGAATGCAACAATTATCAATACAACAATAATAATAATAATAATAATACACAATGACATCTCCGAAAAGGAGTAGGATGAAGCATACATTTATTTAATCCTAGCCCTTCTTCACTTCCCCATTAACATGAATTCATCTTATAGCAATAGAGTGTGAAGTACAAAAAAAACATTTTATTGGCTGTGAGGAATTGTTTCTCTGTAAGTGGGCTTCACATTTATCAACCAATTTTATAGAAATACACAGATAAAGTGACTAAGTGGGCAATATATTGAAAAATATAATGTATTTTGTTCAAAAATATATTCCCATATGTGGAAAAGTAGTGCATATATTATCTAATGTACTGCAATATATGGTTTGATCATATATTGACAAATATAAAACACATATTGCACTGAAGACAAAAGCTGATGTATATTGTTTTTGTACAGAAACTATTTCTTTCCACATTTATTGTGAATTGTATTACTAAATATATAATTGCATATTGAATTTTCCACACTATAAGACACACTGGACGATAAGGTGCATTAAGCGAAGTCAAAATTATCAGATAAGTCAAATTTATGAGATAAAAAGTCAAAATTATGAGATAAAAAAATAATAAAAATTATGAGATAAAGACCCAAATTTATGAGATAAGTCATAATCCAAGTCACTACCAGAATTGATCCATATATATAAAGTGTGCTGGATTATACGGTGCAAAATTATCAGATAAAAAGTCAAAATTATGATATAAAAAGTCTAAATTATCATGAGATGAACATTCAATTGTCAGATAAAAAAGTCAAAACTATAACATAAATTGTTAAAATTTATGAGATTAAAAAGTCAAATTTCCAAGTCACTAAGCACTACCAGAATGAATCCATATATAAGACGCACTATCATTTTATGTGCACCTTATAGTCCAGAAAATACGGTATATTTATTTTATACGTACACTTAATGAAATATATATGCATCCATATATGAAGTGTATTACTAAATATATATAACATATATGAGTACATATATTGCCATATATGTCCTTGTGTATTTTTAACTATATTATAATATATTGGCACAATTTATTTTTTGTGTATTCTATACATATATTTTTTATATTCAATTTGAGGCAGTAATATATTGATAGTCAGTATATGGAGACATATATTTTTGTTTCATCAGGGCATGTATCATCTCAACATCTAATAATATAATAATGATGATGCTAATAATCGGAGCGATGGCTAGCGCTGTATCTCTGAATGCCCCCTATCCTTAATGATGTCATGACGTCGGGCATCCCCAGGTCATGACCTTTATCTGCACTTAATTTGAAGTCAATCAGACAAATAGTTCCAGATATATGAACAAGAGTGTTTAGTGATTTTAAACTTTTGTGGCCAATCTTGAAATCAAACTCAAATCCGATCTTCCGGTCCATGATATGGAAAACATGGAGTTAGAGTATCTAAATATCTTTAAAGTTATTGCATTAACACAAAGGTGGTAGTAGTCGGACCAGAAACAATATTTCTGACATTCCATTGATATAATAATAATAATCTGTGAAAATACTGAATTTAGTTTTTTTTGAGGTGACGAGTACAAAGTTAGTTCATATTTCAAAAGGAATTCAAGTGTAGAACTCTTGGGAATTCTTCATCATTCCCTTCCACTTCCTGCTTTTCTACATTAGCCACGCCCACTTTGAAGTTATTTTCTAATGATGTCCTTAGAATAAAGTGCTAGATCTCCTGGACCAAAACTGAGAGGAAAAACATGACACCATTCTTTTGTGGCAGCTCTGAGAGAGACAACAGACTCCTCTGTTCTTGCAGCATATTTACAGACCTGCACTGTGAGGAGGGAAGCCCCGCCCCCTAACCCAAACCCATCCAATTACACTGGTCTACAAGTAAAATGCTTCCAGAATAAAACAAATGAAATGTTCCCACATGTGTGTTAGTGAAAAAGAAAACTCAAGTCTGAAATGATGGTTGACTCAAGTTTACAAGATCAGTCTGGGGTCAAAATGTGAAATTCTTAGAATTAACAAGAGAATAGGTTTTAGTCCAAAGGAATATTAGTGTCAGATCTACTTTAAACACTGTCTGTACATTATGATCCATTCACTTTACAGGTTCTTTCTAGTGGAATATTTACTAATCCATTGTATACATGTACATAAACCAGAATATATGTGGAATAACACACCATCATATATATTAAAAACATGAACTAACCAGTAAAGTAATTTGATTTCTTATTAATTTCATTAAAGTATCTAAGATTTAACACATTTAATGCCTGAAGCAGATACTTTCTAAAAAAAAACAAACCAGTAGAGCAGTGTAAGTGTAATTTGTGTATACTGTATTTTCTGCATTATAAGGCACACTTTCAATGAATGATTTAATTTAGTAATGCAATTAATCAATGTATAAGGCACTCTGGATCATAAGGCATACTGTCTTTTTTTTTTTTTTAGAAAAGTAAAGGCTTTTAAGTGCACCTTATAGTCTGCAAAATATGGTAATTTAATTCAGATGCTCGGAGTGCTCATTCCTTGTTAGCTTGTCGAATGTTAGCATGTTTTGTCTGGTAGTGTCTGCTCACTCCCTGTTAGCTTGTCGTATGTTAGCATGTTTTGTCTGGTAGTGTCTGCTCACTCCCTGTTAGCTTGTCGTATGTTAGCATGTTTTGTCTGGTAGTGTCTGCTCACCCCCTGTTAGCTTGTCGTATGTTAGCATGTTTTGTAGGTAGTGTCTGCTCACCCCCTGTTAGCTTGTCGTATGTTAGCATGTTTTGTAGGTAGTGTCTGCTCACCCCCTGTTAGCTTGTCATATGTTAGCATGTTTTGTAGGTAGTGTCTGCTCACCCCCTGTTAGCTTGTCATATATTAGCATGTTTAGCACATATAGGCTGGAAGTAGTCGCTCACAAACGTTAATCAAACCACCCAAACCTGTCCCAAATGTCACATGACCTAATGTAGAGGTTCTCACACATCAGAGGATATAAACTACTGTCAGATAAAATATCCACAGCAGGTAAAATAGCTCATTTGTTCAAAATACAAATGTCAAACAGCTGATCTGAACCTTTATGTCTCATAATTATCCACAGAGGAACCATAATCTAACGCAGTCACAGTCCAATAAAAACAACCAAAACTAACACCAAAAATGTCCATATGTCATCCAAAACATTAATAAATATCCACAAATATTTCATTTATTGCATCATTTAATAGGACCTGCCTCATATCTCAGTTTTCATCTGAATATTTTCATTGATAATATAATCAAACACCAACTGCATCTTATTAAAATGGTTCAAGAACAACATTCAATTGACTTTATTCAGAAATTTAGGTGAAATTTCATGGAAGTTTAAAGGGTTAATAATAATAATAATAATAATAATAATAATAATAATAATGATGTTAATAGGTTAGTGCCACACAATGCCACTTGGGCTGTGGGAAGAACTGTTCTGTAGTATATAAAGAACAAAAACAGGTTAATATAATGTGTTTGATGACAGACATGGTATTTAAAGGGTTAAAAAATATGGCTGTTGTTGACTAGTTTGTATTTTTGTTTATGGCTCAGGTTATTGAAATAAAAAAAAAAGTTGAAAACGATGAATATGAAACACATTTTGGACGTGCCTACGGCACCGTGCAGATTATGTTTTTGGTTGTGAAAGGGTTAAACCTCCAGTGTTCTAAATGTCACAGCTAATTAGCAATGACTAGTTATTTTTTCTGGAAAAGCTTTTCCATGGACACAGAGACGTGTCAGCGCAGGACGACTCACATTGGTCTCATTTGTCCACACTGAGCCTGTACAAGAATCTGTTTAATGATATTAGAGAAGAAGTGCAGATGAGATGGAATCCCCTCGTGGTCCAGATTTGGAGTCTGTCGGTCAGTGACGACTTCAGCACAAACACTTCTTCTTCTTCTGCACAGTCCATCTGCCAGTGTAAAAAAAAAAAAAAAAAAATGCAGTGTCAGAGTATTTTTAATTAGAGACTGTTTGAGCATCGACGCAATCGTCACATCACAAGTCCTGCAATTATTATTTGTATTTAACTTTTTACATTTGTAATTAATTAGTGCATATTTTTTAATGTATTTTATTTATTTTAATTTTAGTCATTTATGTATTTTTTTAAATCTATTTTTAGTCATTTATTTTATTTCTTATGCATTTGTCTTTTTTATTTATGTATTAATTACTTTATTTTATATTGTATAATATATATATATATATATATATATATATATATATATTATTTGAACAATACTGGGCAGATTTCAGTGACTTAGAATATTTTTTTGTCCAGTATTTATAAAACAATACAAACAAAATGTGTATTTTTGTCATTTCTAGTCAAAATGTCCATTTCTATAATAATATAATAGTTAAATGGAACAGATGACCTTCTTATTAAAGCGTCATAAATCCACCTCCACTAACAGATGGAAACCTGTGTGACCTTTGTTACTGCATTAATATTTATTGGTGATGCAAAACTCCATGTTGTTAATCATTGTTTTATTATCCTGCTTCAGACTGAGGTTTACATTTGCATCTTATTTTTGGACATTATTTATTTGCTGTGATTGCTGTTGTATTTTTTATTCTTTTATTTCTTTAATTATGTAAATAGCTGTGGAGGTTTATGGGGTTACTCATGTAACTGAACTCTATTTAAATATATGCACTGTCTTGTGCTAAAAAAAAAGAGAAAATTTACTAAAAACTATGTAAAAAAAAAAAAAAAAAAAAAAAAAAAGACGTCACACTTAAAATAAGACCTAATCACTAAAACGGTAACTTTACAGTGAGATATAAGAACTGATTTATTGAACATTTTATTTCAAGATATCTGAGCAAGATTATTTTAAGATGGTACTTGTTATTGTTGAAGTCATAATTTGTCCGTCCATGTTCTGATGGATAAAATACACACAATATATTTTAAACACGACTGAACTCATTTGAGAATTCACAAATATTTATGTTTCGCACAACTACAGTCACATACACACAAGTATCCAATCTGTGGACACGAATATACACTTATCTTTACTACATATGTTTTATCCTGCTTGGATTCTGACTCTTTACTTTTGACAAGAGTCGTTAGGAAATAAAACCTACGAAACCTCCCTCCACTGACCTGAACAAGAAGATTATTATCTATAATCATTGTTTTTAATGACTTGTGATGGTCTAATAATTTTTTCCGCCACCGTATATGGACTTTCAACAGGACTATTAACGTAGAACACAACCTGACAACCTGTAAATATTGATTATTGATAGAAGGCATCCAGGAACACTAGTGTCATTAATCTCACCCAACATTGTTTGGGTGACATTATGTGTGTGTGTGTGTGTGTGTGTCTAAAAGGTCAAAATTACCTTATCAGTTATAATTCAAGAACAGAGGGTCACAGAACTTTCAGATTGGTACCAAATGATATGGAATGAAGATTTCTACAATTCTTAAAATTGGTGTTATCACCTATGACCAATAGTTTTTGAGATCTCTGGAGGTCAAAGGTGATGTGACGCAAAATTAACTTCTGTAACACTGTTTGTGTGTTAAACATAGACATATCATGCAGTAACGTAATCAATACTGGATATATTATCATAATATTACACACACTGATGCATATATACATAGCAGAGGTGGGTAAATCCAGGTTCATCAAGTCAAAGTCTAACCATGTATTGATTCAAACCTGTTCACTGAACACAGGTGATTCCACTAATGATCCCATTTATCTGGATGAGGCTTGTGTTCATCACAATGGACTGGTTCAATGAACAGGTTTGAACCAATACATGGTTGGATTTTGACTTGATGGACCTGGAATTACCCACCTCTGATACATAGAATGAAATTATCAGTATTGCAAAAGGTCAAAGGTTAAGGTTGCATTTAGCAGAAAGGTCAAAATGACATTATTGGCTCTAATTCAAGAACAGGTTGTCATAGAAACTTGAGATTGGTACAAAATATGGGCGAGATTAGACATTCTGTGAATGCTTGTTTTGTTTGAATACAGATCTGATTTGTGTTTTCACATTGAGTCTGAGGTCTAACTTTAACTTTTCTCACCTGCTGGAGGTGAAGCTGCGGCTGAGGTGTGTTCAGGGTGGTGTTGGCGTCATCGTGGAGGTGTTGACGCTTCCTGTGAATGCCTGGTTTACAGCTGATCTGGGTTTTATTCACTCTTACTGCTTGATGAACTGCATTGATTCTGGTGTTTTTGTGTTCGTCCTTTTTCCCTTTCGTACTTGATAATCATAAATATATTGAGATAGAATTGAATAGATAGTTACAGTTATTACTGTTATAGTCTATTTGTGATTTATTTATTTATTTGTTTTATTTTTTTTTTAGGTATTGACACAGTGACCTTTGACCTCTTGGGTCAACAATAGGTCAAAATGTATGCAGACAAGATGCAGAATTGGAAGACCAGCATTCTGGTGCTGATTGGTGCTGCTAGCAGTTTTAAAATCTCAGTTAAAACATATTTATTTAGGCAAGCGTTTGATATGTAGTCGACTCTCCATGTCTTTTTATGTTGCTATGGTTTTATAACTTGTTTTATCTTTGTTTTTATCTTGGTTTTATAATTGTTACTTGTTTTTTTTAATCTCATTTTTGAAAGCACCTTGTGCAGCTTATGGTGCTATATAAGTAACATTTGATTGATTGATTGATTGATTGATTGATTGGAAGTCTGTAAAATGAACACTTCAAAAGTTATATCCATAATTCAATTTTGACCTTTATTGTGACCTTTGACCTAGAGTCTTCAAATTTGTCCTTCAAGGTTCTGATGTCAATGCACATCAGCAGTGACAGTGAAAACCAGTTACATGTCAAACTGAGTAGACAGGAATGAAAAGGTAATTCCTGATTTGCCTTATCCCTGATCATTGTGAAAACATATTTTTGGTGACCTTTGACCTACATTCACCAAAATTGAATGGTGTCTATTCTGGACCACCTTACACCTTTCCTGAAAATTTAATGTAAATTGGTCCAGTAGTTTTTGCGTGAACCTGCTTAAAAACAGACAGACTGAAACACAATGAGCCTCTCTCCATTGGGGGGGGGGTCTTGAATTTCCATATACCAACTTTAACCACTGTGGGTTTTTCGTTTTTATTGGATGTGTTCATTGCATCAGTTTTAGTAACTAGTGGATTTTATTTCAGGGAATACAGACCATAAATATTGTATCATGGAGCATGTTTCCATGTTTAGTCGTATCAGTCACTCATTCATAAATAAATAATTTATTTATATTTTGTCCAGTTTGTGTCCAGTAGGACCTTCTCTACTGCCCTAAAGACTCACAATCACAGACCTACATTTTTAGAATAGTTCCATGCAGATGTTTTTGACTATTCCCTACAGACTAGTGTCTTTATATGGTATGTTTTCTCTCTTCTTCCATTAGTGTAGCTTTTAGAACTGTGGTCCAATCACATTTCTCCATCATGGGTTGCCGGGTAAAAATAATTTGCCTGGAGACCCGGAATAAACAGAAACACTAACTAATTAGATTTCACATAATGACCACAAGAGGGCGATGACACGAGCGTACAGTAACGAGACTGTCTGATTGGACGATGAAAGAGGTGACGGCTACATACACACCTGTACAGACTCTATTCTACTCTACTCTGTTCTACTCTGTTCTACTGCAGTTTCTTCTACTATGACTCTATTCTACTCTACTGTGTTCTACTCTGTACTACTCTACTGTGTTCTACTGTGTTCTACTATGTTCTACTCTGTGTCCTACTGTGTACTACTCTACTCTATTCTACTCTACTGTGTTCTACTCTGTACTACTCTACTGTGTTCTACTCTACTGTGTTCTACTCTGTACTACTCTACTGTGTACTACTCTGTACTACTCTACTGTGTACTACTCTACTGTGTTCTACTATGTTCTACTCTGTGTCCTACTGTGTTCTACTCTACTCTATTCTACTCTACTGTGTTCTACTCTACTCTATTCTACTCTACTGTGTACTACTCTACTGTGTTCTACTCTGTGTCCTACTGTGTTCTACTCTACTCTATTCTACTCTACTGTGTTCTACTCTGTACTACTCTACTGTGTTCTACTCTACTGTGTTCTACTATGTTCTACTCTGTGTCCTACTGTGTTCTACTCTACTCTATTCTACTCTACTGTGTTCTACTCTACTGTGTACTACTCTACTGTGTTCTACTCTGTGTCCTACTGTGTTCTACTCTACTCTATTCTACTCTACTCTGTACTACTCTACTGTGTTCTACTCTACTGTGTTCTACTATGTTCTACTCTGTGTCCTACTGTGTTCTACTCTACTCTATTCTACTCTACTGTGTTCTACTCTGTTCTACTCTACTGTGTTCTACTCTACTGTGTTCTACTCTACTCTCTTCTACTGTCTGTGTTTGTGTTCTCTGTGTGTAGATAAATCGTTGGTACATCAGACTCCTGTGTTTTTGTTGGAGCGTTGATATAAAAATAGTCTGAACGTGTCACCTGAGCTCCTCTGTTCGTGAATCCTCCAACAGTTTGTGGAGACGGTGCTCCAGCTGCGGCTGTGACAGATGCGTGCGCTGCGTTCACGGTCAGTTGACGTCCCAAAATCACACTTCCAGCCCCGCCTCCTCCATGTGAGCGCGCTCTTTCAGATGCGTCTGCGGGAGGAAGTGAGCAGATGGAGGACAAACAGGAAGTGGAGGCTCCTCCTGTTGGGGATTTGATTCCCCGAACACTACAGGTGTGTGTGTGTGTGTGTGTGTGTGTGTGTGTGTGTGTTTTTGTCGCTGTGATTTCCCCTGCATGTTCACCACATTTCAACGCTTCACTAGTCGCTTTTCCATTGGATATAAGTACAAAAAATTTGGGCTGCATAACATTAGAAAAAACTTTTTTAATATAATTTCATCAGATTTCTTTTTACATCTGTGAATAAACAGATTAAAACATATGCAGTTTTTATAAAAACAACATATCCTATTGTTTGGCTTTTTTTTTCTTGCACTATAGTTGTAAAAACTTCAATAAATAAAATAAAAATAAATAAAAACAAAATTCCTGCTAAAATCCTATATGTCAATTGGGGAAATATATATATATATATATATATATATATATATATATATATATATATATACACATATATATATATATATATATATATATATATATATATATATATATATACACACATATATATATACACATATACACATATATATATACACATATACACATATATATATATATATATATATATATACACATATATATATATATATATATATATACACATATATATATATATATATATATATATATATATATATATATATATATATATATATACACATATATATATACACACATATATATATATATACACACATATATATATATATATATATATATATATATATATATATATATATATATCAGCTGTGTGGCCCTGCTATATACTTTCTATATAGTATATACTGTATAATCTGTTTGATGCAAATGGTCAAACAGATTAACGGTCGAGACAGAGCATGCATTTCAGTGTTATCCTTCTTGCAGCAGAAAATTAATAAAATTAATGAATGAAAAAAGTCTATATTTACTATTGAAAGGCTATAAATATTTGAAAGGCAAATAAAAATACAACAGAGAACAAAAGGATGAATATGTTGCACCATATGCTAATGTAACACATGCAGCTAATGTTACATGATGCATAAACGAACGTGCCTGGTTTGTTAAAGGAGTCATTCTATGGTTATTTCATTAATATTACTGTGTTCTCCATTGTTATTGAATACATTAAGCATTGGTTCTGTTTAAAAGAACGTCCATATTGTTTTGTTTCCAGTTGTTTTTGTACTTCCTCATACATGTCTCTGATTGACTCAGAGAAGGAATGTGTGTTTACCATTCCAGAGTAACATCCAGCTAGGTTTCATGTCGTCATTTTTTTTGGAAAACGTGCACAGAAACAAAACAACACTTTATTTCCACAGAGAACACATGAACCAGTTTGATCCGCCATGTGTGCAGCAGCTACTGTGGCGCCATGTTCTCTTGTAAATGCTAATGCTAATGCTACTTCAGATTCGCTGCAATGGGGGACGGGCTTAACCCCATGTGGGTGACGCCAATGTCTACATGACACATTGTGGACAGGCCTTTGTTGAGTCATCCATATCTGTGTGTGGTTTTCTATGAATGTTAAATCCAGCCAGTGGACGGGACACACCACGCAGCATGTGTTGGTAACCGGGGGTGACCCATAAGATTCCAAAAGGAGCGTATAAATGTAGTTTTCAGCAGAATGACACCTTTAATATAACATATTAACAGTTATTCAGATAACTATGACCTAAAGAACATGCTCAGGCTCAACAGCGCCCTCTTATGGTTGGCAGTGTAAAAATAAAATGCTAAATTATATAATAATGTGTTAATCATTTTACATACAAGTCGCACCCCCGGGCAAAACTGGGAAAAAAAACTGCGACTTGTAGTCCAAAAAATAAGGTAGTGGGGTTCTCCTCCAGTTAAAATAGCGCCCTCTTCTGTTGGAACATGGATCTGCTGCTTATCCACATGACTCCAACTTAGAGATACATTTAATTTGTCATTGATTCTTAATAGAATGTAAAGCTGAGATACAGGGACACTGGTCCTATTTTTATCCAGCCTCTCGAATATTTACTTAAGCACATTCCTGTCATTGAAGTTAGACATGTTGCCATGGACACGGCATCATCCATCACGTCCAGGCACAAAGAGCTGAGGTACGTTAAATAAAATAAATACACAGAGCCTGGCAGCTTAACAATGTTGATGAGTTTCTGTTTGGATGGTGACAACTGTGCAGTAAAAATGGTAATAGTGGAGTAGTTCAGGAAACTCTAGACCAGGGGTGTCAAACATGTGGCCCGGGGGCCAAATCCGGCTCACCAAAAGGTCCCAGTCTGGCCCATGGGATGTAATGTAAAAATGACCATAAAGATATTAATCAGTTTAGTTCAGGTTCCACATTCAGACCAGTTTAATCTCCAGTGGGTCAGATCTGTAAAATACTGTCTTAATAACCTCTTAATTAATATAACCTCTTTGTTAATATAAACATTTTTATGTCATTTTACTGTATTTGCACTAAAACAAACTATCACTTCACAAAAAAACATGAATAACATGAACAAATATGAACATTTTGAAATGTCTGATGAATTTTTAAAAAGCTAAATTTACATTGATGATATTGATTCTTTCAGGATTTTGCAGGTCCCA